>OY986984.1:17369842-17699062 GCA_963920545.1 Lepidium didymum | reverse complement strand
ATATCTCTGTGTCTGTAAACCCTAGCATAAACCCTCTTCTCTCTCCACAGAGACGAAGATGAACGTGGTATGAAGACCGGTTCAAGTCCGGTTTATTGTTTCTAATCAAACCGGACTAATTATACCTTAATCAAAGCTGAATTAGAACTCTAATTAATTAGTGCTGTAACTGCGAGAATGTTACTTATGTAGGTCCCAATTTTACACGTGTCATTATTAGAACCGTACCTAAATTTTATCAGACCCATCCATTTTTAAACAATTAATAAAAATATAATACAGAAAATTTACAAAATAACAAAAACATATATTAAAATCTAATGTCAATACATTTTTAACATATTTTGAATATAATTTTAAAAAAGAAAATATACCTAACGATTAAAAACTTTTAAATAAACTAATTTCAAAAACTAAATTCATAATATATCACATGACGAATAATAACATCATAAAAAAAATATAAAACAATTAAAATAAATTATCCAGTCATATAAATATGCATAACACTATTTTAAATATATATTTATTGAGATACGAATCGGAACAAATATCCGGTCTTTTGAAAAATGATATTTGATATTTGCTTTGTTTTTAACAGATATTAAATATTATTATTTGTTTTGCTCCAAATTTTTATGGATATCTGGAATTTTTATATCGAATTGAAGCAAATACCGAATCGAATCGGATTTTACGAATATTTTGTCCACCCCTGCGTCAAACTATCACCACTTGTCAAATTTAATTTCTTTACACTAAACAAAAATCCAAAAATATATTTATTCTCTTGAAATTGTTCTAATTTTGTATGGAAAGAAATCAAAGCTTAATCAACAATTTTGATGAAATAATTAATTTTGAAATCCTCTTCTAAAAATTAGATTGGAATTAACATCATCACTTTTTTTGTAACTCCTTATCAAAATGTGTTATTCTTTGTACAAGTTGCTTACTCTTCTTCTCAAAATATATGTTCAATATCCATGACAACATAAACTTTCAAGAGTTCACCATTTGTAGCTCTTCATCAAAATGTGTTTTCTTTGTATAAGTTGCTTACTTTTTATAGTTTTGAAAAAAAAAGTTAACTATTTTAGTTGAAAAATAACATCATTGATACCCTATTTTATTTATATTTTTCTTTTATTTAAATTTTACAAAAATATAATATCCAAAAATATTAAATCGTCCAAATCATAATATTTTTTATTTTAATTATACTGACTATTTCATAGAATTTCAAAAAGTTTTATGAAAAATATATAATGAAGTAATTAATGCGTTATACTTTGGGTAAAGAAACTCTATTTACAGCTTTTTTTTTCCTTTTTAGTTCATTAAAACTATAAAAACTTAAAAATTATTTTTGTATAAGCTTTGTCCCAACAAAAAAAGGTTATACTAACTTTTTTTTTTTGAATTGGATGGCCTCTCATAGAGACTCTTACAGTGCCACTAGATATTATCATATTAATGACCTTAAAAGTGTAATTTGATTGCCAAAAAGTAAACAATGTAATTATTTTATTTATTAATTTAATTATTGATTAATGTGAGTGGCACCATTCATTTAATTATTTATTAATTTAATTATCGTTTACTTTTATAAGCTGGCTCTCAAAAAAGCATCTCTGTCTCTCTCTTTTCTCTCTATCTCTCTCTTAACCTATCCATGGCTAAGTCTTGTTGTTTCGGACCAGCTCTTCTTTTTCTATTACTTCTCGTGGCTCGTACTGAGTCACGCGGTCTGTTCGAGCCAAAGATTCTTATGTCTACCGACAAAACTGAACCAACTGACCAAGGCGAAGACAGTATCGGTACTAGATGGGCTCTTCTTGTCGCCGGTTCTTCTGGCTATGGAAATTACAGGCACCAGGTACATAAATAGAATCTTTTATCTTCTTAGATATTACTATTGCTTATAGAATTTATTCATTATTTATTGTTTTTTCGTAAATAACTATTTTTGCTTAAATACTTTTTATGTTTTTTAGAATATTTATTCGACAGAGAATTAACTTTGGCCAAATGGTTAATATTCATCTATGCCGTTTTTCCCACTAGAATTCGATTTTAGGTGGTCGGGAGTTTTCTTTCATCTAGAATTTGATTTTAGGTGGTCGAGAGTTTTTCCCGTGAGTTCGAGTTTAGATGATCGCAAGTTTAGAGTTTTACCGACCAAAAAGGAATATTTATGTAACATGCAAAGCTTTATTTAATTTTTTCTTTATATTAGAATTTTATTTTTTGGTAAAACTATAATATAAACTTTAATCAGAAAACAAATTATATAGTAAATTGCTCTGTTTCTTTATCTAATTCAGCTTTATCATATGACTTCATGTCTTTTAAAAATGAATCGTTAAATTATATTAATTAAATTCTAAATTAAAATTTATATTTGTTTGTTTGTTTTTGTGTTAAAAGGCTGACGTGTGTCACGCATATCAAATACTGAGAAAGGGAGGTTTGAAAGAAGAAAATATAGTAGTTATGATGTATGATGATATTGCAAATCATCATCTTAATCCTCGTCCTGGTACTCTCATCAATCATCCCAATGGCGACGATGTTTATGCAGGAGTTCCTAAGGTATTAATATGAATTTATATTTATTTATATGCATTGATTAATTAACTCTTAATCGGACCAATTAAGTTGATTAATCTTATTTAATGTTGATGGTCTAGATGCGATTATGTTTTGCTCCAACCAGGTTTTTGGAGTTTGTTTGTATTATATATGACGAGATTTATTTCTTTAAACTATAGTTTCTTCTTTGTCTATGGCACTTAAATTGTTAGTTATATTTAAAAGATATTATTATTGGATCTAGTTATCGTGTAAGAAATGGAGTCTTAGGCACTACACAACAATTATATTGATAGGGACTCTATAAACATTTGCTAATGCTGAACCAAACTTGATGTGTGGACCTTTGATTGGTATGTATGTTAATTGATTACAAGTTATAACCACTAATTGTGTGAGTGTTTGTCACTCTCATTCGTCTGTGGGCTAATGGGCTGAGCCGCGTTCCGCATTGGCCCAACAAGAGTCGAGAGAAGATGAAGCTGAGCTGTGTGTTTTGGGCCTGTTCTTCGCGTGTGGCCCAACTCCGTCTTGGTTAAGTTTGTTTTCAACAAACTTAAAAGAATCGCCTTTATATGTCTTTCTCCTCATTTCTTCGATTCTGTACTGAAATCCTCCATTGTTGTAATTTGTAAACACAAAGAAAAGCTTAGTGAATTCCGGTGTAACAACCGAAGAGAGATGTACCCGGTTCAAAGGGGAACTCTATAATTCTCGTGTGTTCTTACTCGTTGTTTCATTCCGCAAATCTTCTTCTCTTCTTTCTCATACTCTGTTCGAATTCCGCGAGTCGAGTGATTGAGTTGACAATCGGTAACAAATTGTTTTCATTTTTTAAATTCTTTTGAAATTTTTATTTTTCAGGACTATACCGGTCATAATGTTACGGCCGCAAACTTCTATGCAGTACTTCTAGGCGACGAGACGGCTGTTAAAGGTGGAACTGGCAAGGTCATTGCTAGCAAGGCCAATGATCACATATTCATATATTACTCGGATCATGGTGGTCCTGGAGTTCTTGGTAAGTCCATCAACTTTTTTATATCCTCGGTTTTACCACCCGATTGACTAATTCATCATGAAAACCACTGAGTCTAAGCCCAATATCCATATTTTGCCATCTTGGTACTTAAACTGCGCAAAACCTTGAACGTCTACAAGTTTACGCCTTGAGGTCCCGGTCCTTATATCGTCTGGTTCATCAACTCTTTGGATTTCAAGAAGACAACTTCAAGTTGTAATGGGTTATTTTATGTCGATTGGTTGCTGGTTTGATCTTTTCTTGGACAGGGATGCCAAACACACCTCACATATATGCGGCTGATTTTATTGAAACGCTTAAGAAGAAGCATGTATCCCGAACATACAAAGAAATGGTAACACTTAGTATTAACAACTTGAGTTGTCTTATTTGCGTTAGCAAAACTAATTGTGATGGTCTATATAATGCAGGTTCTATACGTAGAAGCTTGCGAAAGTGGGAGTGTATTCGAGGGGATAATGCCAAAGGACTTAAACATTTATGTAACAACGGCTTCGAATGCGCAAGAAAGTAGTTATGGAACATATTGTCCAGGCATGAATCCATCTCCTCCGTCTGAATATGACACTTGCTTAGGAGATTTATATAGCGTTGCTTGGATGGAAGACAGGTACATGTACACAATATACACACACATTTAAGTGATTCTATGGCTTATTCGTTTTGATTTGTTTGTAGTGAGACGCATAACTTAAAGAAAGAGACCATAAAGCAGCAATATCAAACGGTAGATGGACATTTTTGTCTTACTCATTTTTACTTGTGGTTTGAGAGTGTGACATATATAGAGAACCTTCTATCTTGTTATGTAGGTGAAGATGAGGACATCAAACTATAACACATATTTGGGTGGCTCTCATGTGATGGAATATGGTAACAATAGTATCAAGTCTGAGAAGCTTTTTCTGTACCAAGGTTTCCCTCACGCGACTGTAAGTCTCCCTCCTAATGAATTACCAGTCAAGTTGGAAGTGGTTAATCAACGCGACGCAGATCTTCTATACCTTTGGCACATGGTATTCATTGACTTATACTGTTTTACCTATTAACTAGTTGTGACTTTTGGTTTTACTTGAACTATACTGGCTTTGATTTTGAAGTATCGAAAATTAGAAGATGGATCGAGGGAGAAAGATGACATATTGAAGGAATTAACCGAGACAACAAGACACAGGAAGCATTTAGATGCAAGTGTCGAATTGATAGGGACATTTCTGTTTGGTCCGACTACGAATGCTCTTAACTCAGTTCGCGATCCTGGTTTGCCTTTGGTTGACAGTTGGGAGTGTCTTAAATCAATGGTACTCATCTCTTACCATCATTTATATTTACACATTAGTGTTGAAAACGAGTTGAATATAGAATTTACAAATCTTGATTTCTTAGGTACGTGTATTTGAAACACATTGTGGATCACTAACACAATACGGAATGAAACATATGCGAGCGTTTGCAAATGTTTGTAACAATGGTGTTTCGAAAGAGATGATGGAGGAAGCTTCTGCTGCAGCATGTGGTGGGTATATTGAGGCTAGCAACATGTTACATCCATCGATCGTTGGTTTTAGTGCCTGAGAGATTGTGATGTTTGTCTGATCTTCAAGTGTTGAGATATATAGTGTTGAAGTGGTTTCAAAATAAAAGAAATGGTTTGTTGTTGATAGAGGTACGTTATGAACGATTGGTATGTAAATACGTAGTAATAAGGTCTTGTAACTTTGTTACATATATATATTTTTCTTATATGAGAATTTGTTAGCATTTACATCTCAAAAATCTATAACGATCAGCTAAATTTGCAGCGTCAGATTATACTAGTGGTTACAATCTCGTTCCTAACTATGTTTTCTATAACATTCTTTTTCTCTTCAAATTTTCTGCAACATTTATGGATACATTTACCTTTTTTAACACATAGAACAAGTACTGTAATGATAAGCTTCGTTTAAACAGGCCCATACATAATGAAATGTAAGATTAGTTATTGTCTCTTGTTCTTTTTGTGCAAGAAATGAGGTTGTGCAAGAAATGAGGTATGTTCAATTGGCCGTGTAGTTTTGGTTTTCTTTTGTTTTTAGGTATTTTGACCTTATATTTTATTGTTATAGAATTTTATTTTTGTAAAGTTTATAAATTTTTATTTTAAATTTTTTATAAATTAAAATTTAGTTTTCAAAAAGTCAAAAATAAACCTAACACGATTGGTTTAAATTTTGTGTTCTAAATTTTTTTCTCTAAAACGAAGCTTATCATTACAGTACTCTTCAATAATTTTTGCTGTTTTAGAGAAAAAAATTTAGAACACAAAATTTAAACCAATCGTGTGTTAGGTTTATTTTTGACTTTTTGAAAACTAAATTTTAATTTATAAAAAATTTAAAATAAAAATTTATAAACTTTACAAAAATAAAATTCTATAACAATAAAATATAAGGTCAACATACCTAAAAACAAAAAAAAACATCTACAGCCAAAACTTCAAAACTACATTGGGCCCTATGGTCCTCTTTTATATTTTTATGCTAGTGAAATATATAGTTGACAAAAAAAAACAGCTAACAACAACGGCCCATTGAACATATCTCATTTCTTGCACAAAAAGAACAAAAGACAATAACTAATCTTAAAAACTATTGAAAATCAGTCCCATAATTTATAAAATATGAATCACAAACTAAATTTATAATACTATGAGCGAGAAAATCTGTTTTGTGATTCAATGGTCACAATACGTAGAGATAAAATAGAACAAATTCTTCTATGTTGCAAAGTTTTTCAAGTTAAGGAATGAAAACCTACCAATTTTTCGAGTTAGCAATTTTCAGAATTTCTGCGCAATTTGTGATCATATATCTACATCTTTTGTGTAAGAATACAAGTTATGGCCCATATAATACATCTTCACTTTCAGAGTGCAATGTTGATAAATGTAAGAATAAAAATACAAATGGAATGAAAATATGATATATATATATATATATATAACAACTAACAAAACTTATTTGTTTTGTTATTGAATGAATGTTAAAACTATAGAATTGTACACATTGATATTAACAAAAACAAATATATATATATATTCAGATCTGTCATTATTAATTAATGGTTTACCACAGTTACCACAAAATTTTAACTTTGATATCTTTATCACATAATTACTGTCATCATTATAATCATTGATCCGAAGAAGACATACAAACCAAAATGCAATCATTACCTTCCATTTCACATATATTTTGACTTTAATACATAAATAGAGCGCAGTTAATTGAATATTATTGAACTTGGAATTATATGTCATCACGCCTTGAGCTGCCTAACGGTGAAATCATTAAGGTTGGTGTGCACATGTTTTTTTTTCTTTGTGCGCCAAATAATTGACTTAATTTAATAGTCAACGATTTAGCTTAAACATAAGTATTTTTCTTGATTATTACATATTTTCATATATTCTAACATATTTTTCTTAATTATTACATGTTTTATCATATATATTTTTTACCATTAAATGGTTAAATATTTATTTATACATTTATTTTATTGGAGTTTGATTCAAAAAATTCGTCTAGACCTATTTGATATTAGTAAAGTTCGAGAGTTTAGATTATAAATTAGATTGTATCGATCCGATTGTTAAAAAAAATTTCATTATATTTTACATATTTTCTCTATTTTCTGAAGAGTGTTATTCTATATTTTTCATACAAATTAAAAATAATATTAAAAGTTATTTGTACCCCTAATAATTAAAAGTAATGATTTGTTAGATTTTATATTAATAATTTTGATTGGTGGTTAAAATTAAAAATTTTTGTTAAAAATTATATTGAAATAATATAATCACACTCTTTGTAAATTTTTTTTTTATCTATAATGACTATTTTTACGAAACGGAGAGAATAATATAATAAGTTCAACTTAATCAAGCCTGAAGGAGAGAATCTTTTCTTTAACATGGTTTTCAACTTTTCATATGTAAACAAGTTGTGTTCTCATCGGACAAGAAACTGACAAGAGAAACTAACTTCCTCACGTGTTTTCATTTTTAAGTTTTTTCTTCTTTCCTCTTTTATTTTATTTTTGTGTAATGATTTGTGTTAAGAGACTTCTTGCATCTCATTAACTGAGTTCATTCTACTAATTGATTTTCACGGTTTGGACAGAATTTTAGGGCTTTTCATAATTTGATGAAAAATCGTTAGTTCAAAAATATATAAAAAAGATTTTGATTGCAGAATAGTAACTTTAATATCAATAAGACGTTGTCGATTCAATTGTTAACAAAAAAAATAATAACTTTAATTAATCGGTTCTAATTAGTCAAGTAAATAGTAATTATATATATATATTTTTGTTATTTATCACTAGACCTTAATCACTTAATGGTGCATGATGAGTATTGTATATATGTTCAAGATAATATATAATAGCTAGATTTAATCACAATTAAATTATATCTCGAGTAAATTGGCAAACTTCTGCCACCTTTGGCATGCGTATATAGAATAGTATAATTGGTTGTCTAGCCTATTTTATACATTGAATTACAATATTATTAAATCTATATATCTTAGTCTTTAGAATATTATTTATAATGGAACATGACTATACAAATGTGGCCCTCTCTACGCTACAAAAGTTTCCTTTAGACATATCTAGAAATTCTTCTCCTACAATACAACCCCTAAAATATAACATTGTATGTACATAATATATTTGTGTATATATATATTATTCTATCTAAATCATAATGGTAACGTGCAATTTCAGCAGAAACTATATGAAAGGTATTTCAAACATTTTTTTCGTAACTATAATACGTAATTATATTTTTTTAGTGCGTGGAGGTTAATGTGATTTTTGTACCATCATATGATATTCATGGTAAAATCGATATGTTAATTCATTTTTTTTCAATGGATCGATAATATCCGATTAATCATTCAAACTCATCCCTAAAACTCTAAATAATATCACACATATTATATACACATATTATATGGAAATTATATAATTCTTTGAAATAGAATTTTGGTGTGTAAAAAAAACAACATATGCGAACATAACTACTTAAACCAAATATACTCCTCTCGACATACTGGTTCATTTTACCAAGTATGTTTTTAAAATCGTTTCGTATTTTGATAATTATAATGTTAGTTAATGTTGTTTTGTATATATTATTTTAAGAAAAAAATATTGTTCTTCTCTTGCGGTAGGTGGTCAATTAGAATTCACCAAAATTATATATGTTTATTTTTTGACAAAAAGAACATGAAAATTGTCATGTCAAACTATACTACCAATTGCCATTTTCTTTGTAATAATAAACTATGCGAACTTAATGAACAAAAAGATAATTATATATATGTAGTTTGTTTATCTTATACTCCATTAATCTTGCTGGAGTCCTCCTTTTTTTTCCTGTCAAGTTGAACTTTATTAAAAATAAAAAGGACCCTTATGTTATAAGTTTATTTTCTAAAATTAAGAGTGAGAAAATTAGTTTTATATTTTAGAGCGCAAAAAATAAATTATATGAAAAGAAAAACATCTAAACAAACTCTTCAGTCTTAAAAATTTATCCAAGTAAGTAGAGAAAACAAGCCATTCTTCAAGAACACATATTATCTTTGGAATATTAGAGCTATCCGTCGCTAACTCAACATCTAAAACTGTCGAGAGAAAAGAGACACTGCATTGCGCATAAAACAATTTCAGTTTCAGAGTACAAAGGTGATAAAATCCTCAGGATTGATCTAGCTAGAGTCCTTTGTGGCCAAGAAACAATATTACCCACTAAATATTTATTTAAATTTTTTAGGGTTTAACTACTTTGCCAAAAAGGGACAATATCATATTAGTGAGAAAATTGACTTGGAATTGGAGAACTTAACTAATAAATATTAGAGCGAGGTTCAAAATGAGAAGCTCCAAAAGTTCGTATGGACTTCATACATTTTGTTAACCCTCCATTTGATTTAGCGATTAAATACTTTGTGCTAAAAGACTGTTTGAGAGAAGGATTGTTGTTATATCAACCTACATTCCATATCAAAAAATTATAAATATAACTCTTTATTATATAACTCACGTCTAACTCGATTTTGTTTTGTTACAAATTCACTTATATTATATTAGTTCAATGAATTACAATGTCAAGAACATTGAATCTTCATTGCCCGTAAATACAAAGCAAAATCTAAATACAACATGATAAATAGATAAAAGCTTAAGCGGAAAATTCTCATGTATCAAGATTATTAAAAGATAAATGATGGATATATATTCTTGAATCTCAAAATAAATCAGAAATTATCATAGTGGGAGGCGATAAAACAACTAAAGTAATTCTATTTATTATGTAATTTTTTGTATAGAAATATATATAAATTCATGCAAACTTGACTAGTTAGTTCAAAATGGAGAATATCATACTAATGGGAGAATTAGACTTAGACTTGCATTTTCGGTTCAATGGAATCAGACCAAATATACAAAAAAGAACCTAGGAAAGTGAGTATGAGGTGCATATTTGGTATGGGAAGTTGTGTAACCATGTATAATTTTATTTTTGAAATTAGAGAATTGAACTATGAGTTATATTTTGTTGATCTAATTGTTGATAAATTTTTTTTGTAAATATGTAGATGACTCATACATAAGGATCAAAATTTAAGCTCGAATTCAAGAAAAAAAGTTATATATATATATATATATATGCAGTTAATACATATTTTTGTAATATATACGTTAAACCGCAAGAAGCAAGGTATGAATAAAAACCATTATCAAAAGAAAAAAAGAAGCAAAGGTAGGACCAATAAAATGACACTTTTTAGGATCATGCACTTTACTTTTGCTTTACTTCTATAGTTTGTTACTAATCTATAATTTGTTATTAGAATATGAGCTCAAAACCAATTGAAAATAAGTAGAGAGGTTCATATATTATATATACTATAGAGAGAATCTTTTCCAACTTTTGATGTGGGATGTTATTCCCTAATATGTCCTATGGAGATGATAACTTTTTGGCCATAGATCTTGATATGTTCGAGAATAGATCGACGACACCAATTTTAGGCATGAATTGTCGATAATTGGACTAACTTTGGGTCGGGGTTGGACTGCGTGGATCGTGGGCTCTGATACCATATTAGAATATGAGCTTTTAACTCAAACCAATTGACAATGAATTGAGAGACGCATATCTTATATATACTAGAGAGCATTCTTTTCAACTTCCGATATGAGATGTTATTCCCTAATATTTGTTTCAACAACACAAACTAAACAACTAAATTAAACCCTCAATGCCTTTCCATATTTTAGAAATATTTTTTTTCGCTGTATTAAGCAGAAACCAAACTTTGCCCTAAAGTCCCAAACCTCAGCCGCAGAATCATCCGAATTTTGATGAACTCACCTAAAGCTGTACTATCTAAATATCTAATCTAAATATAATTTACCTAATTAATTTGAATTAATCACAGATATTTTCTATTATCGAATCATTCCATTTTCATTGAATTAGAAGTTATTTTAGTGGTAAAATATCTACATATATATAAGAATAGCTAGTAACAAGCGCAAACCTTCTAATGTTTTTATTTTGTTTTAAAAAACCTTCTAATGTTGCGACCCAACAAATTAACGTATTCTCGAATTTAAAGAACAAAAAATTAAGAAAAAAAAAGAAAGAGAACAGGTTGAAAAAATTTCGGAGTTTTATGAAATCTCTAATTAGTATGGAGATCAAAAGCAATCTTTAAAATTTACCATAATCTGCAATTATATGCTATTTGTTCCAAACACCATACACAGTGAACTCAGAGACACCATTTCTAGAGAATAATTTAAACACATTATTTTGCCAAATATTTTAATGGATAGTACTATTTTCTTACTTTTTTGGTCAGTTAATTAGTTATTATCCTATGTGAAGAGGCTTAAACTTAAATAAAGTTTGGTTTCCAACGAATAAAAAAATTCTGTTTGTATACTATATATTCGTAAGTTATTTTTGTTGAATCAAAATATATACATAAGACATTTTAATAGAAAAAGTAAAAAGAAAAAGAGAGTTCTAAAAAACGGGAAAACGGGGTAACGGGGTAACGGGATGGGACCCATATGACCCTATTTCATGCCGGACCATTATTCGCCACGTCAGTACATTTCATCTGTGGGTCCCAGATTCCACGCAACTCAAAATTCCATAGATGATATATATATTTTCAACAATATATATATTAATTATCTAAAATCTTTCTTTTTCCTTACACACTACCAAATTTTAAATTTTAAATTAATTAAGTTCACCAAAATCTTGTAGATATAGAGGTAGATATAACAGTAGTATATGATCTAATTAATAATTTTTATATTAGAACTTGATTATCTTCTCTACTACATAAACAAATTTTTAAAAGATTTTAGAGTTTTTAAATTTTAGGGTAAATTTTAAATTATGAATAGATATAAGCCTTTGACTATATTTTCGCCGCATTCTTTTTCTTTTGAGCTAAATTTCTGTTCTAGAAAATAAGAGTATTAATATAACATAGTCCAATAGTTAGATAAATATATAACTTTTAACTTTGTTATCACTATAATTTCAATTTAATGGCACCAACACACATGTACACAGAACAATTATATACATCCTAAATGCATGATTGCAGTGTTTGTGTTTTATACACTTTTATGTTTTTAGAAAAAGATTTTACAATACCATTCGAATAAGTTTAAGACTTGGAATTTTTAGATTTTCTATTAGGAATATAAAAATTTTGGAGAAAATTTTGTTTATGGATTTCTCACCTCTCACAATTATGCAATTTTTATAGTAATATAATCCGAAAGAATCTGACTAATGAGAAATTGTCCTTGGACACCTTCATATTATGTAGAATATCTAGATTTGAAGGATCAAATGCTCTGAGACCATATATTGCTCTGCATCATCCAAACAAAATGTGATTATGCATTTTTAAGTTGCCAACAAATGAATTTATATATATGAAGAGAATGTGTAGCCTATACATGTAGCAGCTTATAACGCACAATAACTTATACAAGTATTTAACGATAGTCTATATAAAGGAACTTTGACAATAATTAAGGGATTTCTCCACGTTCATTTTCGATGTAAATGATTATAAATATGAATACAAATGCTTACATATATGATTACACGTTATTAATACATACATATTCTTAATTAAAGTCGGATTTCTTTTAAGTAAAAAATGACTATCGAAAGTCCTTGGAACCTTTTCTTTGAAGTCCTCAAATATCAAACACGACTTCAAAGATCTTTTCTTTGGACTGTCTCCATAAAAAGTTGGTGGATGGTAATGGAGTCTCTGTATCTCTAAATCTTACTTGAGTCTCCCTTATTAGCCTCTCTTTCTCCGAAGCTTTTGCAACAAATAAAGTCTCTATCTCACTCAGGGTTAAAAGAGACATAAAGCGAAAGACTATGATTGAGAAAGACATAGAGAGAAAATAGATTATTAGGACACGGTTGTCTACTTTATCTTGTGTGTCTTTTCTCTCTTTCTTCTTCATCATCTCAGTTTCTTTATTTAACCCTATTCACTTTCTCTTCTCTCATTCCTCTCTCTTAATATCTCCTGGGATTTAAATCTCTCTTTCCGGTGGCTATATTCCCGATGATAACTGTCAAATCTTTTCCTTTTGTATAACTTCTCCTTTTAGGGTTTCTCTCTCTCTAGCCCTACTCTATAGTGTATTTCATGAAGTCTTTGATCTATCCAAGTATATAAGAAGAAGATTCATTAATCTAGTCACATAAAATCAATCAAATCCTCAACTTTTTTAAGGGTTTGAGTTGAATCTGCCTTTTTTCAAGTTTTTGGAGGTATAAACCCTAACTTCATCTTTGATTTTCCATAAATCTTCATACTTTAAAGTTTAAATATTTTTCTCTTTTGATATATCTGCAGATATTTACCAATTTAATGTCTTGAAAATGGTTGAATTTTTTTACATTGTTATCATCATTATAGTGACCATGATCATCGTCCTCTTATCCTACTCAATGTTGCTGATGTTACAAGCTAAGCAAAATACCATCCTTAAAGAAACTCAAGAATTAAAATTTTCTCTACGATTTGTTTTTTCTGATTGATAATTTAAAGAAATAATCTCTTAAAGGATAATTAACCTTGAAATCTTTCTCATATTTTTCTTCTCCTCTTCTTGAGTTTGTTTACAATTAATTTATTGATACTCCCGATTTATTTACCCTTTCTAAATCTTCAAGAGTTCTATGAATCTAAACCTACTTCATGTGCTAATTAATTGTTATTTTTTCACTTTTCTTAAGATGTGTAGATGTTACTTTGTCCATCAAAATCCAAAGGCACAATTTAGTCACACTTATTTAGCAAAGAAACACTACATGAATGTCTATTATAATTTATAAATTAGCCGGAAAGATAAACTTAATTAGTTTTTGTCAAATTAAGTTAATATATAGAAATGATTAATCTTTCACTAGATCACTTATTAGATCTATCTATAGCAATTCTTAATTTGATTTTATGATCCATAATTCATCAGAGTTTCATATCATAAACAGGCTAATCTCAATACGTACGAGAAAAAAAAATAAAAATAAAGGATGAATTCATTTTCACAAGTACCTCCTGGATTCAGATTTCATCCAACTGATGAAGAACTTGTAGACTACTACTTGAGGAAAAAAGTTGCATCGAAGAGAATAGAAATCGATTTCATCAAGGACGTTGATCTTTACAAGATTGAGCCATGGGATCTTCAAGGTTTAGCCAGAAAATCCTACCATCTCTCTTTAGTACTAATAATCCATGTTTTGATAGAACGGCTTACAATTGTTGCTTTTGTGTGAAACTTTAGAGTTATGCAAAATAGGAAATGAGGAACAAAGCGAATGGTACTTCTTCAGCCATAAAGACAAGAAGTATCCAACAGGAACTCGAACTAATAGAGCCACCAAAATAGGATTCTGGAAAGCCACCGGAAGAGACAAGGCAATATATTTAAGACATAGTCTTATTGGAATGAGGAAAACACTTGTGTTTTACAAAGGAAGAGCCCCAAATGGAGAGAAATCTGACTGGATCATGCACGAATATCGCTTAGAAACAAATGAGAATGGAAACCTTCAGGTATATTATACATTGATCAAAGCTCACTTAGTTCATGGTTTACTTCTTTTGTTGATTAAAAAGTCCATAATTCACTTGCATACGAAAATCATTTTTACTTTATATTTGATACTTAAGTATGCACGTCTCCTAAGACGGTTTTGAGTAATTCACATTATGACACTTATATGAATCCACATCCAATACAATATATTGACATTAATATGTACATATATAGCTAGCTTGTTGACAAAAAAAAAAAAACATATGAGAACCATTGTAGTCAGTTTCTTCTAGATATTTGATCCAAAAGTTTACTAAATTTTGTTACAATCATTCATAATGTAAAGGTTGTTTTAAGTTTACTAGTCTGAGAGGAATATTTACTAAAGTGGTTAAATATCCATCTCTACCGTATTTTCTACCTAAGTTTGATTTCAAGAAGTTTCACAGCTCAGAGTAATAGGGTTTGGGTTATAGATCAAACATTATCGATCCAGTTGTTATACATTTTTATTAGTCCTGTCACCACAATCAGCATTCTGATTTCATTGGTATCTACATTTTCAACTTATATAAGGAATGAAAAGAAAAAAATACACATCTAAGTGACTGGTAAGTGTATATTTGCTATGTGATTTTATTTATGTGATATTTTGTGTAGGAAGAAGGATGGGTAGTATGCAGGGTGTTCAAGAAGAGATTGGCGGCGACCGTAAGGAGAATGGGAGATTATGATTCTTCGCCATCAAATTGGTACGATGAGCAGCTCTCTTTCATGGCCTCCGAGTTCGATTCCAACTCTCCACGGCGGATTCTTCCCAACCATCAGTATAACCGCCACCATCACCATCATCAACAGCCATTGCCTTATGGTCTTAATGCATCTTCAGCTTATGCAATGAACAACACCAACCCTAACTTGCAATGCAAGCAAGAACTCGAGTTGCATTACAATCAAATGGTACAACAGCAACAAAGAAACCATCATCTTCATCATGAATCTATGTTCCACCAGCTTCCTCAGCTTGAAAGCCCTAATAGTAATTGCAACTCTCTACCATATGGATCAAGCAACAACAATAATAACACAAGAAATATTGGCAACTTGCAGCAATCATCAAATCTCTCTCATGAAGAACAATTACAACAACGAAATCAAAGCTTCAACTCTCTTTGTTACGATCAAGGAGTAGAACAAGTGACTACTGATTGGAGAGTTCTCGATAAGTTCGTCGCTTCTCAGCTAAGCAATGAAGAGGCTGCAGCTGCTGCTTCAGCTTCTTCTCATCAAGAGAACATCATCAAGATCAACACAACTTATCCATTGATAGATGAAGGAATAACTTTTCAGGAAAATCATGAACCTGAAAAGGTTGAAATAGGAGAAGAATATACAAATACTCATGAAGCTTCTACTTCTTCAAGTTGTTAGATTGATCACTGGAAATAGTCATAAAAGTGAAGAAGATGCAAGGTCAATCTATATATATATATATATATATATATATATATATATATATATATTAAACATACATGCACATTAGTGCTGTGTATAATTAAGATGGATGGGAAAAAACAAGGAGTTATTTCCCGGATTTATGGAGGTTTTGTACATAATAAAAACCTATACACTTATATGGTATTTTGTTTTTGATTATTCTTGCACATATGTATGTGTGCATTGTATGGATGTTATATATGTATGTATGAATGTATATGCATCCCTAATTATATATAATTAAAAACTATATATATGAGTTATCTTTTATGTGTGAGACAAATTCTTGAATGAAGGAACAAATATTTCTTCTAAATAACAATGATTCTTATATATATATTTGATGTATATATATATACTAGTTAATTCATATCGCTCATATATTTTGGGGGTTTCTCTTTAAATTACTTGTCTGTAAATTTTCTTACAAAATAAGATTTTAACAAAGTTTTGAAAATAAAAAATAACAAAGTTTCCACATCCTTAGAAAAAATAAAAATAAAGAACATAGTAGAACAACAAATTTTTAACTTAATTCTATGTTATATATACATACATCAAACATAAACTCATTCTTATATTATAGATACCAAAATTATACATCTATAAATAAAATAACAATTGACTCTGATTTGGATTAACTTACACATTTTTGTTGTCTTGATGATAAGAACAACTTCAAGTAGCCCAGAGATACTCTGTAAATTAAGAAAGGAGTGGGAAGGAGAAGTTAAAGATGGTATGGAGACGAGTAGAGAGTATACTTATATAAAGAGACAAGCCGTGGAAAAGAAGGAAGATAACAAAGCCATGCTTTGTTATTAATTATAATTTTCATTTCAAGGAAGCATAAAAGACAATTTGTTAAAGTTGAAATTATGTTTCCTTGAAGTCATGAGGTCAATTCTAGTAGAGACAAAATCTTTCAATTATGTCGGATCTCAATACGAGTATATATGATATACTATATGGAGATGAATTAATGATTTGCATAGAGTTAATAAAAAAGTTAGCTGTATGATGTATGTATATGAAATTTAGGTTTTTTTTGGGTGAAAATTAAAACCTAATTTATGTTTGATTCGGTTGATAAAATTTAATCCATAACCTAATCTTATATATCACAAAATATTACACGACTACTTATAATCGAATTCTGATTAAAAAAATAAAAAAATAAATATTTAACTACTTGATCAATGGTTAATGATGGACTAATGCCCAAAACTAAATCTACCCGAAAGGCCCAAGTCCAATAAAGTGAACTTGCGTTGTGAGGAGTCCGAACAGCTTGAACTTGTAACAAAAAAGGAAATACGATCCAAGATAAAATGATAAGCCACAGTTCCCTTGTCCAATTCGGCAGAATTCATAAGGGAAATCAAAAGAAAAAATATCTCAAGACATTAAAATACTTTAAGTAGTTCTAGGTATAATAATTAGAATTGAAAAACTGAACTAAACTGAATCAAAATAAGAGGAATTGAACCGAATTGGAACTAGTTAAGTAACCGAACGATTTCAAAATTCGAGAACCGAAAGAACCGAAACCGAACCGAGAACCAAATAGTTACCCGAAAGAACTGAACTACAATTGTATATTTAAAAATAATTATTTATATATAATTTAATAATCTAAATATTCAAAATTGTAATTCTAAATTTAAATTTGTTAATTAATTTGAATCAAAAATTACTAAAAAAATAAAAATATTCAATTTTTTATAATAAATTTATGTTTTAATGATTTTTTAAAAAATTATATAGAAGTATCCGAACCGGAACCGAACCAAAATCAAACTAAATTTTAATAGGTATTTATTGGTTATCAAATTTTAAGAATCAAATGAATCAAAACTGAAACCGACCCAAACTAAATTTTTGTCGGTACCCATTGGTTACCACTTTTCCGAAACCGAAAGAACCGAAAATTAAAAAAACTGACCCAAACCGAACCGAAGAACTGAATGTCCATAACTAACTCTAAGTATAAAACTAAAAGAGGTAGCGCAAGAAAGAACATCAACTACTCAAGCAGAAAAACTCTAGAGGAAGGAAAAACTAACAACAGTTCGGTTTTTTAGCGATTAGATCTTTTGTTATAGTTAATCCCAACATTAAGATCACATTTCATTTTCCTTTGGTAATATATATTTGATATTTTTTAGGGTTGAAATCTATATTTAGATTTGTTCAACAGTTTGTGTAAATTAGGTTTGTCTAGAAGCTCTCAAGGATATATATATATATATATATATATATATATATATATATCATAAATCGTATTGTATACGTCTCATATAACAACTATATACAATTATGTGATACTATATTTTGCTAAATATTCTAGATATGTGTAACCTCAATTTATCTATAATTTTGTAAAGGAACATCATGATTTGAGCGTGCTCTGTGGGATTGACACTCGACACGGTTCCGGTCTAAACGAACTACTAACATCTACTTTTCTTTTTATTGCATAAAAGAAATAACAAAAATTGACCATTATTAGACATTGATCTCAATTACATAACTAACAATTATGAAGATCCTTATATGAGACAAAACCATGTGACGTTTTATCATTAGTATTTTGCTTTTTAACAAAAGAAAAAAAAGGTTACTACTTTAAAGCCACAAATGACAAATCCTAAGATCTAAATAGTTCTTTTTTCAGTATTAAGTTAAAGTAAAGGATGATTTAAATCAATATAAATAAATAACTCAAAAATTGCAAAAGTAACAATACTTTTTAAATTGGTAAAATAAATAACTCCCGCTTCTACTCTGCATACTCATTTAAATGATAATAATAAGTTGTGTAGAGTGGTAAAATTTTGTTAGTCACAATAACAAATTAGGTATATAGAAATAACATGGAGCAAGTGGTTTTTACTCTAGTGGCAGACGGTAAGTCCACTAAAGACAGCGCACTTGCACAACCAGGGATCGAGTCCCACCGCCTACATTATGTAGGAACTTGGCTAATGGATCGACCAGTTGTGGCCTAATGTTGATAAAAGAAAAAAAAAATAACATGGAAAAATCGAAGGAATAAAAGAGTATTGTGATTTGATAATGATGTATTTTATACAATTATGTCATAATTAATAGTATAATACAAATTATAGACAATAATAAATTGTATAGATTGATAATTAAGGATTTATATCGGTACTTATAAATATATTACAATAAATTTTAAAATAAAAATACAATATAAACTAAAAATGGTCAATTCAGTGTAGGAATTTGACTAATGAATTAACCAGTTGTAATAAAAATGCAAAATGCTTCTCATGAACCTATATTGTAGGGTTGCCTTTAAATCGAACAGTACTCTATAATGTTTATGGCTTGTCATATGCCTTGATTTTTTTTTATTGTCATTAATTGTAATTTCTCTAGATTAAATTAGTCACCTGAGCGAGCTCTAGGCCCATAAGTAGGTCTACCAAAAAAAGACTTATCTCATATTAAATAATTCTTTGATGGGCCTAATATTGCTTAATTGGGCTTAGAAAAGCGTATAAATAGAGTTTTGACACTTTAATGTTGTACTTACGTTCACTTCATCACTTGTATGCTTTCTTCCATTGTAAGTAAAAATTTTTGATAGTTTGGATTTCGTTTTGTTTGTTCGATTCGTAATATGTATTTGTATCATTGGTCACGGCTTATCCAGAGATCATTTAGTGATCAAATTGAAACATCTTGATGCAATTTTATTAGGGTTTATCAGAAAATTGTTTCTGAGTTTTTTTTTTTTTTTTTTTTTAACGTTTCGTAATTCACACAAAAAAATAACATGAGAAGACCGAAATATTCTATTTATCACTAATAATTGTTAATGGATGAGAAGCATTGCAAAAACCTCTCTTTTTTCTTTTTATTTTTGTAAATTGCTGTTTTGTGAATCGTAGAAACATTAGAACAGAAGAAAGCTTATGTTTTTGGAGTTTGAACAAGTTGTAACCTTTGTGAAATTGATGGTGTTGTTAAGGTTTTTAATTAGGACAAAATGCAGTACAAGAGAAGAAATGTTCGGGTTTACAGGGATTTTCCAAAAGGCTGTGGTGTTATTTGCAGAAAATCCAATGTTGGTGAATCTTTGATGCCATCTAAGTTTAAGGTAAGAAGAGTCAGATTGTATTCAGACCGATTTTGTAATATTTTTGAATGTTAAGAGCTTAAAATTGGTTTAAATGTTCGTGCAGGCTTATGGAGACTTGCCATACATAAAGAAGGCATTGGAGTCTGAGACTTCTAAAATTAAAGGTTTATGTAACTGGAGGGATGGTGAATTGACAGACGAATCGATTAATGAATCTGATGGAGATTTTGAAGATCCTGAAGAGGAGGAAGTTATAGGAGAAAGCGAGGATAATCGAAACTGGACAAGTCCAGTAAAGAAGAGAAGATTGAGTTTACATAACTCAACCATGGAAGTTGAGTCAGATGTTGTGAATACTTCAAGGAGAGTTATTGTTTGTGGACTAGCAGCTCCTTCGAAATGCCATCGTAGTCAACCAAAGAACAAAAGTTCAAGCCAGGTGATTGATTTGAGCCCGAGTCTTTGAGGTTTTCTGAATCTATATGTGTTTTGGTTTCTGTTGTTTAGATGATTGATGTGATTAAACCATTTCATTGCAGGAGAAGAGAAGATGGAAACTCTGAAATCAAACTCTGAGAAGTGTTAGACAATATGTTTTAGAAGTAAAATCAGGCTTTTGGTTCTTTAGATTAGAGGAATTATGAATTCAATATCTATTTTGATGTAGCAAAACTAATAACTTTTTGTTATCAATTACTCAAGGAAGAGTTTTTCAATTTCAGATAACCGAAATAAACCAACTTTTTGTTATCTGATAATTAAATTGAGCTTTTACACTGACTAAACCGAATTCGAACTCTAATCGAACCAAAATAGAACCTGACCGAAATTGTACTAACCGGTTCATATTTAACTAAGAAAATTGAATAATCCAATCTAAAACCTAGTTTGAACACTTACGACTTAACCAGAAACTGAACCGAATCTAGATTAAAGCATAAACTAAATTCGTTAAACAAGAAATTGAAAGTGATTGTACTTGAAAATATCATATTGGGAAAAGAAATTGAAATTTTATTTACCAAAATATATTCTTTAATCACCAGATTTGATGCAATCAAAGTTGTTTGGATTCGATTGGATTATTAATTTGTTTGACATACCAAAAAGATGTTAAACCGGAACTAAACCGGTTTTGGTATTCTCATTCCCATCTGTTTCCGATTAAAACACTTCCGTTCAGGAGAATCCGACATCGAAATCGAAAAGAAATGCAGAGGTCGATTGCGATGACGGCGAAGAGATTTGTTCATCGCAATCTTCTGGAAAAAAGTAAATCTAGAAATGCTTCTTCTCCTTCGTTTAGCCACTGCAGTTTCTGTTGTTGCTTGGTACGGGCTTTCACTAGTGTCAATGGTGATTTCCGAGAGAGATTAAGTAAAACTCGGCTCAGTGATACAAAGTTAGATGATGCAATTGATTTGTTCAGTGAGATGGTAAAGTCTCGCCCTTTCCCTTCCATTGTCGATTTCAATAGATTGTTGACCGCCATTGTCAAGATGAAGAAGTATGATGTTGTTATCTCTCTGGGGAAGAAGATGGAAGTTTTGGGGATTCGAAGTGATGTTTATACATTCAATATTGTGATCAATTGTTTTTGTTGCTGTTTTCAAGTCTCTCTTGCGTTTTCTGTTCTTGGCAAGATGTTGAAACTTGGTTATGAGCCAGATAAAGTCACACTGGGATCTCTTGTCAATGGGTTATGTCGTAGGAATAGAGTTTCTGATGCTGTATCTTTGGTTGATAAAATGGTCGAAATTGGATATAAACCAGATATTGTTGCTTACAATTCGATCATTGATAGTCTTTGCAAAACCAGACGTGCAAATGAGGCTCTCGACTTTTTCAAGAGGGTTAAAAGCAAAGGAATTAGACCTACTGTTGTTACCTACACCTCTCTTGTAAAGGGTCTGTGTAATTCGGGTAGATGGACTGATGCTGCTCTAGTGTTAAGTGATATGATCAAGAGGAAAATCACCCCTAATGTGATTACTTACAGCGCATGGCTCGATGCATTTGTGAAAAACGGAAAGGTTTTGGAGGCTAAAGAATTGTTTGAGGAGATGATACGAATGTCCATCAATCCTGATATTGTGACTTACAGTTCAATGATCAATGGGCTTTGTATGCATAATCGTATAGATGAGGCCAACCAAATGTTTGATTTGATGGTAAGCAAGGGTTGTATCCCAGATGTAGTGAGTTACAACACTCTTATAAATGGATTTTGTAAGTCGGAGAGAGTGGAGGATGGAATGAAACTGTTTCGCGAGATGACTCAAAGAGGATTAGTTAGCAACACAGTGACTTATAACACTCTTATCCAAGGGTTTTCACAAGCAGGCAATATTGATATGGCTCAAGAACTTTTTAGTCAGATGGATTCTTTTGGTGTATCTCCAGATATTTGGAGCTATAACATTTTGTTAGGTGGTCTTTGTGACAATGGGGCTTTAGAGAACGCATTGGTGATATTTGAAGATATGCAAAAGCACGAAATGGATCTTGATATTGTCACATATACTACCATCATCAAAGGGATGTGCAAGACTGGTAAGGTTGAAGACGCTTGGGATTTATTTTGTAGCCTCAGCCTCAAAGGATTGAAGCCTGATGCTGTAACATACACTACAATGATGTCAGGCTTGTGTACAAAAGGCCTACAGCGTGAAATTGATGCACTGTATACAAAAATGAAACAAGAGGGGCTTATGAAAAACGACTGCACTGTGTGCCTTAGAGATGGTGACATAACCTTATCAGCCGAACTTATCAAAAAAATGTTGAGCTGTGGCTATGCACCATCCTTGCTTGGAGACATAGAATCTGGGGGATGCAGAAAAAGCTCTGCCTCTCTTGTAGATGTTACAAGGATTTGAGCATATCCACTTTGTTATGTCTGATTTTAAGTCTTGTTTGGCTTTCTCTAATTTGAGTTGAGAAAGCCTCAGTTGCTTCATCCAAGCACTAAGAATGGTGGTCCTTCCAGTGTTCTGGAACAGTGAATGCATCTGGGTTCTTCATGCATCCCTCACTTCCAATTGGAGATTCTGCATTTTAAAAAGAATTCCGTGGAAGGGTTTTGTGCTCTGTCATCATCAGCTGCAGCTCCACCGATGTTTCTGATAAGCAGTGCTTCATACTCTCTTTCAGATCTCGATGCTTGAGGTGAAATTTCTGTTTTCACTAATCAAAATCACTTTTCATGATCTGTTTGTGCTGGATTAGTAGTTCATGGTTTTACTTTCCTTTTGAAATCCTTTGGGTGAGATCATTTTTACTTGCAGCTTGAAGTTCTTCTGGGTGTTTGTTATGTCTGAATTTCGTATGCAAAGCTCAATCGGCATTTTTCAATGCAAGTCGTCTTCAATTCATGTTTTTTTTTACTCTACTAGCGTACACATCAGTCTGAATAATTTGGGTATTTAATTGTAACTATGCAGCTCATTCCAGTTTTGAAGAAATTTGTATCACTTGTCCTTTCTCAAAACAAATGGAAGTTTTGCTGCAATGAACAAAACGACGTGAACACTCTTTGTTGTTTCTTGCGCTTTTTTGGGTGTTTCCTTTTCAAAATTTGAGTACAAAAAACCATTTTGGCTATGAAATGCAGGTGTTCAAAAACAGAGAAATGTAGGAAAAGAGATGTATTTGGCGACCGGTGTGAGGAAGAGTGAACATCACTTCGTTTCTCTCAAGCTTATCTAGGTTTCTCTCTTTGTGACATGTAGGAAAAGTATGCTCTGCCAGAGGTTAGAAAAAGCCATGATGTTGTAATAAAGGCAAAGCTTCTCACATGTAAGAGAAATCTATTTCCCTTCTCCATCTTATCTTTTGTTCTTTCCTAAGAATTGATAGTCACTTCTTAGCAGTAAAGTTGTGAATATTTTATTACGAAAAACCTTCTAAACCTCGATTCTTGTCGCAGAGTAGCAAAAAGTAGTTGTGGAATTTTAATCAAACATTCTCATAATTGTTGGAACGCAGCAATCATGAAGAAGGCTAAAGGTTTTCTCTTTTATTTGGAAGCAACCATAGTGCAGAGTTATCTTTCTCTGCCTTCTGCTTTTTGAAGATATCGTGTAAGGGAAATCAGTCTACGTCCATGTCTTATCTCCTCTTCTCTCCTAACAATTTGCTAACAGCTTTATGTTTTTTTTTCCTTAGTGAATCTCTTTCTCTCAATGTGTGCAACAATGGGTGGTTGATTCTCTGTCTCATTGTCATGTGATCAAGTTGTGAATCAAGTATCTCAATGTTTATGTGTTAAAGAGAGTTGTATTCACAACCTCGAGGAGCATCTCACAGCTTTAGAAGAAGAGCTGAAGGCAATGCGAAATGATTTGTCGAGAAGGGTGGAGAGAGTGGAGAATAAAGGAAATGCTTGCCCAAATCCAGATATAAGATATCTCAACGTGTCGGGACAGATAGAATTTCTTCCTGTTGGTTTACAAGGGCTAAAACACATGATCCACTTGGATTTGAAGTGTACGAATAAGCTTTCGACCATTGTTGGGATATTTGCAGTTTTGCACTATTGAATATGAAAGTATTGAAACTGAAATAGTTATGTAGTCTGTTTCAGAATTATGTCATGTCTGATTGGCTTGAGTGTTTCTGAAACTAATATGCAACGTGGAAGATTGTAAAGTTCTGGTTGTCTTAAGAAAGTTCTCTAATCTTATGAAGCTTATGTTTATTAAGAAGACTGCCCTCACCCAACACATCTCTTAAAAGAGAAATCTTGTTAAGCTTGAGAAATCAATTGATAATCTTGGTCATGGAGCTCGTCAAGCACATCTTTCCACAGAGTCGGATCTGACCACATTCATTTGAAACAATTGATTGGGCCCCGATTTTTTAGGGACCCCTATTAGTAAACATTGGAATATTTTTATGTAACTTAGCGTGAAAGTTAACCGACACTAATAAGACTTATCATTGATACTTGGAGTAACTTATTTGATGATTTTCATTCTTCAACTTATATTAAATTACAAACAACACATTCATCCCTTGAAAACATCATGTAGCTTGAAAATCTATGTTGTAAAAGATCCTTAATTTATTATGAGTACCAAAACAAATACACATTACCTCTTTTCTTGGGGCATCCATCATTTTCTTATAGTTTGAGGTGAATAAAACTTGTTTTAATTGTTTGTTTTTGTATATGATAATATCTCTCACATTATGATGACTCCTTGTCAAAACTGCATAAGCCGGAGAGTTTATATTTAATTATAAATCGTTTTGCTGTGCCTATAATTTCATTGTAGTGCTTGTGATTGTATAAATGAAGTCGTTGTATTCGATTATGTTCAGTGGATAATTGATTTAAAGGACATACTGTAGTATATAAACTTTGACTATTATTGTGATCATGTAAAGTATGTCAATTTTTTGGACCTACTCAATTATGAACAACAATAAATTTTGTCTTTATGGACCAATAAGAAAGCACTCTATTTTCAATTAATCTATGAATCCTCTCTGGTTTGCTCAAATCAGTAAAGTTAAATTTCAGATCTCAACATTTTCGTAAATGGGGAATTGTGTCTCCCTCTCAATACCTTTGGATCAATCGGTGAATAAAGTCTCTCAATGGCTAGAAGAGAAACGAGGTTATATTCACAATCTCAAGAAGAATCTTGTGGCTTTGACGACAACCATGGAAGAGCTCAAGGCTAAGCGGGATGATTTATCAAGAAGGCTCAAAAGAGAGGAGGATAGAGGTCAACAAAGGCTTGCCGAAGTCCAGGTATGGTTTACTACAGTGGAGACTATTGAAAACAAAGTCAAAGATCTTCTTAGTACTAGAAATGTTGAACTTCAAAGGATGTGTCTTTGTGGGTTTTGCTCTAAGAATTTACTATCAAGCTATCGATATGGGGAAAGTGTTTTCTCGACGCTGAGAGAGGTTAGGAATCTTAAAAGTGAAGTTTTCGAAGTGATTGCTGAGAAAGCTCAATTCTCTGAGGTGGAGGAAAGACAACTTCCACTGACAATTGTTGGTCAAGAAACAATGCTCGATAAGGCATGGAATCATATCATGAAAGATGGAGTTGGTATTATGGGTATGTATGGTATGGGCGGAGTAGGGAAGACAATTCTTCTAACACAGATCAACAATAAGTTCAGTAACGATAGGTGTGGATTCGACTATGTGATTTGGGTTGTGGTGTCTAAAGAGTTACAAATGGAGAAGATTCAAGATGAAATCGCTAAAAAAATTGGTCTGTATGAAGAGGAGTGGGAAAGAGAAGGTAGAAGCCAAAAGACCAATAAATTATATAACTTCTTAAAGAAGAAGAAATTTGTTCTATTTTTAGATGATATATGGGAGAAGGTGGATTTAACTGAGATTGGAGTTCCATTTCCAACAAGACAAAACAAATGCAAAGTGGCTTTTACGACTCGTTCTCAGGATGTATGTGCACGCATGGGGGAGGAAAAACCAATGGAAGTCCAATGCTTGTCAGAGAATGACGCGTTTGATTTGTTTCAAAAGAAGGTTGGACAAATTACACTAGGAAGCGATCCAGAGATCCCAGACCTTGCAAGAATCGTTGTTAGAAAATGTTGTGGCCTGCCATTGGCGCTAAATGTCATAGGCGAGACCATGTCATGCAAGAGGACTATACATGAATGGCGTCATGCGATAGATGTTCTGAATTCATATGCTGCAGAATTTTCTGGTATGGAGGATAAGATCCTTCCGCTTTTAAAGTATAGCTACGATAATCTTAAGCAAGAACATATTAAATCGTGTTTGCTATATTGTGCTTTATATCCAGAAGACGCTAGAATTTCAAAAGAAAAATTGATAGAGTACTGGATATGCGAGGGAATTATAGATGGAAGTGGAAGTCTAGAGAGAGCTGAGAACAAGGGTTATGAGATTATTGGTAATCTTGTCCGGGCATCATTGTTGATGAAAGAGGTTAGTAAAGATGATATAGAAATGGTGCATATGCATGATGTTGTTCGTGAAATGGCCTTATGGATTGCATCTGATTTGGGAAGACAAAAAGAGGCTGTCATTGTCCATGCAGGTGTTGGGTTACGCGAAATCCCAATGGTCAAGAATTGGAACATTGTGAGAAGGATGTCATTGATGAGTAATGAGATTCATCATCTCGGTGGCGGTCCTAAATGTATCGAGCTCACAACTTTACTCCTGCAAAAGATACATTTGGAAAGTATCTCGAGTAAATTCTTCAAGTTCAAGCCAAAGCTAGTTGTTCTGGATCTATCGAGTAATTCTTTTATAACCGAATTGCCAGGCGGAATATCAGAATTAGTTTCTCTGCAATATCTCAACCTCTCAGATACTGGTATAAGTCATTTGCCTAAGGGTCTCCAAGACTTGAAAAAACTAATTCACTTAGATTTGGAGGGTACACAAAATCTTTCGTGTATCGATGGGATATCAAGAGTACACAATTTGAAAGTATTGAAACTAAGTGGTTCTGGTTTTTCATGGGATCTCATCACAGTGATGGAGTTGGAAACCTTGAAACATTTAGAAATTTTAACTGCAACAATCGGTAGTCCTCCTGGTCCAGAGCAATTTTTGAGATCTCATAGATTGACAAGTTGTACGCGATATCTAAATATCTTGAATTATAATAGCAAACAGGAATCACCTGGAATATCACTTCCAGTAACTATGGGAAAGCTTCGGAATTTCAGCATATATGGTTGCGACATCTCTCAGATAAAGATGGTAAGGGTATGCAGCTTTTTGAGCCTTGTCTATGTGGATATAGTAAATTGCAAAAATCTGAGGGACTTGACTTTCCTGATGTTTGCTCCAAATCTTAAACGTCTTTATGTTACCAAAGCAAAGAAACTAGAAGATATAATAAACAAAGAGAAAGCCTGTGATGGTGAAGGCTCAGAGATTGTTCCTTTTCCAAAGCTGAATTATCTGCGTTTAGCTCATTTACCAAAGCTGCAGAATATTTATTGGAGTCCTCTACGAGTTCCTTGTCTAACGACAATTGAGGTAAGTTGTTGTCCAAATCTAAAAAAGCTTCCAATCGATTCCAAAAGCGGCAAGCAAGGTGAAAATGGACTCGTTATAAGACATAGCTCAAGAAATTGGATTGAAAGTGTTGAATGGGAGGACCAAGCTACCAAAACCCGTTTTTTATCTTCATGCCAAGAGGTCTAACATTTTACTTATTTGATTTTCAAGGATTCTAAATGCTTCCATCTTTAATGTTTTAATTGGTCTCCTTTTGTGTGTGTTAATTTTGATTGTAGTTTCCAGACAGGGAGCGCTTCTAAAGCAGCACGTTTGAAGTTGTTGATATTGTTTGGGTTTTTTGGCATTCTACAAGTTCATTTTCATGGCCAAACCCTCTCCCTGAGCAATGTTGGATCGACATGGCCTGATCCATGGCCAAACCCTCTCCAAACTCCTTAACAATATCATGTGGGGCAAACACAATTCTCTGGAGACGAACTCGGGTGTACACTTAACCAAAGGTATTTCCCAAAACCATTATCCTTACGGGAACTTGAAGTCGACCAAGATGTGATTAGTGTTTGTCGTGATATGGCCTCAACAAAATCCTAGTCTAGATACCATAACCAGTCTTCTTCTTTGTACCATCGATCGGTCTCTTCTGTTTTTTGGTAATCTGCTCTGGTTTTTTCATTACAATGTTTTTGCAATCTGTATTCGTTTTAGAGCTAAATATCTGAATCTGTCACTTCAAAGTTCATATATCATATTCGTAGAAAAAGAATTCTCATTCCCAAATTGAACAAGTGATCAATGAACGAACCCGACATTCTCTAAGAAAAGAGAATTTCATATTTTCTTTTCTTCACTCACATGAAGATGAATTAATCACAGAGATCAAACCAGACTCATTACATAACAATACTCAAATGACTTTCATAAGAAAATGAGAGAAAAATTCCCAAATTATTGGTAAACAATCAGGTGCTGGAAGGAACATCGTCTGCAGAGTAAGGATGAATAAAAGCATTGCTCATTTGCCAGACTTTAAACGACGCCGTAATGGTTGCATCAATAGCATTATTGAACAAGAAAAGCTTTGTAGCTCCATAGATGGCTTTTGTCGGATATACTCTTGAGGTTATACATGTTCTTCCACCTTGTGCAAATCCTTCTACTATCGAATGATCCACCTATAAATTATTGAAATTAATAACACAGTTAGATTTAGTTGTTGAAATTAAGTATATTTTCTTTCTTTAAGGTTGTGATATATATTATACCAAGATTCTCATGGTCAATTTTTCTCCTTTCAGAACTGGTACGGAGCTTCCGTAAACCGGTTTCACCACATCATTTGCCATGGTCGATCTAGTAAAAGAGATTTTGATTACAATAGGACACAATTATAAATGGTTGAAATGCAATATGTATGGACCAATTACCTTGAGGTGTCAGTGCAGAATAAGGTTTTGAGATTTTTATCTTTTCCTTTAGTCACATAGAAGTAAACCGGAGTTTGTTCTGTCAAGCTTTGGTCAGCGAGAACCAAGAATCCGAAAGGTCCTAAAGCCCCACGAACAGTTGAGCCACCGATGTTTTGGCAGCTGAATTCCTCATCGACCTCCACGGAGTTGTCACCAAGGATTATTTCCAAATCGTCCTTCTTGATCTTGAACTCAGCCTCTATATCTAGCTGAGCCGCAGAACCCACATCAACTGGAACGACTGTCCCTGGTCCAACCTTCATGTGGAATTTCTTGCTACTTAGTCTCAAAGATTTGACTTCCTCAACTGGCCATTGGAGTAAGTTTTTGCCTGTCTTCCTGTCCAAGAGAACAGTTCTTGGAATGCCCTGATCATAGTTTTAAGAAAATTAAGTCTTAACTTGGTTGACAAGTAACTTCAAGCCCTAACTTCGGTTGCACGTTTGGTGAAATAACCATACCTGAACAGAAGACCAACCCTTTTGTACATCAGAGTTTTCACTGTCGGATTCACCGATCCAACCCCATAAGATTCTCCGTTGCTTATGTTGATCGTAAAACGTCTTTGACGCATAAAATTTCCCATAGTCGTATCTCAAACCGGTACTAATTCCAACATCAATAATAGGATTATCAGGGACCCATGTTCCGTTTGAATCATCATAAGTCCCAATAGCATAGTGGTCAATTCTAGTATCGTCCATGCTAGCTTTAATGACATGCTTTACATCTGGTCCTTTCACCGAAGTGTCAAGCCCGTTGACTTTAGTCTTTGATACTGGGTAAAAGTCAACGCACTCCCACATTCCGGTGTTGGGGACTTGGTGCAACAAGTTGTCGAGTTTCTCGTAGGTTTTGAAATCGGTAGTGTCGTAAACGAGAGATATTCCAGTTCTATTGATTTTGGAACCGATGGTGATTCTCCATTTTCCGGCTGATGTCTTCCATGCTGTTGTTGGGTCACGGAAATCCTTTGCGCCGATACCTGGAGGCGGTACAAGAACTGGGTTGCCGGAGAACTTGGCCCATTTCAACAAAAGTGGGTCGCTTAGGTCCTCGGGATAAGCAAGGTTTTGAACCTAAAATAATCATTATTACATAAGTTATATCCACTCGTCCGACCAAATTTGTATATTGAAAAGATTTTTAAAAAGAACCCAACAGTAAAGTTTAACCAATTAGAATGTTTCCAGAGCTACCGATGATACTAATTCGGAAACAATACAACTAGTATGAGCATAGAACCTGATACTTGAAATCCAAACCAAAACTAATATGAAATTTTGGGTATCAAGTAATAACTAAAACCGAAAAAGTATCTGATAGGTATCTTCATTTATACATGTGGGTATCGGATAATATTCAGAACCAAACTGATACCCGAATATGTATCTGATTAAACTGAATACATGTACACATATAGAAATATTTTAAACTGTTTTGAGTATTTGTGTATTTTGGTATTTTGTGGTATTTAGATATTTTTCGGATATTCAAGTATTATAATGTAACATCAAAGTTCTAATTAACAAAACGAATAAGTAAGTTTAAAATTTATACCTGTACAAATTTGTCGGTGGAACCGGTGTAGAGCATGACAATGGAGCCATCATCTAGAAAAGTGGCTGAACCGGTCCAGACTCCGTTAGCGTCGTACCATTGGTCAGGAACCATGGCTAATGGGAGGTAAAGCCAATGGATAAGGTCCTTTGATACAGCGTGACCCCAAACAATATCACCCCACACAGCAGCATTTGGGTTGTATTGATAAAATAAATGGTACCATCCCTTATAGAACAATGGACCTGGCAGAATATTTAACATTTCATTCATTAGTATTAAAATAAAGTTGTGTAAACTTAGTGATATTTTTGGTTAATAAAAATAAACTTTATAGACACCACATCAGGTCAAAATATATTGTTCATGTCTATAAAGAGTAAATAGATACAGTCTTATTTGAAATATAGTTACAAAGTATAAACATATTTCAGAATTTCCTATAAAAAAAAAACAAAATACTAACAATAATTTAATCTAATTAGATTTCGTCTGGAATTCGTTAACGTAGTTATAAAAAAAAATCAAATAAAATTTAACATGAATAATTTCCAAGGTAAATAAAATTTATCATGAATCCGTTAGGAAATTATAGTACATAATTTCGACAGATTCATGACAAACTATTTTCCATCCAAAATTTCTTATAGAATTTTGATTGTAAATTTTATCGGTCAAAAATTTTAGACAATGCTCACTTTCGTCGAAAATCTCATCAGTTTATTGCTATACATTGTAATGACGTTTCAATTGTACAGTTGAGTTAATAGAACGAACGAGTCAAATATGATTACAAAATAGACTTTCAAATACAATAATAGACAAGCAATGATTCATACAATTTGCATATGACTCACGTGGTGTATACAAACAAGCAAAACAAAGTAAACTTATTGGCTTAGATGATTTTCTGTTCAGATTTTGTCTCTGTACTTTATATATATAAAAAATTAATAATTTTATTTTCCCACAATATTTCTTATTGAGTTTTATCCAATGACATTAATTGTGGTCCGCAAAGAACGTGCCGTGTTGTCATATTTCTACCAATAATTCTTTTGGGTTTTAGATTTATCTACCAATTGTGTAGATAACCATTTTTCAATAATATTTATTATATACTATAGAAAATAAGAGAAAGAGTCAAAAGAACCAAAAAAAAAAAAGACTTCAGTGTAGGATCTAGAGCTTACCATTAGGATCTGAAGACGAAGAAGCCAGAAATTTGCCAATTCACAACGCCATTGGAGATTAAAAAAAAAAAGAGAGAATAAATTAAATAAAAAATGAAGAGAACAAATCTTATATGCATAAAAATGTATGAATTTTTGATAAAATTGTAAAATTAGTAGTCACTTAAATCATGTAAAATCAGTAATTTCTTCATAAGTTACATTTTTTCGTCAAATAATTAGATCGAGAAAATTCGATCTATAGCTGAAGTCTATTTATAAACTATTTATTTTTCAATTTCCACATGCAGTGGGATGAAATTGAACTCCAAATGTTTGAGCCATTAATTAGGGTATTTGAGCCGCCAGACGAAGAATAATTCGGTTTATTCATGTTATAACTAATAAAAACCTGTTTTTTTTATTTTATTGTTTTATTGTATTTTGGTCATACCGTTCATCCAATTTTTTTCAGGCTGGAAATGAAACGCCGTGCGTTGCCACGATAACATAGTATTGTTCCACGGGAACGCTTCTGTTTTCTCATCATTGCTCTTTTCCGACACACCGGCCAAACGAGCACGTGACTCTGTCGTACCATTTTGTGCGGTGAATCCGTCGTGTGAGACAATAAGAGCGACGTACAAAGCAATCAAAAGCAAACCGGAATAAACCGCGAGATGAACCTTGATGGGTCTTCTCCGAAGAGTCTTAGAGATCAAGTCGGATTTTGATTCGGATAATGGATCTAAATGAGACTTGACAGGTAAGAGAGCTTCAGAACTTGCCATTTCTTGTTTGTTTTGATCTAATGGTTGTAATTGTTAATAGCAAAGTCCAATATTTATATCGGAAATTTAACAATTTTTTTTTCTAAAAAAATAATATAAAAATGTTATGTGAGAAGTTGAGAACTACAAGAGATCTGGATTGGGTCGGAAAATTATGGAAATACCTTTTTTGTTTATTGACCAGTAAGTTTCACGTTTACAGATCAGTACTAAATTTAATACATAATTATTTATTAACTGAATGGACTTTACTATTAAAAATTATTAATACTTTTGCTTCACTACCATGTATATGGATTATCAGAGATCTCTTTTTTGATAATCGTATATCTGATCCATAACTCAAAGTTCTACCAACTTTTAAAAATATCATATAGAATAATTGCAGTTTTTTAAATTAAACAACGGTAGAATTATTTATAAAAATAAATATTTAATCATTTAACGAAGATGTATTTTTCAAATAGTGTTATAGGCAAGTGGAGATTGGAAAATTTAATCTTGCCTAGTTGAATTTATGTATAATAACCCCATTATTTAATTTTAATTTCCGATATTTTAGAGCCCACGTTTTAATATAGTGTCTATAAATGGGCCACCAAATTTATTTGTATCTGTTCTTCATGTTTGCCAAATTGAAAAGCAGTCTTTTTCAGTTAAAACGTAAAAATCAAACTATATGTTGAACCTTAAGGGTTTGCTCATAGTCTCATACCAAGCCCTCAGAAGACACGTTGCACCAATGAATCAGGTTGGGTAAATTCTTATAGAAAATTTGGCTATATTTGATTGATATATTTTCTTTTAATATGTGAATAACGTGTGAATCATATTGTTTTTGACTATAATGAAGATGCAAAATTAGAGACTTAAGCTATGTTTTCCTTTCAAGTTTACTTCTCCTTATAAATTAATCTAGAAAATTACTTAGCAACAAAAAAATATATAGAGAAAATCTTTTAAAATCTGGTGGTAAAAACAGTAAAAATTAATTTTGTTATACCTATTTTTGTAACGGAACTAAGTTATATATTAGATTTCGGATTTTTCGACAGATTTGAAAGAAAAAAATCGATTTCACTTCACTGTTTTAGATTTTTTTGGGTTATCATTCAGAATTTTCTATGGTAGATTTATATTTTTCTTTGAATTATGTAACAATGATCTTTTTTTAGCAAAAGGACCACAATTGTTTATACTATTTTAGTCTCCAACAAATCTAGTAAATGTTTTCATCAAAATCTCAAATCTAGTAAATGGCCGGCTTAGATTTGACATTAGGCTTAATTTTGTATGATGGTTTATCATCATTTTAAAAAATTTCATTAGACTTGCTACTGATCATTTATTCATTATGACATTTTTTTTATCATAAATATAGTTATGAAATTCTGACATAATTTATAAATTTTCGTTTTAAATTAGAAAAGATAAATAATGATAAATTTATCAGAAAATATAATTTTAATTATGAAATGTTACCCACTTGAAATAAGGTATGACCCATTTGGAAAAGAAAAAAAACTACTTAAATAATTGTTACCTTTATTGTTTCAACCATAATTGAATTGATGATGCAATTTAAATATATATTCCAAACACGTCTGAAAATAGTTATCGTATTTTTTATTACACATGTTTTGCCAGGCCATACAATATTAAATAGCATATAAAAATCTTATCGCTATCGTGGCATACCTCTATCCAACAATGGTGATTGTTGAAGATAAATGAACTTTGTTTCACGACAAAAGAAAATTTGTATTTCGATTTGATTTTCTTTTTAATAATATATATTGATTCACTACATGAAGAGATCTACAATCCACATTTTGTTTGAGCAACCGAAATTTTATTATATTTCTTTTTATATTGCGTATTCAATCAATTAGCTTCTAGCGTCTCAACTACTTCAATATTAGGCAAAATAAAAACTCTAAAAAATGTAAGAGAATGGTAAGTAAATAAAGAATATATTGTTGGAGGAGGGCTTCACTCCAAATAGTTAAGTTCACATGGTTTTATAAGGCCCACTCGACGACGCTGATCTCAACATGGCGCAAGATCAGAACACTTTGGGACATGCGAAGAACGACCCATTACAGCATCGCGGTATCCACAACACGCATCCAGATGCGCTTAGCACATCATCTCGATCACCTGCAACATATTTAATGCATTGCAAAGACATTCACCTAACCAGTAGATAGGCCTACCCCTGCAATAAGCATTTAATGTTGCAAAAGAGTAGCTCGGCGAACACATTTAAAGCAATGATGCCCTAGTGAAGGACCCGTAGGCTACGACCATATATCATTATAGCCGACTTGACAGGTCAGCGGAGTTCTTCAACGCATTTCTCCTATAAAAGGAACCATAATGGACGCCGAGCACATCATCTGATCATTACTCTTTTTTTAGAATTCTTGAACTTTTGTCATCCAAAACTAAGAATCCAAATCTACTATTGTAATCTTTACTTTACGTTGATCAATAAATATTGTGCTAATTTCACCACAAATAGATATGCGTCCTAACTTGTAATGCAGACAATAAAATGATTGTTAAGAAATTGGCAAGAACGGGTTTTGTCGATTGAACAGAATGGTTAAAAGATGATTTGGATGAATGTTTTTACAATATCATTTCAAAATTCATGCGTGACCGTATATAATTATTTTACATTAAGTGCCAATAAATATTAAAAATTAAAGTAATGACCTAAGATCAGACATGGATCTGACTCAGACGAACACGTTTATATTCATCCTTTCTTGTCTTCATGTTATCTGTCATTTGGTTGACCCCGAAGAACAACATCCTGTTCTTTATAATATTCATTTACATATTTTAGGATTTTAACTGAAAAATAATGAAACTAATATAGTTGTATATTGTTGTGAATTCGAGCTTCAATGAAATCTCAAAATTTATGGTTAAGCGTGATGGATAACATTTTTTTCACTTTCAGGCCCGCTTTACTAGTGAGTTTTTTTGAGCTCTTTTCTTTCCTTTTTGAGTAAACTTTTGAATTTTACCGGGTTGTGGTTTCATCTCCTCCACCTGGCTTTTACTATACAAGGAAATTTAGTACCGTAATGTTCCTCCTCCTCGCTCATCGGATAGATCCCTGCGTGAGGATGATGGATCTATAAGAGTTTCAGCTAGAATCCCGACCAAAACACTTCAATCTTTACATATTTTTACTTACCCAAAAAAACGACATTACTTTTCCAAAAAATTAAATCATTTGCATTGTAATAAAAAAATTCTTTTATCAATAGTTGAATCGATATAAAGTTCAAATTCCGTCTTTAAAACACCAAACAATTCTACGCAAGATAATATAAATCTCTGAAATCAAACTCGAGTGGAAAAATGCTTCCCCACAAAATTTAAATGATTTTTTGGCTGTTGAACATTCTTAACTTTTCACTAACAAAATAAAAAAATTTAAAAGTATATTGAAAAAAGTATAAGAAAATGGAGATTGTCCTCTTAACATTACAAACGATAAATTATGAAAGAATTTTTTTTCTCCTTTTTTTCCTTTTAATTATTACATTCGAAGTAACAACAATGAAACCATAAGACAAAAGTGAAGTAAGAAAACCGAATTCAGACAAAATGCGTTTTACCTCCAGCTTAACCGAACTAAGCCAGCCGGTCAAACCAATTTCCAGTGTTCCTCATGGGGAGAAAAAAACTTTGGCTCTGAACATGTCGGACTATGCCATTCATCTCCACCGGACAATTGCTGATCCCCACGTTAAACCAGCTCCAAAACCGGAAGTTGCTATGGTATGTCCCGGTTTAACTTTTCCACTTCTTACTGCTTCATCAAGAGCCAGAGGAATCGAAGCAGCGCTCGTGTTACCGTAATTAGCCAAATTCGATATGACTCGCTCTGGTGGAAACTGTAGCCTTGTAGCCACAGAGTCTATTATTCTCTGGTTTGCCTGCAACATTTTATCAAAAGCTTTTAAGTTTCGTATTTTAACTCGAAGCTCATATCTATTATCATGAAAACTGAATACAAGAGCAGCATTTCATTAGTAGCCACAGAGTTTTTGGTACGAATTCATATTTATATTATCGATGATACTTGATTAATTGATAAGAAGATAACCTGATGAAGGAGGAGCCAATCGATGGAAGATGCAGGAAGTCCAGCTTTTTGTAAAGCATTCTCAATAGATTGAGGAACACATTTGACAGCAAAGCGAAAGACCTCTTTTCCATTCATCTGAATACAAGAATATGAAGATTGTTTTGGTGGAAAGTCTCCAAACGGTGAGCCATTGGAGCTCAATTCACCATCAATTTGGGATTCTGTAACAGAAGCATTCAAATGTCTGCAAAAACAGAGTCTTATAGATGAGTTATTCAGGGAAAAGAAAGAGAAGATGTATGATAATATGGAATGCAAATCTAAATACCTACGACCGTCCCCATCACTGTGAACATCAAAACTGAACAAACCATCATCTTCAATATCACAAGCCTGGAAATGAAAATAGATTTTTTTTTAGAACAAACATTATCTTATAAACCAAAGCTTGATTTGCATGTGGCAAGCACACATCTTATGCTTATGGCCTCGTAATACTAAATACTGTACTCTATCTCATTGATTCAATGAAGCTTATACAAAATATTTGGATATAATGAACAAGAGATTGTCAAAGCTTAATGAAGCACAGAACCTGAACAACCACAGCACCAGCAGCATCGCCAAAGAGAATGCAAGTTCCTCTATCTGTCCAATCAACAAACCGAGATAAAGAATCAGCTCCAATCACTAAAACATTTTTAAAACCACCCCCTGAAAAAAGAAAGGGACAAGAGTTACTTACTATCTTATTAGTTACTCATCAATTTTTCGTCTTATTTGACTTTTACCTCTTATATGACAAGCAGCAGAGACTAGACCCAAAACAAATCCACTGCAAGCAGCTGTGATATCATACGCTAATGGGTTATTTCTGCAACCAAGTGCCTTTTGAATCTGCCATCAATAGAGAATAATCATGTATCAAACGGGAATTTTCATTACATCAAAGGAATATCTAGATTTAAGGGTCAATAATACCTGTGGAGCAGCACCGAATAGATCATCAGGAGTGGAAGTGCACATCAAGACTAAGTCAATATCTTCAGGAGCAACCTCTGCCATTTCAAGAGCTTTGTTCGCTGCATCTACTGCTAAGCCAACCAAGCTATCTTTGCCTTCAATTGAAGTTTTATGATTTAGTGTCTCTCATATGTAAACAGCAAGTCTACTCTAGATGATCATAGCGGCATAAATTGAATGTTATATGTTACCTGATACAACTCGACGACTGCGAATACCCGTACGAGTAGCTATCCATTCATCATTAGTATCAACTATTTTTGCGAGATCATCATTAGAAATCAGAAGACTTGGAACTGCTGATCCACATCCAATCAATTTGCAGCCACTCGGCACTAGCCTTTAAGTAAATAGAACCAAAGGGATCATGAATCAGAGATGCAATTTCCAAAAGCAAACATTTTGATAAATTTGGCTTAAAGATCATCTTAAACTCTAAGCTAATACTTAACAATATCTTGAATTATTGCGTATATTAATGCATTTAATTAGACATCTTCCTAGAGCTAAGCTAAGACTTAACGATAATCAATCTTCTTAATCTCAGAAGCTTAAGATAACAAAGAACGATCTCAAATCAATGAGAAGACGTAAATGTTATATCTTTCACCTGGGTCGTCGATATTCAGAAGGAGACGAAGAAGCATGTTTATCGACGCCATCGACAGACCTAACGCTGGAGCACAAAACCCTTTTAGAGACTCGATTGGAAACACAAAACCCAGATCCAGAAACTCTAATCGGAACATGGATTCTGCTTCGTAAGGTAGGAATTGAAGGATGAGTGAAGAACCCAGATGCATTCGCCATTTGGTTTGATAACAGAGGAATCGAAGAAAGAACAAAAGCCGAGCTTGTTAGAGGTTTTGGATTCAGCGAATCGAAGATCTCTCTGTTTTCTCTTTCAGCTCGACTTCAGAGTAATGCCAAGTGCCAGAGATTGCATCACCAAAGGGATGAATTTGGCGAGACAAAAATTTGAAAGTTGGCTTGGTTTTTGTTATTGGGTTTGTGAGTGTCTAAAACATCAAATCTTCGGAAGTTCCGAAGCGAAGAGGAGACAGGAGGCTGAGTGTGACAGCTGAATTTGAGGAGATTCCAATGCCATTCAAAACTACCATTTATTGATGTCAGATAAAAAAAAGAATTAAAGAATAAAGCTACCATTTGTTGAGTTTATTCACAAAATAAATATCGAAAATTCAGTAATTAGAGATAGACCTAGACATAAAAACCCCAGTCGAAATACCAAACCGAACTAAAATGAAAATAAGTGTTCAATTCGATTTCGGTTTGTGGCAAAGAATAGTTTGATTCCAATAAGTAATTTTGGTTTTTGGTTTTTGGGTCATTCTAATTTTTAACTAAGAATTGAAAGAAACCGAATATGAACGTAAACTAGTTTTTAATAAAAATATTAGAGTTACTTTTTGATTATATAATCGTATTTTGTTACTTTTTACAAAAAGTAATTATTCGAAACTAAATCAAATCGAGTGTATTAGTAGGGGTTTGGTGAACAACTTTAAGAAGAATAACCAAATATGATTGAATTCAAAGGATCACAATTTATTGCCAACAAAGGAAAACAAACGTGAAAGAAGATGCAAATGCTGTGATATGTTGTTGGGTGTGGACCGTCTTCTAAATAAACATAAGCTTCATAATTTGGTGGATTGAGACTGAGACACACAAAAAAAAGCTTTTGATAGGAACAGAGTAGGCAGAAACCTCATTGGACATTGAAAACAAATATTTGCCTGAATTAAAGAAAGATGCAAAATTCAAATACTGTATAATTTTATACAACAAATTTTGCAACCGTTGAGTTTTTTCAGTCTCGTGGTTAAAATGATTCACTTAATGATTCATGCATCAGATAAAAAAGTTTTAGGGAGTGCACTTTCGGCTATAAATAAAATCTTATCAATCTAATTGTTGATAAAAAAAAAGAAGGAAAACACTTTGCAACCTTGTGAGCCATTAACTCAACTAGAATTGAACCTATTCAAGAGATAATAGAATGGGCAATGTAAACTGAAAACATGAATCTATGAACATTAGAGCATATGATAACTTAAACTCTTCCACGTATACACAAACACAACCGTAAAAAATTCAGTATAAAAAGGACAATCCTTGATTTTTCAGCTATACTAGCTTTATATCTTTGCATATTATATGTTCTAGTTGATGTGGAAACTCAACATCTATACTATCTAGATGTCTCAAAACTGAAAAAAAAGACTCAGAAATACCTGAACGAAAATGCAAAGATGTGGAAGAACGAAAGAAGTAGAGGAAACAATACTGCAGAAATTCCTTGGTTTAACTCTGTTTGGTTTAAGAAACAAATCCCTAAACATGCTTTCAACTTCTGGGTTGCCACTCTTAATAGGCTGCCTGTGAAAGCTCGATTACATAGCTGGGGAGTTGCTCCTTCTGTACATGTTGCACTTGCAATTTACTACCTCAAACTCGGGATCATCTTCTGTTGCACTGTGACTTTAGCAGCAGAATTTGGCATTTGGTCCAATCCCGACTAGGCTCACTTACCTTCATCTTTAATGACTGGAATCAACTCCTTCAATGGATGAAATATCGGCCATCTCGTAAGCTTCAAACCCTTACCCACTATGTTGTTCATGCGACTGTTTACCTCCTTTGGAGAGAACACAACCTCAGGCTGCACCTTAGCTCTTCTTGCTCGGTTCCTGAAGTGATGAAGGCCATTGATAGATCTGTCAGAGATATTCTACTTGCAACAAGGGAACGAAAGGGATGCGGATCTCTTCTTTCTCTTTGGTTTACGTTTGTTTAGACCTTTAATCATCTCCTCCTAAAATGCTTTTTTCTGTTTTTTTGCATTGATAGGAGGCTTTATTCTATAAGCATTGTATCTAAACTTATTCGATTCTGGTAATATATTCACGTAATTATCACAAAAAAAAAAAAAAAACAATACTGGAAGTAAAGAAAGAGTTGTTTCATGAATATAAGAATTGACAAAAAAAACATGAAGATGTTGTTTCAAACGTAAGAAAGAGCTGAAGGTATCATCTTATTGAATGAAAAAGACAGCTATAAGTAGCCTTACACAGAGCAAACTGAAAACTGCAGGAAAACTAGAAAGACAACCATCATAGACACTTCATTGACATTGAGCATTAACACTCTTAAACATTTATTTGATAACAAGAACTTAAAAAGACTGCTAACACAAAACAGAGAGAGAAAAAGATATCTGGTTTGGAATAAATCCATATGGTATCATCAACTTCCAGTTTGCTGCTTGAGAACCCGGCTTATACCTTGTGGGTATAATCAAATCTAATTCACAAAGAAAAGAGAGAGAGAGACGAAGTCATTAGAAATGGAAGTCGTTCAATTTCCAAATTGAGAAAAAGGTTCTTTAGCATCAAATAAGAGAATACGAAAAATTTATACCTGTTCACATGAAGCTAAGAAACGGTTTTTGGTAGCTTCGTCCTCCCAATCCATTCTTTCTGTTCGTATCTTATGATGAGTCCATTGTCACCCTGCTTCCCACTTTTGGAATCGAGTGGAAGCTTTTTCAGATTTGTACATTTATCTACCTCGATTTTGCATAGACATGGAAGAGGTAGAGGACTCCAATAGATATTCTTCAGCTTTGGTAGACCTTCTAAACAAAGAGCATTCAGAAACGTCTAAGATTTGGAGCATATCTCAGAAACGTCATTTCCCTCAGGCTATTACATTTTGCTATATACACATTGGGGAGGCTCAAGAAGTTGCATGTCCTACGTACCCATCTTTATTGCATAGATACTGCTGCGGGTGATATCGAATTCACGAAGCTTGTCCATATTTACTGGAAGTGATATTTCATATGATCCCAGATTGCTATTACATTTCGAGATATACAGAGCTCGTATACGACTTGTCAATCTATACGACTGATTCAAATGGTTAAAATATCTAAATGTTCCAAGTTTCCCAACTCCTCCACTGTATTGAGCTCCCATGAAAAGGAGAGACGAAATCATCAGAGATGGAAGTAGTATAAAATAAAATATAAGAATAGTCTTTTTAATATCAAATAACAAAATTAGGAGAAATTCAGACCTGTTTTGGTATCTTCGTCCTTCCACTCACCGTCAATCCATTCTTTCTCTTGGTATTCTATGATGAGTCCATTATCGCCCTGCTTGCCACTTGTGGAATCGAGTGCAAGCTTTTTCAAATTTGGACATTCGAATACAATGATCTTTTGTAGACATGGAAACGGTAGAGGACTCCAATAGATATTCTTCAACTTTGGTAGATCCCTGATTCTTCACCTTCACACACTTTTTCTTTGTTTTTTTATTACATCTTTAATTTCCTTTGCATGTCTAACAGCAAGACTTTTGAGATTTGGGGCGAACATTAGAGACGTCAATTCCCTCAGGTAATCGCAATCATCTATATCCACTCTGACGAGGCTCAAAAAGCTGCATATCCTTTCCATCTTTATCTCAGAGGTATTGCAATAGAATAAGTAGAAATTACGAAGCTTGTCCAAAGTGTCTAGAAGTGATATACCAAATGATTCCACATTGCTACCAAAATCTAAGGTAAGATGTTTCGTACAACTTGACAATCTATGAGATCTCAATAATTTCTCCAAATCTTTTGAACGACTGATGGCAATGGTTAAAACTTCTAAATGTCCCAAGGATTCCAACTCAGTATTGTGTTTTTAATGTACATATTGACACATATATTGCTTGTAATATTTGATAGTATATAGTGTACAATTCTAACACATCTCTGGTTCGATATCTTATTCCAGACTCTTCTCAATACGTCACTGATAATAAATACATTGTTGATTCCGGAGCTACATTGCCTGGTGTGCCCATTTTTTCTTCTCTTTGATAAGAAAGAAATGTGTTTCCAACGAATGGTTGTATTGGCAATAAACAGATCTTTTGTTTATGTGTATAAAGAAAAGTCTTTATAAGCTTGAGATACTAAGTGATGATCTTCCCATTCGTCTCTATACGTCTCTGGTTGCGCTCTCTTCCTCTCACCAGTCGTCAAATACATCTCTTTCCTCCATTCCTCTGTTTCTGAGCATCGGCATTGTGAAGCCAACCAATCATTGTACTCAAACTGTTAAACAGTATCAACCAAAAAAAAAACATTATTGTTTCTGTTCAGCTTTGGTTTAGATTGTTTCTGTGCAGAAACATTGGTTGTTCAACCCCTTAGCGAGACTTATCGACATTGAAGAGTCTTAACGGAAACATAAGTTAATAAGATTCTTACCTGAGAATTGCCCATACGGTGAGTATACCGCTTTGGAATCCCTTGGGCATCAAGTGTGGAGTATAAGGTTTTGATCTCCATTATCATATCTTCCTTAGAAGGAAGCGGGATTCGACCCGACAAAACACCCGCGATCCACTTGCTTTGCAGCTCAAACATAGGAAATGGTACAACCTGACAATCCGGTTTATTAAAAATTGAGGGATACTCTTAAGTCTCTAACATTGTTATACAGCTATATAAGCTGCGTACCTTCCATGGAATCCCAATGAAAGAGAGCCATGGTGCAAATGCTGGAGGGAAGACGTCTTTGTACAATGGCCCAACACGATTATCATCAACAGTAACACTTCCATTGGTTTCAAGAAACGGGAAGTGATACTTATACCTATGAAAAGTAAAGAGCTTTGTTACATAACCACTCTGTGAGAAGAAAACTGGAAAACTTAAATCGAAAAGAAAAGAAAGAACGAATACCCAGTACAATGCATAATAACATCAACCAAAATCGTTTTCCCGTTTTGGAAAACCACAGAACCATCCTCATGAACACGCTCAATCTGCATACATTCAAGGAAACATAAAATTCTTTCTCCTCCTGATTAACAGATTACGGTAAGTACTAATTAGGACCTAGCAAACCCACCATTGAATGCATCCAGAGGTTACTGTAACCGGGTCGTTTGATATATGTATCCGCTGCATTCGACCTACAGGCGACATGAACCTCTTTGGCAACACTAGCAATATCCCTACTTATATCATCAGCACTTGCAGAGTTCCCAATAAGCACAACAACCTATACCAATGCAACACAAGCTTCACATCAATTATGCATAACATTATCATTTCACATTAGATCGCCAAAGAATGTAAAGCAATCATCTTTGATAATGAGCACCTGATCTTTGAATGGTTCTGGAATACGGTAATTATGACTATGCATCTCCTTCCCAGGCCATGATTTTATCCCTTAAGTTATGAGAAAAAAGTCACAATCACAGTTCTTATTCAAGCTTTACTTTCACTGTTCCTGTGAAATTCTAATACAATTCGATCTAAGTTCACTAAACACGGATTCTTAGATTATAGAAAAAAAGCAACACACCAAGCTATTGAAGATCAAGATGTTAAAATTGAAAGATGAGAATCACTTCCATTAGTTTCACCGTTCCTATGAAGCTTTATCTCTAAATTCAATCTATTTTTGGATGAAACTATTGAAGATGTTAAAATCACAAAATCAAGTTGAATCGCAAAAGAAGAATCAATGGAAATTACCAGGAATATCAGCGAGACGAGGTTCAATGTAATGTCCATTACAAACAACAACAGCATCATAAATCTCATCACGACGAACTTCCTTCTCTTTCTCTGTAGATTCAATTCTCCAGTTCCCAATTCCTTCTTCTCCGTCGCCGCTTTTCTCCACCGGAGCAACCTTCACAACCGCAGTATCGAACCGAATCATCTCCTCAATCCTAAACTCCTTAGCGAAATCTTGCAAATAAGCCAAAACTTCACCATGACTCGGAAACCTCCTAGGATCTCTGGATTCAGAGACGCCAGATCGGATAATGAACGGGAAGTCTCTGTATCCCATACACTCTCGAGGAAGGTTCGTTCGAAGAGAGCCATAGACGCTCGAATGAACAACGGAACGGGTCGGGTCAACGCTTAATGGATCGGGCTCAACATGATCGGTGTATATCCAAGTTCCTCCAACCTGTTTTTGCCTCTCGAAAACGACCACCGAGTGACCTTCCCGTCGAAGCTCTCGTGCCGCCACTAAACCGGCAGCTCCAGCGCCGATAACTGCCACGTGGTGTGATCTGATTGGTGATAATGAAGGTGCCATTGGGTTTACAAGATTCCTCCGCGATGTGAATATATGCGGCCCTGTGATTCATATGTGGCCCACTACGATGAAATCTGGGAGGCTCTCATTTGAAATCAGTTTTAATCACTATTGCTCTTTTTACTCTCCTCCTTTTAATGAATCTGAGCCCCACAAATATCCACCAATTACCCTTCTTAAGACCTTCTACCTGATGCAAAAGCTTTGAAATAGAGGGGAGATAATTTGAAAATGAATTGGAATAAAATGTAGAAAGAATTAATCAGATAGTTCATTATGATCATGTAATTACTAGAATAGTTTCTTTTGTGATCCATGAATAATGACAATGTGTGAAAATGTCCATAATTTTCCACAATGATCTATTTATTACAAGATCATCTTCTTCTTCTTCCCTCTTTTTAGTTTATGTTTCGTAGGTTTTAATTTATGTTATGTAGGTTTTAGTTTATGTTATGTAGGTTTTTTGTTTCGTAGGTTTTAGTTTATGTTACAAAACATAAACTGAAACCTACATAACATAAATTCAAACCTACATAACATAAACTCAAACCTACATAACATAAACTCAAACCTACATAACATAAACTGAAACCTACATAACATAAACTGAAACCTACATAACATAAATTGAAAAACCTACATAACATAAACTAAAAACCTACACAACGTTATGTAGGTTTTTAGTTTATGTCATGTAGGTTTTTAGTTAATGTTATGTAGGTTTTAAGGTAATTTTTCGTAGGTTTTTGGTGGACTTATTTTCGGGGGCTATAACTCTTCGGTCACTGCATAACATAAACTCAAAAACCTACATAACATAAACTGAGAAACCTATATAACATAAACTGAAACCTACATAACATAATGCTGACGTGGAATTATTCATTAATTGCAGTTTCGTAATATATATTTTTTTCAAAGGATACATGGATAAAATGGTATTAAAAACGCGAAAAAACTAGTCTAGTAATTTTAATCTTTTTAGATTATTTCAGTACGAGATAGAATCATAATAGACTACTTGAATAAATCACCCTAAAATGTAATTGGTATAAAATTAATGAACCGAACCAAAAAAATTCTAACTATCTCGTACGGTATAATTAAATGAACCAATCCTACAATTGAATGAGTTGGTCGATTTAATATTTCCTAACCGTTTGGTTCAATACGAAATCAATTGGTTTCCTACAAAATCAAATACGAAATTGATTGGTTTAATACAATATCGAATACAAAATCGCTTGGTTTACTACAATGTCATTGAGGTCTACAATCGATTGGTTTACTACAATATCAGTATATGCAATATCAATAGATGGAATTGTTTGGTCCATTAGAATATCATTATATTCAATATCGTTAGATGGAATCGTTGGGTTCATTATATATTAAATCGTGAAATGTAACTAAGTTATATACCAAAGGTTTATGTAGAGAAATATGGTCAATTTTACAGTTTGCTAGTAAAAATAGCATTTATGTTACACTTTGCTAGTAAAAGACATTGATAAACTATGATGTGTTTGGTAGTGATATTCATATAAAGTGGCCAAAGTTATATAATTGTGCAAGTGTAAGGAATACGTATATGTAATCATGTAAAAAGTTCTTAAATTTCATATATTATCTGGTTCAAACTATTTTTCACAAATTTAATGTGGGTTAAACTAATAATTAGTGATTTAAAGTCAAAGTATAACGGTTTGTATTTTGGCACAAGGGTATAACTACCTAATAATCAAATACTGATCGTAATAATCAAAAGCGTTGGGATTATTCCAAGAATCTTAAACGCCGCCGGCATCAACATTGTCCCGGCTCCGATAATGCTCGTCCACACGTTAAAAACAACGCTTGGAAAATTTTGTAGTGAAGAGAAGTTTGAATATTTTATTATCTTTACATGAGATGAGATGCTTAAGCTTTAAGTATGATAAACAGAGGGAACATGAAACCATCCTGCAAAACAGAGCTGATAAAGTGCGTGGAGTTACTTGGAAAGAATACAGATCCATGATGAGTTTTACACATATGGTAGTTTCTGTTTTCTTCTTATCATTATTTACATATTAGTTCATATATACATAAGAATTCCAAACTTGTGGATCGGTTACTTACTAAAGCATTTGGTTGATTGTTGGAATTGCAGGTTATTAATGAGTCTCTTCGTCTAGGAAGTTTGTCACCTGCTATGTTTAGAAAGGCGGTGACAGATGTAGAAATCAATGGCAAGTCTGATTCTCTCTTTTGCATCACATAAATAAGTACAATTCCAGCACGATGGATTGTTTTGGTTGTTCCATCTCTTCTTCATTATGACCGTAATCAATGGAGATGGGAGGGGAAAGAATTGCTTTCTGGCTCTAAGACGTTCATGGCGTTTGGTGGTGGTGCAAGATTATGTGCATGAGCAGAGTTTGCTAGGCTTAAGATTGCTATATTTCTTCATTATCTAGTCACAACATATGACTTCTCTTTGGTCGAGAGTCCTGATATCACTCGAACACCCTTACTTCAATTCTCCATGCTGATGGTTTTTCGTCTCGATAGGCTCTGATTAAGGGTTTTGTTGTCTCTTTCTCTTCTGTCTTTGTTGTATTTTCTTCTTTCATGGCGTTTTTTCCGTGAAATGAAAAAAGAACTAAAAAAGAGCAAAGAGAAGATGAGATTTTAGGCATGCGGCTGCTCATATCCATCCGTAACAAAAAAAAAAAAATATATATATATATATATATGGATTTGGCTTCTATTGTAAATTTTGACCCATTTTGAGATTTGACATTAAAGAAACAAAAAAATTCTTAGAGTTCGATTTCAGAAGTCACTTAGCATCACATGATAATGTTTAGGATATAAATAATTTGGATTATGGGCTGGATTTTTTTTTATCTAATTAGTGATATAAAAATAATACGCAAAACAATAATACATTCTACAGAATTTACACCGAGTAAAAATAAAACAAAAAGTCTTTCTATATAATAAAAGTATTGTGGTTAGTTTGATTTTAGTGATGATATATTATATGCATTATTTTGATAAAATTGCAAACTCTCCTTTAAAAGTTAACAATGCAAGAATGCAAAGAAAAAGACAACAGACATGTGTTGGAATTCGTAAGTAGGAAAGAAAATGTCGATGGAGGTGTAACAGCTACATCACGTGAGCCTATTCTTCAGTTGATATTTTGTGGACAATAAAATCCCTTGATCTATCGTAGACAAGTGTAGTGAGGTTCTATCATGAATGACCTTCTGTTACTATTTCTTTTTTTGTCACTAACCATGCTTCTATTAACTAAAATCGAGTGTTATACCAGCAGTAGAGAATTAAGAAAAGAACATCATATCCGAAACAACGTAAACAGTTAAAAAAAACATTCAGGTGAAAGAAATTTTAGCATTCGGAAGATCTTGGATAGAAGATGGAGTTGCGATATCGACTCTACAAGAAATCGAAACCTTTCCTTACTATTTATCATTCAATATTTGAAGTAATTTGGTGAAGAGAAAATGTTTATAGTGTATATCTAGAAAATTTGATTTCAGAAAGTCATATTTTAAAGTTTGGAAAGATTTAGGTGATGTTCTTGTTAATCTAATTATTAGAATAATAAATCCAATAATAATTATATGCAAAGACAACACATACTAATTTAGAGTTTATACATAATAATTAAGTGTAATATTGAGTGCAATTTCCACTTTAGTATTATAGATGACTCACCTAATAATTGTGGTGTCAAAGAATTGGGAAAAATGGCATATTTCAAAGTGAATTTTTCATGCCGTGCCGATTTCAAAGCGAATCATAGGATCGTGCGTAAAACTAATTTAAAAGTTTAAAAACTCAAATTTTTTACATGAACTTAACTTTGTTTTTCGTTTTCTTAATTACATATTAGAGGTGTTAGTTAACCGTTAATTACACGTTAATTGACCGTTTAACATCTCTCAAATCCCTAAATCAAAATTCTCCTTCTTGAACTACAAATGGAGTACAATTCGTTGATGATAATGATGATATAGACAACTGAGTTTTGAAACAAAATAGAAAGAGTGAATACTATGTCGAGAGAATCAGTTCCAAGTTCGGCAAATTTGGTTCTTTCGGTGACTTTGTAATCAACGGAGAGTGATAATTGCTTCTTCACAATCTCAGACATTTTTTCCACTGTCTCATGCTTGGCCTTAAACCAAAGAAAAAAAATACATTTTTTAATCTTTGAGACACAAAGAACATAGATGTTTAAGACTAGTCAATGAATCATTTTTATTAAATCAAAATACAAGTATCAGAATGTCGTGGTTGTGAAAGTGTCGTGAAAGTTTCATGGTAGTGGTAAGGATAATTTATGTGGACTAACTGTCTAGTGATGGTCTAATTATGTAGTTCATGTGATCTTGTTATGTAAAAGAAAATTACACATGACAAGTCGATAAAAAGAGATACTTGCTTCTGGAAAAACATGACAATTAGTTGATAACACATGACAAGGTACTTGCTTCAGAAAAAATAAAATATAGTCGATAAAAAGAGATAAAACTACCGAAAAGAGCTTAAAATAGCTGAAATAAGCTTCACAAAACATGTGAACCAAGCTCTAAAAAATGCTTAAACAAGCTCCAAAGATAAGCAACATCACCTGAAACTAAAACTTAATGATTATCAAAGAACTCATACACACAATACTGAAAAAATATCAAACATACTAGAAGAAATTCAAGCACTTTACCAAACTAATTTTGAGTTGGTTGACTTGGTCCTTCACCAAAGTCTGGATTCACGGACTCATATCCCGATTCATACCCTCCTTCCGTTTGAATTGTGTTCCCAGTTTTCTTTTTTGCTCTCATTACTTGTGCTCCAACACTTTTGCAACCCTTTACATAGTGACCAACAAGCCCACAACGTCCACAATGCATAATCCTTCTTCTTTTGTGGTGATTCGATTCTTCACTTCTTCCTCTTCGGTTTTGGTTTCCTTCCAATTATATTTTCAACTTGTCCAACCATGCTTGGAGAAGGTAGAATGACCTTACCACAATTTTCCCAATACTTGATCCCATTAACGGGCCTAATCGACTCATTATATATATGTTGCTGCTTAGAATTGAGAAACCATGACGATCTGTTGTCATCTTCGTTTTGCTTCTTCTCCATTATAGCCTCATATAACCGAATATCATATTGCTTGATCACTTCGAGATTTGTTTCATATTCTTGTCGTGTGTAACTCTCCGCAAGCCTCCAAAATAATCTTTTCATGTTGTATTGATTAGGGAAAATTTTCTTCAAATATCCATAAATGTGACGAGCACACATCATATGCTCAACAGTGGAAGCTCTCTCTGAGTAGCATCAACAGTCCCTACATATAACATAACCAAAACATATAATTAATCACAAGAAAAAATCAAAATACATGACATAAAACCAAGCACAAAAAATAAGACAACTTCATTTTTACCTTCTGTTTATCGGATATTATAGTGAATCCTTGCCCAGATCTTAACTCTGTATCCACTTTGAGGTTCCAAATAAACCATGTCCAGTTATCCTCATTTTTTGACATCCACAACAGCTCATGCAATGGGGAACATCTTATTATTTGCATCTCTTCCAACTGCTGCTAGCAATTGTCCTTTTTAATTACACTTCAAAAAGCATCCATTTATCAATGATGGGTCGATTCAATAGACTTGTAATCAAAGAAGATGGTTTGAAGTTTGAGTTGTGAATTGGGGTTTCTCGATTTAATTGTTAACAAAATAAAAAAAAAAATTTGTCAACAAGTAACCATTGGATTAACAACAAAACTCGATCCATAACCTAAATTATCCAAATGTAGCAGGATGAGATTAGAACTCATGGCTAGCTAAAATCAAGAACAAGCTAACTTGGTCACTTGTTTTTTGGCTAACAAAATGAAGTTTAGAAAAATGTTAATAGTTACTTAAAGAAATTGAAGACTAAAAAGTTGGTTTTTGGTCAAATTGAAGACTGTGCATGATATGATTCGAATTGTATATCAAATTTGTTGTTCAAATTGAAGACTGTGCAACTTTTGTATTCTCACATCTCTTTTGGACTGGGCCATATAGAGTCAATACTTCTGTAGAAGAAAGCCAGTTCTCTCTCCACATTGAGGTGTCTTTTCCATTGGCTATCTCTATTCCATTGCTTACCTAATGGGCCTAGTGGGCCTAATGGACCTAATGTGACCAATTGCTACATTTGGATTAGTCCACTAGTAATCTCAATGCGCGCCTTTAATGTATTCTCATGATTTCATCTTCTTCCATTTTCACTCTTTTTATCTCCTTTATTTACTTTATCTCTTTTACAAATGCTCTTTAAAAGTAATCACTTAATGGTGATTATTCTCTCTTTTAAATTTCAAAATTATTTATATTTATATTAACAAAATATAACAATATTTGAAATCTTCCCATTATATATATAGCTTTCACTTTAAGTAAGGAATCTTGGTAGTAAATTAAAGAGATTTAGTGAATCAAAAGTTTTACTATAGATAGAACGAAATTAAATGAAAGAATCAAAACCTATCTGTAATAAAATCTATTTATGAGTTATGACATTGTAAAAGTAAACGCACCAAAATATTCAGTATTTACGCAAAGCATTTATTAAAGGAATCGTGGGAAAGAAAATAAATTAATTACTAGTCAACAAAATTAATTACCATTTATCAACACAATTTTCTACCAATTATACATCGGATAAAAAATAAAATTCCCTAAACATTAGGGGAAAATTGCGTTGATAAATGAAATTACAATGTCAAAAAAAAAAGTCAGAAAATAAAAAGTATTTTAAAGTTTTTTACAAACGGTAAATTATTAGAAAACAAGGCAAAACTGCACGTGTATCCAACACTAGCAACTCGCCGTCGTCACCACTCACTGAGTCACACCGCGATTTAACTACCGAGTCAACTGAGTCATACCTTAACTCGTTCTGCTTTATGACCCGACCCGCTATGACCCGACAAACCAACATAGCTTTCCTTCCTTTTCCACCACCGGCTTTCTCATGCGCCGTGCTACTTCCGGCGAATGTATAAATCGACGCGCCACCGCATTTTCCTCCTAATATACCCCACGCACCACCGCCAGTTCCGCCGCCATAACTCGGACCTAGACAATAGAACCTCATCGTCTCATTCCCGTCGGCAACAGAACGCGCGTTCTCTTCACGCGCTTTCCCAACGCTTCTAACTTTCACATTCTCACGATACTCCTCAAACCGGCTCAAAGTTTTTGACCCGTTTTGGACCTTGAAAATCATCTCAACCCGACCCGAAAACGGTTTCGGGCCCCAACTCGTTTGGAATATAATCTCCACTACATTACGTGATTGATGACCCTCCGCGAGCTCTGACAATGTTGGTAAAAACGGGTCACGAACTCCGGTTGATCGAATCGGTGTTGAAACCGGGTCGGGTTGTTTTTTATCGGGATTTGGATTTGGTTTTTTCGGTTTAGGTTTCGCTTTAGGCTTTTTGGTTTCGATTACATCTTTAAGACTTTGAGTGCTTCTTCGGCAACTGTAACTTGACATGTGATGTTTCGGATTCGGAGTCGGGTTTGGGTTTTTGATTGGATTGTAAACATCATCAAAAGCTTTTGACTTGCATTGTAACGATTTGACCCACCCGCTTGCCATAATGAAGATCCGGGTCCAAAGCTCTCTCTCTGTTTATTTCGTTTTATGTCTCTCTTTCTGAATTAAGTATGAAGCTCAGAAGAAGAAAGCAACATGGCGCGATGAATATTAAAAGTCTACGTCGGAACTTGAATGTGTAAATTACCATTTTAGACTTTACTTTTAAACAGATTTTCACTTTTTTATAAGGGTAAATTCGTCCTTTTCACTTGCATTTCTTATATAGTTTTCCTTTTGTGAATTTTTAGTTAGTTGTATCAAATATGGAAAGAAAATTACTTTATTTTTATAAACTATAGTTCTCTCTCGAAAACCAAAAAAAAAAAGAAAAAAAAAATTGAATTCTCTTGTTAAATTTCCATTTTTATAAAAGAAAAAAAAATTATTGAAATTTTATTTGAGTTAGTTGTGTAATCTTCTTAGTCGTATATTTCCATTACTTAAAATCATTTTTAATCTATCATATTTAATGGGGAGTAAACAAACCTATGATGTTATGCAGTGGCGGACCCAAAAAATATTTTTATTTCGGTCAAAATATTTTTCTAATATATAATATAATTTATTAAAAAACTTATCATATTTGTTATACAAATAAAATGAAAAATAATAAATAAATCTCAAGCAAAATAAAAAAGTCACCATATTTTTCATAAGAACAAAACGAAAAACAATAAGTATATATCAAATTAAAGTAAAAAAGTGTCAAAGAAATGATTTGAACCATGGTTTGGGATATCAAATGATAAAGAGAAGACCAAATCTGCTGAAAGGTTTTTCAAACATTATCTAAATTAAACTAATTTTATCAATATTAGGGGTGTCATGTGATCTTTTCTCTTCAAGTGGGTCTGCCACTGATGTTATGGTCATTCATTAGATAGGTTATCTAAATCACCAGATTAAGAATAACTTAACATAATAGAATTTTTAGTTTCGATGATACATTATTATTGAGGTATATCTCTCAAATTATCGACAAAATAGATTAATAGTAGGTTTAGTTTTTGATATAATTTAAGATTGAACTATAATACTACACTTCATTTTAAAGGTAAAAGTTATCACATAATTTAGATTTTTTTTTTCATGAAGATCTTATTAAAGTGAGGTGAAATTACAAAGTAACAGAAAATATATTTTTTTTAAAAAGTAAACAACATATAAAATAAAATAAAAATTATAATATCCAAGAGAAGCAAAACTTACATGATAGTAAAACAAATTTTTTAATGATATGTAAGATGATACAGAACAACAAAAGGGAAATAAATGTAAGGAAAAAATTGACAGTGGATTTTATTGTTTTTATTATGGTACAGTCTTGTGATTATCGTCCTTTTATCATAAATGGATCAGAAAAGAACAAAAATAACATTGTAAAAATTACGTCAAATTTGTAAATCTATTTGTTTTTATCTCAACTATAGAATTTCTCATGTAATGTCTTATTCAACTCAATTATGGTATCTGGATCTTTTAGTCGATGACAAACATATTTCGAAATCCATGTGAATTTCAACGTTATCGTACAAAATGTATTCAATACAAAAATAATCATTTCATTTCTACCTTTTTCTTACACACCCATAATGCTTTAGAAAATTTAAACCATGTAAGTTTAGCTGTCTTAATTTACTCTATAGTGAGCAAAAACAAAACTATTTATGGATGTATATATCTAATTTTCTACACCATTGAATTTTGTATGAATAATGATATGTTGTTTTCGTTGAATCACTCATTGGTCAATGGTAAGCTTGTTTGAACTTTAAACTAAAACACCAAAAAGTTATAAGAAAAGATCATTCTAAGATAAGTCAGAGAAATGATATAAAAAAATAATGGATATGAGTATTTTGTTTTTGTCATTAATTGAATCGATAATACTTATTTACACGGAGTTATGCAGTTATTAAAAATTAAACACTAATGATAAAATTTATTAAATTAAATATATAATCATTTGATCGGAATTGTGTTTATTCATTTGATTTATGTGGTTAAATTTCTGTTTTGTTGTTTTTTCTATTAGAGTTTGATTTAAAAAAATTATAATATTGGTAGAAGTTTGGGAATTAAGTTATGAATCGGAATATGTCGATTAAACTGTTACAAAAATGTTGTTAAAAACACTTGCTTGTGTTTAGTGTAACTAATTCTTAACTCTGTTTTGAAGAAGCTGTCTAGTTCAATGTATTTTGTCTTCTCGAAAAACTCTATATATGTTTTATGCGTGATGTGATTTCTCACAAAACATTCTAACTTACCTTCACAAATCGTGTTTCTACATTAATTGAAAAATATAGTTGGGCTGCTTTTGTTCTGGGGGTTAACTTATGTCCTAATTCAACTCAAATATATATCACTCTGGATTTATATACACAATATAAATAAATATGTAGAAACTAATATAAATACGAGCTGTAAATTACTTTTTAGTCTAGTGTCAGACGGTAAATCTACTAAGACATGCGCATTTATACAATCAAAGATTGAATCCCACTGTATATATTATATAGAAATTTAGTTAATGAGTCGGCCAGTCGTTAGAAAAAAAATGCGAGCCACCAAGATATGCGTATCTTAATAATTTGTCATCCTACTATTATAAAAATATATTATTAGAATGTTAGCTTTAAAATAATAGAGGTCTATTGTGATTATGGAATCTTTTAGAATTTAGAAAAACAAAATGGAAGAGTAGAAGAATAGAAATAGAATGGAAGCTGCCAACTAAAGACTAATAAAACAAATAGCACTGAAAATTTTGAAATTCTCACTTAGTGACTCCCATTTTCTTCTCTTTCTCTTTGTCGTTTACCTCTCTCTTTAATGTTGATTACGCACTTAAATTATCAATTAAGTGAGAATTTAATCACGAACCCTAATCATATTAATTACCTTGTCTAACTAATTAAGTATATAACTAATGATAAATGGGTATATACACTAGTTTGTTATTAATAAATAGCTTCTTTCGTCAAGTGATTGAATATCTACATCGATCTGCAATATTTTCTATCATAATTAACTTCAAATAATTTTATAGTCTCGTGTGATATTGTTTGGAGTTTAAGAAGGTTTGAGTTTATTTAAATATGTTACCATTTACATTATCATTAGTATTAACTATTTCCTAATCGTTTAATATCTTTTAAAAATATTTTTGATGAAAATGCTGTCATTATTAGAAAGACTTATTTTACAAACCATTTTGATGAACATAATGTAGAGTATTTTCATGTATTCTCTTATATATAGTTTTATACTAATGCGAACAAGTGCAAAACAAATCCTAATTACTAAAAAATGGTGAAGAGAGAGTATCAATGACATAGAAAATTTCATAGTATGTATTTGAATAAACATGATATCTTTTCTTTCTGTCAACAACATATATCATGCGAATTTCACTACTGATGCAACGATTTTAATCAACACAAATTATTAAAATATAATATAATATAGTCATTTTTAATTCTTAGTTACTTCTTAGTGTACATTGACAATAATTAAGTTATATTAGATGACATCTTTTAAATATGACATTTAAAAATTGGTTTACTTTATTTAACAATAATTGCTAAAAAATTTAGGTTGCATTATGTAACAGCCATATGAACTACAGCTAAGTATTCATATGCGATTAATAAGAAATTCATACAAGCACTGGATATTTTTAAACATTTATGTTCATAATATCGATTATATATTTGATTCTCTCAATCATCAACTATATATCAGAGTTTTTATTAAAAAATAATGTATCAGGTTTTTTGACCAAAAAAAAATATATCGGATTTGTAATAAATCATAAAAATGTAAAACAAAATATACTATATTTACGAGTTTGAATTATAGATAGAATCTTATAGATCCGGATAAAAAATAGCTATATTCACATGATTATACTCCAGTAAAAGGAAAAAGAAAACACACATGCATTAAAAACTTTATATACTCAGAAATTTCATGGTGAAAATAATTGTATAATAAAACTTTTGGGAGAGTGGGTCGTGTAGTAACATGAGGAGGCCACAACGTTGAAATATGTACACACATAATTAAAGCAATTCAAGTAAACAATAAATAAAAGCCTAAATGGTTTTTTTTTAACATTGAATCACAACTGTCTATTATTAGTCAAAATCCTACATAATATAGACGGTGTGACTCGATTTTTAAATATACAAGTGTATGTATCTTTTGTAGATTTAATGCATGCCAATATACTAAAATTCACTTGCAGCCTAAATAGTTTACTGTATTTATATCCAAAGAAAGAAAAAGGCAATTCAGTAAACAATAACAAAAGAATAGAATAATCATACTCCCATTCCGCACGTAATCATAAATGGTTTGAATTCATGTCCATACTTGACTTGTAGGTATTTAAATACAAAACATTAACCAAATGTATCCTTAAATTTTCAAAATCTATTCAAAACAACCTTCACTTTTGATTTCGAATCCAATAAACCTAGTTTACCAAAACTCCAAATAGTTTCAAACTTTCTATATGCTATATATTTATAATCGGGAAGATCTCAAGTATAACCCCAAAGTATTTTGCAGATTTACAATAACTCGAGTTTTATTATCATTAAAAATGTTTACGGATGATAAAAATGTTTTTCACACTAAAATATACTATATGCTAAAAATATACGCTACATATACATGTATATGCCAAAATATATGAAAATCTACCCGAAATAGAACTACTGAATATTACTCATCAATATATAAAGAAATGTAAATATACATATTTGTTAGAACTTTAACCAAACGATGGTAACACACTAGTAAAGTTCGATCCTCTTTTAAATTTAGATTTTCACCTACTTTTCTTTGGCTCACAGACGGGTATAACCAGTTTGAGATAGAAATAATATTTTACCCGAAGTCGAACCACTAAATTTATATATATATATATAGCTGTGGCATTTTGTTTTAAATTAGTTAAACAAATCAATGAAATTTGGTAGAAAGTGGATATAAATACAGTAAACCCTATATGGACTAAGCTGATAGTTTCAAAAGTTTTTGGTTGTTTACATAGTTGCTTGGAAAGTTGAGAGACTGTACTACTTTGTGCAATTGCTAAGTATATATAGGGCTTAGTATGCAATTATCACTTTGATATTCAAATTGCATGAATAGTAATAGTATAATTATAAAGTGTTGTAATGATTACAAGATCCAAACTAAATAGATAAAAAAAATAAAAAACGGATGGGTAAATTAGAATTATAATAAAAAGGAGAGCCAAAGAGGAAGTTTGGTTGGGGAAGAAACTAGGGTTTTGTGAAAGATGTAAGTTTTGCAATTGTTATGTTTTTTTATATTTTCGACAGCCTTTTTCACTTCACGCTTTGCCTTAAGAATCTTCTTGGTCTCCTCCGGGAACGGTGTTCAAATTTTTACCCTCTTTTTTTTTTTTTTTTTTTTTTTTTCAAATCCTTATGAATGATGAGTTTATGTATGTATATAACTTGTTAATTATATACTTAAATTCTTGAAGAGCCTAATCATCTCACTCAGTTAAAATGAGACACTAGTTACTATCTTCGTTTAATTATTTATCCTTTTTTTACATTACGATTTTTTTTGTCAACAAGTAATTATTAGATCGACAATAAGACTCGATTCATAACCTAAGTTTTCTAAATAGAGTAGGAGAATATTTGAATTCATCATCTCGTGTCTAACTAAATCAAGGACAAGTTAACTGGGCTACATATTTTTTTTTGGCTATTATAATTTTTTTGTGAATAGAATTTTAATAAATTATTGCTTGTGAAGTTTTTACTTTTATATTTGATAACCAAAGAATCTCACATCTAAATTAAACTAGTTTTCGGAATCTATAGAATTTCATTTTTTTTTCTGATGAAAACATATATTGGTTTTCAAGTTAATATTCTAAGCCAAAAATAGCAATGGAAGAAGAAATATTTAAGATAATTATTTAGGTGAATTAATTAACTTGGTTGAGCTTTTCTCAATCTAGTGATTTATATGACTTAACTAATGGTTCTGACATCTAGCTTTTTCTCACCACATATAGAAGATTTAAAACATTTTAGAAAACGAATAATAGACTATTAATCGAAAATTGTTGATCTAATCGTTGACCGAATAATTATATTCAAAGTGATGATCGATTACTAAGCTTATTAAAATCACATCTCAAAAATAATATAATAAAGTTAATATTTTTTTTTCTTTCTTTGGAGTTAAACACGTTCTTGTGAATTCAGAAACAACTCTATATACATATCTTAATCTATGAAATAATAAATACATGTTTAATTTAATATGAACTTTGCAAGTGATATTTACTCTAAACGCATATGGTAAGTTCACTAAAGGCAAATGTATTTGTATATTTAAGAATTGAATTTTATTATCTATATTATGTATGAATTTGATTAATTGGCCGGTCAGTTATGGATCAGTATGCAATATTATACCATTTTTCAATTTTTACATTTTCCCAAATAGTTTGATTTCATTCGAAAAATATATTTGAAAGAGCCCTAATTAAATGCTGCAATGACATATTTACCCCATATTTCAGGAATTTAAAGAACCTATACTGACAAGAACGTACGCTGTTTATGCAGAAGTTGACCAAAAGGAAAAGTATTTTTATTGATTATTTATACGATCTCAATAATTATTATTTATTCACTTCTTATCTACTCTTATTTATAATCTTCAATCTATCTGTTTCTAATTAATGAAGTACAATATAACCATAACTAGCATCACACTTATACATTCATTGTCACACATGTGTCGCCTGGACCCTTATCACGATATATATATTAGAAATTTTTTTTGTCAAATATTAAATCTATTATCTAAATTCCTACATAAGAAGAATAAAAAAAAGATTTTAAGATATAGAGTTTAGTTATGGATCGGGTCTTGTCGATCCAATAATAAAAATAAAGTTGACAAAAAAAAATAATTTCTACCTAATATAAACGGTATAACTCAGATTCTTGCATTTGCAAATCAATTCATGAACAAAAAAATGAACAGGTATTTTAAGATAATTTTAAGATACTGTGCAAGTTTAATCATATAAAATTAAGGATCAGTTCATGACAGAATTAATTTAAAACAAATTGATTAATGTTGATAAAATAATAAATAAAAAGATTAATAGAAGTAAATGGGTTTAGGGTTTAGGGTTTAAGGTTTGTCTATATATAGGTAACCAAACATGCCCATTGGTTTCACTTGAATTATTGGGCTAATTTAATGGGTAAGGCCCAATATGTTACACTGTCCATTTTTAACAAATTTTTCTTCATTCTCACTACTTTTGACTAATAAACAACTTAAAATTGTAGTATGTAGAGAACATTTTTTTCTTAATGTAGTTCATAATTATACATTAAAATTTTGAATAATGTCACCGCTAATTTATAAATAATCATTTTAAATCCGATATAAAAAAATTTTCAGTTTAAATTTTAAATCCGATATAAACAGTTAAACTGAAAACTGAACGACAACTATCGTCATTGAACCCTTTTGGTTAAGACGATGGGCTTTGGGCTGCTAGTTGTTTAAATTTTTAACTGGGCTTTATGGGCTTCTTATTTACTTCTTGGTTTAGAAGGTATTTTAAAAGTTACTTACCTATTGGGCCTTAATAGTTTTGTAATATTTTGCGTTGTCATCAATAACAATCACTATTTGGTGCCTTCTTTTGCTTATACAGATACAATTTTTTTATTTTGGAAAAATTCTCAAATATTTAGTTTCTGAATGCAATTAAATTAGTAACAAAACTATGTTTTCATAATGTAGATCGTAAGTAATAGAATAAAAATCTTCATATGTCAGCATCACTAATTTTATGAATAGATGTTTTTATTCGAAATTAAAATATCAAAAGATAATATATGCAAAAAAAAACAGTTTCCTAAATAAAATCCCAAAACCAAAACCAAGAACAATCGAATAATGCCAAAATAAAATAAAAAACTCTAGCTGAAAAACTAGGAACTAGAAAAATTAATAATTATCTAAAAGTAAATTCAAACTTCTTGCTATGTCACATAAAAATAAATGAATAACCTTAGAATTGATATTAAAATGACTTCCACATAAAATCTTTGTGTACAGAAATCATGAATGTGCTTGACATCACAAATACACAATCTATAGAATGGATAATATTTTATCATCAAAATGACACGTGTACGATTTGTAAATAAGGCATTTGGTATTCTATGTGAAGTAGGCCTCATGTATTTCTCAACCATCTTATCTTGGTCCCAAAATTGTTTCGTGAAGGCCACAAAGTGAATTTGCAATTTCACTATTAACAAGAAATTAACAGTTTATTTTCAAACTATGTTTTTATTAACATTTTCTTAGTAAACATAAAAGTATGGAGATTGAAGAATGTTTATTACTTTGTTAACATTAATGTATGGAAATTTAACATTACGTTTAAAATTTCTTTGAGAACATTTATGTATGGAGACTGAAAATTACGGTTTGCCAATTCCTCAAAATTCTATAGGTTCCACACTAATTTTTTTTTGGTCAAAAATTAAATATTTTTAACATAATAAATAAGTTTAGTTAGTTATATCATTTATATGAATTGTTCTCTTATAAAATTGCGGTTTTTTGTTGTTGTTGTCGTCTAGTATAATGGTCACAGAACTATTTTTAAAAATAATATAATTACAAACTAATTTAATAAATTATTGGAGTAAAATAATATAATTACATACAAAATATAACTTGTTTATTTACGTGTAAATTGATCCTTCACCAAATTTTCGCAAAGTATCTTTATACAGTAAACGAAAACAAAATCGAAATTTTATATTTTAGGTGATGAGATCAATTAAGAGGAAACGATATTACAACCGGATTTGTATGTTAAACCAAAACCACATTACTAACCGGTTTGTGGATTTACCGGTTCGACATGACCGGATCGATCTTGGATTCTTGGCCTAATTAAGAGCATTGATTTTTGGAACCAAATATGTATTGTGCATAAATGCCATAAGGTATATACAGAATAATGGTTGGTTCTTCTCCATGCATGGCTTAGTTGAAGTAAGAATAATTTTAAAGATAGCATCTTTAGCTTTTTTATTTTCTCACATAACATTATCAAATTTTTTTTGTCAAAATTTAGATCGACAATACTCAATTTATAGCCTAAAATTTGTTTCTAATCTATATCTTCAAATGTGTTGGTATTGTACTGGTCATACAGATGAAGTTATCTAAATGTCAGAACATTTCCATTTCAACGATCGATATGCCTAGGTTCTAGAGAATTTAGATTGAAATTTTGTCATACATAGGATAAATTTATTACAAATATTAGATAGAGGATAAGTTCAAGAAGAGTTTCATCACAATTTTGGTAGCTCACACAAAATTCCAAAGATTCAACTTCAAAGAATCCATCTGTTAATTGCCGGATCAATGTTCCAAGGACCACACACATGGTTTAATTCTTGTCATTTTCTTCAATTCAACTTTAATATTGTTCGTAAGAATCTAATGAGAATGAATGCAGAATTTGAAGAACAATAATGACAAAAATGCAGAATTTGAAGAACAATAATGACAATTAATGGAAGATTGTGTGCATGAAATCACTCAAATAGTTAAATGTTGTAGTTTTTTTCTATCAAATTTCGACTTATTTCATGTAATAAATTTTAAATTATGAATTAGATTTTTTGTCGGATTGCCCGTAAAAAAAACCACAAAAGTATTTATATTGTAGCCAAATTGACTCAACTACAGTTATTTAACCCATAGAATTATATGTTAAAAAAACTTTTGAAAATAATTTTTGTTTACCAAACCTAATTTACATATAAAAAGACAAAATTCTAAGTTTTTCATTAGTCAAGTTGCTACCACAGAATATTTATCTAACACCACATGAATATATAGTACAAAATACCATATATATACAAATGCTCTTAATTTAATTGGTTGGATTCAAGAGTTAGCCATATTCATATATCAAAAACCTCTTTTTAATCATAAAACTAAAATCCAAAACTTTGGAGATATTTTCAATAAAAATATCATACATATGAGGTCATGAACCATCTCTTCATGTCCTTCAAACTTCTATAAAAGCCACTTCAAATCCTCCATTTATCTCCTCATCCCAATTCACACACACCAACCTAAACAGTGTTTCTTTTGAAGTCTTTAAGCAAAAGAGGAATCAACAATGGCTTCAAAAACCACAAAATCTTTAGCCCTTTTCTTAATTCTCAATTTCCTCTTCTTCACAACAATCTCTGCTTGTGGTAGCTGTGGTTGTCCCACCCCCAAACCAAAACCTAACCCTAAACCAAAGCCAACCCCAACCCCTAGCCCAACCCCAACTACAGCCAAATGCCCTAGAGACGCCCTTAAGCTTGGAGTTTGTGCCAATGTCCTCAATGGCCTACTCAATGTCACTCTTGGCAAGCCACCGGTTGAGCCATGTTGCACACTTATCAAAGGACTCGCTGATCTCGAGGCTGCAGCTTGTCTTTGCACTGCACTTAAAGCTAACATCCTTGGGATTAACCTGAATGTTCCGATCTCTCTCAGTCTGCTTCTCAATGTTTGTAGCAAAAAGGTTCCTCCAGGTTTCCAATGTTGATTAATTCCGAGCTTAATTACACAACACACAGTTCGCATATATCTTCTTGTTTTGATAGACAAAATAATTTTATATAAAATAGGTTTGGTGTTATTGTCTTTGTGTGTTACTTATGTTATGTGAGTGTGATTGTTAAAATTCTAAACTTTTACAGTTATGTGTGTTATTTTCTTACAAATTACTATTGGGGGTGTGTATTTGTTGTTGTATGAAATAATAAATAATATATTTCATTATTTTCTATGACCTCACAAACTATATACAACATAAGTCAATTGTAACTTATGATTTGGGTCCAAGTTATATACCAAAAAACAATCATTTCAAAAAAAGATAGAGATGGATTTGACTCTTACAAATCGCATGTGTGTTAAACCGTCTCATTGCCAACGCGGTTGTGCTATAGTATAGAGTGAAAAACATTTAGGACGTACTATACTACCTAAGTTCGAGCTTCCCTTACAATTGTGTACGAAGTTTAAGAGATTTTACCTTTGCTTTTCTAGTTTTCGGATGTAGTTTAACTTAAAACAACTGTAATATGCTATTTGAATTCGAACCACTAGGATAATCATTAAAAAAAAGTAATGTAATTCGAATACTCTGATACTTTGTGTGGAAATAGAAGGTTCGACCATCAAAATCAAGAAGCTGTGAAAATGGTCCAAGTTTAATCAGAATTAAAACTATGAAAGAATAAGATAGATTCACGGCAAAGTATAAAGTCTAATCAAATGTGTCATCATCCGTCGTACAGGTGAGTTGTCTCACACACAACAAATAATTGACAAAAAGAATCTAAGACCGGTTTAATGTTGTGAATCTACGGAACCAATTGAAGATCTTAAATTGAGCCTAAGTACATGCGTGTCGATCAAAATCGTATATTAACTAAAAAAATGTTCGTACATATGAAGATGATTGTTTCACAGAATAAAAAGAAAATACGACTTGAGACAGATATTGAACATGTCATATTGGGAGATCGAGAGCTCAACCCAGACCGAATCGAGATGGACCAACATTACAAACCAAGATCAATAAAAATTGAGAAGATCGTTAATATTTGTCCATCTCGAATCGGTCTGGGTATTAACAATCTTCTAAATCTTGATTGATCTCGGTTTGTAATGTTAGTCCATCTCGATTCGATCTGAGTCGATCTCTCGATCTCCCAATATGTCACGCATCAGGTTAGATCTTTAGAAAACTGTGTCAACCTCTAGATCACTGTAGTGCAGCACTGACAAATGGTATGGATTCGAATTGAAATATTACATGTATATTGAATAATGAAGAATATAAAATAAAAACAAACATATTTTTATTGAACAAAAAACATTTAAGAAAAACATAAACATATTTTCAGGTAAAAATATTAATTTTACTATTTTTTCAATTTTGTTTTTATTCGTATCTCTGCTCCACACGTTATTCTTTTGAAAACGAAATAATTGAGACTTTTCATAATTCTATGTGCTAAAATGACGGGACTATGTTATTATGACACGATTGTGAATACCAGTCATTTCCGAATTGGATGGCCCCAAATGAACAACTATAATTCAATGGATCATCTATATGCAGTCCGTGAACTATTTTAGTTTTTTCCTTATTCAACTTGTGTCTAATATTTTATAAAAATTATGTGTAGGTATATAGATGGTGTGACAGTAGAATCTATGTGTGCATAGTGAAACACAATGTTACAAATATTTATATATATAACAAGATATATTTGACACTCTAATGAATATTTAAATTTAATTATAAGATTTTAAAACACTTACAAAATCATTTATTTTTCGGGAAAACGGTCAATTTAATACCGAACTTACGCATTTTTGCCATTTTAAATTTGAACTTCTTCTCTCTCCAAAAAAACTACGAACTTTACCTTGACCGCGCCAAATCAGTATCGCCGTTAGTCAAACTTAACTGATGTTAAGTGGCGTTAGTGATAATTAACTGCTCGTTAGTTTAACTAAAACTCGACAGTGTCTTTCATCATCATCTTTCTTCATCTTCCTTACATAACTCAATTCCGCATAATTTTTCTCCTCATTTCTCTCATTCTTTTATTATTCCCTTCTCTTCCACAAATCTCCACAAAATCTTCCTCAAACTAAGATCCGATTCTTCTCCTTTTCCTTCAAATTATTTGGTAAAATGGAGATAGAGATTTTCAGAAAGAAATTCGGTGTTGATGAGTTCAATATTCTTCTTCGAGCGTTCTGTGTGGAACGAGAGATGAAAGAAGCGAGATCAATTTTTGAAAAATTGCATTCTAGGTTTAAGCCAGATGTAAAGACGATGAATATTTTACTTCTGGGATTTAAAGAAACTGGTGATGTTACGGTTACAGAGTTGTTTTACCATGAAATGGTGAAACGAGGATTTAAGCCTAATTCGATTACTTATGGGATTAGAATTGATGGGTTCTGTAAGAAACAGAATTTTGGGGAAGCTGGTAACAAAGGTTTTGCGATGTAATTCAAATATCCCTAGCACTATCGTTGTCACTGTAGTCCTTAAGGTATCAATCCAATCGGGTGCATTGCAAGCAATCAAAACGTGATAGAACCAATTAATCCAAGCCAATCAGTATTGGTGTGTGATTATCAAATGAAACTAACTGAATCAAAGTAGACTTAAACTAAAAGCAAGGAAAAATAACAGTGAAAAGAAATTAAAACGAAGGTAATTAATCAATGAAACAAAAGCTTCTAAGGATGGAGGTGACGATAAGCGAATCTCCCTAATCAAACCCTAAGTGACCAATTGACTCAATCAAGAGGTGATTCCTAGATAGTAAACTCAGCACTAATCAAGTTCATTGTCATGATAAATGATCTCAACTATATCTATATCCTGACCCTATCATCACAGGCGAATTATAGCATAGAAAGCATGAAGATCCAGTTTACTAAGGCCAATAATTACCCTAAACATCTAATCCCTTAGGTTAGGTATAATTATCTCTGAATTAGGTTAATCAGGGTTTTCAATCAATACTTCCCAGTATGGAATTCCCTAGGATCTAATCTTAATCGGCCAAAGAAAGACTAGCATTAAGAACCCTAAAACAGAAGAAATCTAACCATTAAAACCTATCACTTAGGAGATTAGGGATTTCCCACTGATCTATTCCATCCCTAGAAACCCTAGGAAAACTACTCAGACATAGCAAATAAAAACACAGAATTCAAAGATAAAGAGAATTGCATAATTAAAATAAAAGATAGAGAAGATGAAACTAGAATGCTTCAATTGAAATTTCTCCCAAACGGGTTCTCAAAGTACACCTCAGTTCTCAATCGTAAAAAAGTGTCAAAAATAAAACCCTAGTTTTAGTATTTATAACAGAAAGAAAATTAAACCGAAAGAAAATAAGTTAAACCGAAAATAGACTATTTTTCTGCCCGGCGTGCACGTTTCATCGACCACCTCCATCGACCAGGTGGTCGATGAAATCGTCTTTCAGAAACCCCTCTTATACGTCGACTTTTTCCAGACGAAAGTGCAATATCATCGGGCACAACCATCGACCGGTTGGTCGATGAAATCGTCGTTTATGGATGTCCCATTTTTCCAGAGAGAAATGCAATTCCATCGACCAATGGCATCGACCAGTTGGTCGATGAAACTGCCTTTTCGTCTATTGCTCCCACATAAGACTTCCTTTTTGCCATCCGTTCGCACTCCACTCACGTGTCTTGCACGATACTCCTCTGTTTAGCTCCAAGACACCTAAAAAGGACCCAAAACACCACACATATGCAAATGCATGATCCTAAAACTCTAAGATGCAATGTGAAGCAAAACTAGACTAAAACCAAAGCAAAATGCTAAAAACGTTAGAAAACTATGCAAGAAACCTAAGCGAAAACAATGCAAAAATGACGAATATCAGAAGCTTTGAGGCTGTTTGAAGACATGGAACGTCAAGATGTTGAGATTACTGTACAGATACTCACTACATTGATTCATGGGTCTGGTGTAGCTCGGAATAAGACTAAGGCACTCCAACTGTTCGATGAAATTCCTAAAAGAGGCTTAACACTTGATTGTGGAGCTTATAATGCTTTGATGAGTACTCTTATGAAATGCGGAGACGTAAGTGGTGCAATCAAGGTGATGAAGGAGATGGAAGGGAAATTAGAGAAATTAGAGGAACTTAAGAGGAAGATACAGCAACTAAATAGCTTTTTGCCTCCTTCTGGAACACAACTAATTTAGAAGGTTGCTTAACTATAATAGGTTCTTGTTTGTAAACCAATTACATAGAGAAATTAACATTTTAGACAATGTTTGACAGGTTATTGATTACTTTTTTGTCACTTAATTATACAACCAAAAACCAGAATCTATTGAGAATTTGGGGATTGTTTATATGAACAAACCGAATGTATTCCAATTAGATAAGCTTGTGATTTACATGAGCTACAAAATAGTATATGTTGTTTGCAAGAACCATAACATTATATGGCTAAAGATTTACAGCTAATAACATCAATATCATCTTTCCAAGGCTTTGGTATAGAAGTACAAACCATTACTCCATTCATCGTTGTCTTCTTTATATTCTCAACATCTATTATTAGAGTATAGCAATCTTTGCCAATCACAAAGATACTATTTCCAACAGAAAGAAGCTGGCATGGCTGCTTTATCACCAAGTGAGATAGCTTCCCGAGGCGAATCCACATTCTCGTTTCCTTACACATTTTGTCTCCTCTACCACCATACGCTCCATTGTGAATCATCCACCAGCAGCAGTCTATACTCAACCTCTAGATAAACAAAAGCATTGCCATAAAACAAATCAAACCTTCAATCGCTCACCTTTCTTGATGTCCTTTGCCGCCGTCTTCCTCCGCCGCATCTTCCTCCTCCGCTCTGCCAGCTTTTAGCTTCACATGCCCGACATGTTCTGACCCCAATCACATCTTTTACCCTAAATCTCCTACTACTGAAGAAGTTATTGATACGCCTCTCTAATTAGATGCAGCCATGGCTCTTGTCGCAGCTTGCTCTTTTCGATTTTGAAATTGAAAAGGAGAAAAATTGATTTGATGAACACCGGAGAAGGGACTTAAGAGAAAGGACTTGCGATTTGGGGCTTTCTATTGTTTCTAGGGATTTTAATTTTTTTTGGGCTAAAACACTGTGTTTTGATGATTTCATTAACCCAACAAACGATCCGTTTAATTAAATTGACGACGCTTAACGTCGGTTAAGTTTGACTAACGGCGGTACTGATTTGGCGCAGTCAACTCAAAGTTCGTGGATTTTTTGGAGAGAGAAGAAGTTCAAGTTTAAAATGGCAAAAACGCGTAAGTTCAGCATTAAATTGACCATTTTCCCTTTATTTTTCAGGATATACAACAAGAAATTTAAAATGTTCAACTCATGTTTAACAAAAAATAAAAAATCTAAAAAGATGTTTTTTAACTTAACAACTTAAGCTTTATATGTTAACTATCTTTTTGTCAAACAATTTGATCGATAAAATATAATTTATAGTCTAAATTTTTCAAACACCAAACAATATTACAGTAAATTACAAGATTTTCTAGAGTCAAACTCGAGTAAACAAACTACCAAAATAAACATTTAACAATTTGACAAAAAAAATCACCAAACTAATTATATCTAAGATAAGAATGTCAATATATTTATGTGCGATCTAATTGAAACCAATAGATAGTATGTATTATTTCGTGAGGCCTATAGTAAAAGGCAATGATAGATTATTTTGTTGTTGATCATATTCATAGATATTGCTTTAGAATAAGGCAAACATCTCTCTATGAGAACCAATGTCCTTGGGTTAGGCGTTTAGCTATGTTTTATGACAAAGAGACAATAATTTGTAGGAATATTGCTTAGCCAAATCGACAAAACATCTCTTCTCATAAGCTTTTTTGTTCCGTACGTACTTAAACAAAATTCACACACGTTCGCATTTCTGCATGCATGTCGATATCTAGCGAGACAGAGAGACTCAATGCTCAAATATATAGACAGCGAGTACGTAGCTGTAACACAGAAAACGAAAGATTCAGAAAATAAATTTTTGAAATTTCATGCAAAAAACCCTAGCTTAATATAACATCAACGACAACAACAGAGAACAACACTTGTTAAAACCCTAGATACTTAAGAAACGTGATCATCAAAAGAACTACATATATATTTAAATTATTACAAAAGCTTCGAAAACCCTTGATCTTACGTACAAGGGAGTGTTTTTAAAACTAAGTGAGAGGAGGACAAACAAAACCAGGAGGAGGAGTTTTTCCACAAGTGATTAGAGCTTGAAGTGCAAGAGGAATGAAGATGTTTAAGTTGAGAAGCTTAAGTCTTATGGTTGTACAAAGACAAACAGCTGCTTCTAACTCAAGTAACCCTTGAAGTACTGGACAACATATATTCTCCACTGGATTTCCAAGTCCTATATGGATCAATCCTCCTAAAACATCAACGCAAGCTCCAAGCTTTAATGCGTTGATTGGACATGTTGGTTGTTTTCCACCGCCTCCTCCGGGAGATCCGGGAGGTGGACCATATGGTGGATAACCGGAGGATGGTGGTGGAGTTGTGCCTGGAGGTGGGTTAGTGATTGGAGGGAGAAGTCCTGGAGGAGTTGTTATTGGAGGGAGGAGGCCTGGAGGAGTTGTTCCTGGAGGAGTTGTGATAGGTGGGAGGATTCCGGGAGGATTTGTAAACGGTGGTGGTTGAATTGGAGGGCCTATGATTGGAGGTCTTGTGGTTGGTGGTGGTCTTACTATTGGTGGAGGATAAACCACCGGAGGAGGTCTTATGATTGGTGGTGGCATTGTTATTGGAGGAGGTCTAACAACCGGTGGCGATCTCCCTCCTCCTCCACCATGATGCGGCGGACCACGTCCACCTCCACCTCCACCCCCGTGATGCGGCGGCCCACCACCACCTCCACCATGATGCGGCGGTCCACCTCCTTTTCCACCGTGATGTGGGGGTTTACCACCACCTTTTCCACCGTGATGTGGCGGCGGCTTGTAACCACCACTTCCACCTCCACCTCCACCTCCACCTCCACCTCCACCTCCACCTCCACCTCCACCTCCACCTCCACCTCCGCCTTTACCACCGTGATGTGGAGGTTTTGGAACAGGAGGATGGGGTTGAATGCAAGGAGTGCAAGCTTGGATCGTTGGAGGCAATATGATGACCGTGAAGATCAAGAAAATGAAGAAGGAACCAGAAGCCCTAGAACCCATGTTATTGTTATTAACTAGGGTTCTTAAATATTCAAGTATCAAACTCTCACTTGTCAAATCCTTTTGGAAAATAACATGTATATATGTAGGTGAAAGTTAAGTGTGACCCGTGACTCTTGTGGGTGTGAAGAACCACTTGTGAGTAGCTGCAGAGCTATGAGTGTATAGTAGATTTGATTATTTGTTATGGTACGTACGAACGTGTGTAAGGCAAGAAAGTAAGGAAAGCAAAAAAAGTTCCAAATTTCGAGAAATATTGATGCATTTTATTGCGTTACAACTAAGAAATTTTAAAGAGTTTTTGGATCGTTCTTGGTTCGATGCAAACTTCAAGGTCAATCCCGTGACTAGAAGAGTCCGTGAAATTGTTTGTTCTCTTATGTATTTAACTCTTTTTTTTTTAACAATAATTATCAAGAAGAGAGTTTGGTGAAAATTGAAAAGACTAGACAAAAAACAGTGAAAGCTTCTTAGTCACATAGAAGGTTTTATTGTTCGTACACTCTATTCTAACAGGTAAAAGAAAGCAAAGCTATATCTTAAGGAAAGAATGGCATAAATCTAAGGAATGAGGTGTTGTTAGATTTGTATATAGGAAAAGTTTTAATAACTTTAAAGTTACAAAGATTTCGAAAGTTTTACATATTTTTGAAGAGTTTTAAAGATTAACTAGAAAAATTAAAGATTTTTTCAGAGTTTTCATTATTTTTAATTAATTTTGAATATTGTTATAGATTCTTATATCCATAAATTTTTGTGTACAAAATATATTCAAAATGATACATAATATTTTATAATTATATTTTACTTTAATTTATTTATATTTTCGATAAATTATGTTTAACAAAATTCATAAATTATAACAATACTTTTCAGGTACATCAAAGTTTATTACTAAACTATTCTTTAAATTATTATTTTTATTATTATTATATATGTTTTTAGATTTTTTTTTGTCAACATTGGACCACAACTAACCGACCCATTAGCCAAGTTCCTACATAATATAAGCAGTGGGACTCGATCATGATTGTGCAAGTACGCATGTCTTAGGCGGTGGGATTTACCGTCTGCCACTAGATTAGCCAAGTTTCTAAAATTCATGAATAATGTTTTCAAATTCATTATTCTTGATTTTTATTTCTTTAGATTAAAGAATTCTATATACTTTTCAATCATAGTTAATAACTTTGAAAATACCTAATTAAGATACAATACTTTTGAAAATTGTATTTTGTTAAGGAATAGTTATAGAATCAATAAACCAATTACTCAATATTAATTTTAATTCAATTACAATATGAGATTCTTTTATAAAATTTGAATACCACAAAAATTTTATGAACTTTATAAAATCATGAATCCAATAATTCTATACTTTTTTTTTGTCAACATTGGATCGACAAAACCCGATCTATAGCCTAAAGCCCACCTCCAATAGTTCTATACTTATAAAGATTTTTAAAAATATTTTACAACTATATAAATTAATAACACCAAACTTAATATGATTTTTTTAATAAAAAATTGATTCAATAACAGTAGAGGATCTTAATAATTTTATAACTACATAAACCAATAACAGACTAAGATCAATTATCCGAATGATCCTCAAACCTTTAGGTCCAAAAAGGCCCAATACGTTGCTAAATGGGATTATATTAGAGTTATTCGTGACGAAATCAAGATTTAACAATTTTGTCCCTTTCAATAATTGGATCTTAAGATTTCTTAAGTGGAGTAATGGAAAAAAACAAATTAATATTTTTATACATTGTTGTAAAAAGCATCAGAAACAATACACTTTTAATTTTCCTTAGTACTTCTTTCTACATACAATACTATATACTTAGCAAAAAATGAATTTAATTTCATAATATCTGATTAATGTTTGACTGTGACGGATAATTCTAATTACCATCACGTAAAGAAGATCCAATACTGTTTACCACACGATAATGAATCCAAATCTCTTTAAACTATGCATTAAATCTCTTTAAAAGAAAACAAAAATGCAGCTGTTAACACTGCGGTTATGTCCCAAACTCTTTTTAGTCTGGTAGTTAAATGTATATATCTAATGGTTTAAACATCTAGAATTCGATTCCACCCTATTGCATGCGGTAGTTAATAAGAAATTTTAGGAATAAATTTACGTCATGGATTGAAACTTGTCAATCAAATTGTTGACAAAAAAAAAAACTGCAGTTATTATATCTCTGACCAATGATTCCAACGCAACTGCTAGTTGAAGCAATGATCAAGTTGATTTACTTGACCATTGTCATGTGATTGAGCTGCCTTAGGGATATTGGGCCCTCTTAGACATTTAATACTTAGATATTAATGATGTAAATTAGGTTAAAAGTGTTATCTATCATATTGGATCTCCATCAAATTCAATAAAAAACCCTTTCTAAGTTTTTGTGTCAAAGATGAGCATCATTTGTGTGAACCACATATAGCAGTTGTTTCCTGAGTCGTCCTTCAGAGCTATAAGATCGTGTTTGTCTACAGTATTGTATTATGTACATGGTGAATGTGACTCTCAGGTCATTATCATACAACTGATATAAGAGTTACTATGCATTATGAATCCAAATGTCGTACACAATGCATTAAATCTCTGTTAAAAACAAAACAGTTACAATATTGAAATGCATGAATGTCAAGATAGTATCGTGTTTGTTGAATGTTAGTTGTAATTTTACTAATGCATTTAATCATGTATTTTTCTTGTAAGAAATGCTCACATAAGATCCTAATAAATTCATGTGTATTTGAATGTGTATATAATTGAGAAGAAGAACACAACACAACACAGCTCACCACAAACACAGAAAACATCTTAACTAGAAAAGAAAACAAAACATTAGAAAATGAAGGTCACAAAATTTGTTGTGTTTTTTTTCTTCTCTATACATAAATAAAACAAGAGATTGTCTCCTTTGATTAATTACTATGAAATGTTACTCTCTATGTGAATCATTACTTTCAAAAATATACATGCAATATATGATAGTTATAACTTTATAATAATCTTCTTCATTATATGCAAAGTTGAACCAGACATATATATTTGGAGCTCCATAAAAGTGAAAAATTAATATATAACTCATTCAATATTTTGGTATCTTATTTTTATTCAACTTCTTACTTTTCTATATCAATATTTCAAAATATACTAAAACCAAAAAAAAATTTATTTAAATATACTAATATATTTTACAAGTGTTAGATGGGATTTATTTCAAATGTTTTAAAATTAATTCATGCATTTAGATTTATTGCATGTGTAGAAATAATTAAAAGTAACTTTGACATTTAGATAATTGATATATGCCTTTTGTTATTTTATTAACATTCAAAATAACTTTGAAATAGTATATCACAAACAATATCCCATAATATATGAAAAATCGATATGCATGAAACTTGAACAATTAAGAACCAAAATATACCTCATAATATTAAAGAAAATACATAACTTAATAAACAATGATATAAAGTATATTAATTAAATAATAGACAACCAATTTATGTCTACGAGATTAAATACACATAAAATTAATATACATTTTAAATAAAATTATACAGAGGGATAAATATAAAAATATACTTATATATACATCATAAATCATTATAAATAACTACATATGCATATTGTTTATATAAAAATATGAATTTATATAAAAGATATATCTTATACATAGAAAAGGTTTATGGAAATCTTGGTCTCCTGACGCTTCAAGTTATAGAGCAATGATCAATGCTTATCTAAAGGCAGAGAGAATCGACGATGCTCTCAAGATGTTGAACAGGATGGTGGATGCGGATTTAAGGGTCCTTAGTGAGCTGAATAGAAATGGTAAGCTTGCAGAGGTTTTGACTAAGATGGGAGAGATGGAACCGAAACTAGATCCTTCAATATATGATGTGGTGGTTAGAGGTCTTTATCATGGTGGTGCACTTGACCAAGCCAAGGACATTATTGTTAAGATGATATGGATATTTGATTGAGGTTTCTCCTGTGTTGAGGGAATTTATCATTGAGGTTTTTGAGAAAGCAGGACGTCTTGAGGAGATTGAAAACATTCTGAATTCAGTTCCTAGGCCGGCTAGCAACCGTGGGAAGTCTGGTGACACTCCACCTAGTGTACCTGGAGTGTTAGGAACCGCACCTACAGCTCCTCAGCCACCTAGAGACAAGGCTCCATGGACGAACCAAGGGATGTGGCTTCCTAATTTAGGTTGGGCCAGTGGAACCAAAAGTTGTTTTCTTCCTTAGTATGATTCTGCAGTATATTAATGCAATCTTTATCTTGGTTTTGAAAATAAATCAATGATATTCAGAATTAACTACTCAGATAACATACAAATAACTAATCGTATTAACTGGACATCACAATCTATCAAAATCACTAGCTAGTTATATAGAATTTATACTAATTGGCAAGAGGTGTTAAATATAGTAGTATCGTATTTGATAATTTGACTGTTAGTTGAAATAAAGAGTTACTTATAAAAATGACATGCAATTTTTTTTTTAATTATGAAAACAAGCACTTCGGATTGGCTATAATAGCATTTGCGAAATAAATTTAATGGAGAGACAAAGAGCAATTGTCGAAGGAAATATGTTTTATTTTGTAGTATATACTTAGCAAAAAATGAATTTAATTTCATAATATCTGATTAATGGTTGACCGTGACGGATAATTCTAATTACCATCACGTAAAGAAGATCCAATACTGTTTACCACACGATAATGAATCCAAATCTCTTTAAACTATGCATTAAATCTCTTTAAAAGAAAAAAAAGAAAGGAGCAGCCGTTAACATTGCGGTTATGTCCCAAACTCTTCTCAATCTCAATCTGGTAGTTAAATGTATATAGCTAATGATTTAGACATAAGATAATGTGATTGAATTGCCTTAGGGATATTGGACTCTCTTAGACATTTAATATAAAATATATATATATATATATATATATATATAAATAAGACTTTAAATTCAATAAGCATATTTTTATATGGTCATTAGTCAATCATATCACTACTTACAAATTTTGTTTATCAATGTATATAAGACACATGCAGAAATTTTCGAGGTATTCATAGACATTTATCTATTTTTCTTTCTCTTATAAATATTCACTGACTTTACAAATAACTTTCTCAACATTCAATATAAGTTAAAACATGTACGGGATAAAGTGAAGGTAATTTTATCTGTTTAATCAATTATTTATTAGTTTATTTTTACATTCAATTGAAAACTGAAATTTTTTATAGAAGTTATTAAGATAAACATGTACTCAAAATCCATGAATTTGTGATCGTAACGAAAAATAAAGTGGGTGAAAAACAAATTATAACACTTTTGAAAATTTGCGATCCAATTATAGTTAATATAATGATAATTTCTGAATACATGACTTACAAGATAAATAAATTCTATTATTTTTTTGGTAAAGATAAATTATAATGTTAAATAAATGTTTTAGTAGTTATTAGCTTTTTTTAGATAATGAACGTTAAACAAGTATGTGATGAAGCACGACAACTTTGGTGTCTAATTGTTGATGGCTATCTTTTCAGTATAAATAAGATAAAAATAGATCAAGCATGAACTAGACAATACTGAAAACAAACAAAAGTCTCGTAAGTTCTAACACTAATTGTAACCAGAACCGGCCCGTGACATATATTATAGGCGAAAGATTAGAGCCCATAAATTTTAGGGCCCAAAAATTTTAGAGTTAATAATTTTTTAGACTAAAATATCATTGATCTCCCCTACGTATTAAAGTGATTCTCATTTTAAAGTTTATCGTCGTCTCGAAAAAAAATTAAAGTGAAATAAAAAAGAAATTCATAATTTATTTAGGTTTTTTCATTTGTTCAATTTTCAACTTTTTATATTTTACTAAGAAAGAGTAAGAAAGCAAAAATGATTATATTTAGTCTAAAATTGTTTCTCTTTATTTTTTTTTATTTTTTATTTTTTGTTTGCTTTAAACATTTCATGTACTTTTAAATTGATTTTTTTTACTTGAAATCGAAAAAAAAAAATTAATTTCGGGTAGGCCTTGAAAACGTCGGACCGGCTCTTATTGTAACCCAATGATCTTAGGATCAGATAATGATTTGATCGTTATATATTGAACTGTATGCATTTGGATATCCAAAAGTTTGTAATTTTAAGAAGCTGAAGCTTCAAAGAAAATCAAAATGATTTCCAAATCATCATTACCATTTTAATCTCATAAATCGTCTTAATGTGAATTGTTGGATTCTATGATCATATCTCTTGGATCAAACAAAGTTATATATAAATAATGTATATCTTTATTCAAATGATAACCATTGAAAAGTACTTAGAAAATTATAAATAAAAAAACCAAAAGCATGAGTCATAAACTCAACAACAAAACAAGATGTAATAAAAGTACTTAAAAAGTAGCATGCTTCTTCTTCTCCTGTCTTTCAAAAGACAGTTTCATTACTTCAAATTCACTCATCAGCCTTCTCCACCGGCGCTGCGGCGGTTTCGACGGCGGCTACTTCTTCAGTAGGTTTCTCCTCCTCTGCTTCTGGCTTCTTCTCTTCTTCTACAACCACTGGAGTTTCCTCAGTCTTCTTTTCTTCTACTTCTTCCTCTTTCTTCTCCTCTACAACTTCCTCTGTTTTGTTCTCTTCCGCTACAACAACCGGAGTTTCAACTGGAGCTTCTTCCTCTTTCTTAGTCTCCTCAACCACTGGAGTTTCCTCTGTTTTGCTCTCTTCTTTCTTTTCCTCTGTTGTTTCAACTGGTTTCTCTGTTTCTACCACAACCAAGTCTTTAGTGGCTACCTCGACAGGCGTTTCAGACTCTGTTACTGGAGCTGGTGCAGAATCAGCGACGGTGACTGATTCTACTGGCTCCACTGGCTTTTGCTGTGGCACCTCGACGTTCTCAGCTTCTAATGGAGTCACTTGTTGAACCTACAAAACCATTGTATAAAAGCTTAAGTCACATAAAATCAATTCAAAACTGCGTGACGTTTTGGTTAGATATAAACGGCACGTAGTCTGTTTTAAATAGCCTTCAATAACTCGATTTATTTCTCTCTTTTGCTTGCAAACAATTTACAGAATATAAAAAGGTTTTTCCTTTTGGGATCTAATTCATTAGATCATTGTATAAACATTTAAACTTTGGCATATAAATGGATTAAAACAACAAAAGAATATATAATAAGATGGTGATTTATTGCTTTTTATAGAGAATTTGATCTCTAATCAAACGAAAAATGGTTATAAATTTGTAAATATATATATATATATATATGTGTATACATATATAAACTTTGGCATATAAGTAGATTGAAACAACAAAGAATATATAATCAAATTATCACTTTGCATACAGAATTGGATCTTTAGTCAAACTTTAAAGTAACAAAAAAAAATTGGTTATAAATTTGTTAAAATAAATATTTGAATACCTCGACGGTGGTCATTTTTGAATATGTAGAAAATAAAGAAAATGAATCTGAGGAAATAAGAGAAGAGAATGTGTATGTGAGTGTGAGTGTTCTTTGATGAGTGAAGAGTTTGGTCGAGAAGATGGCTTATTTATAGGAGAAACAAATACTCAAAAAAAAACACTTTAACAAAAATATATATATTAAACAAAACTTATTTTGCAAATCAAATCACTAATTGAGCATAATTATTCTCTTGGAGTAATAAGTAATGAGATGAAAAGAAGCTTTTATTGTATTTTTGTATGAAAAAGAAACATCATGTACAGTTCGTGTTTGTGTAAGAAATCAATATCATATTCAGATCGTACACAACTTGTAATTTACGTCTAGCTGTAAATATTTAAGATTTAAATGCAATGTTTTATATCAAAAGCAAAGAAACTTAATTATCGTTTTATAGAATCATTATAGTTTGGAAAAGAAATTGTAGTTAAAATTGAATTTTTGAAGAGTATTGATGATGCTCAGGAGAAAATTTACTCATCTATATCGCATTTGATAAGACGCATGCCTAAGCCATAAAAAGTTATTAAGCATATTGGTCGACTTAGAAAATTTCAGTTGAATCATTTTCATTAATTCTTACCACTAAAATGATATTAAATTTCAGATCTAGCATGGATAGGTCGATATTATAAAACCAAATTTTTTTACATCAATAAATATTTTTAATAAAATAGATTTAATTAAGTGGTTAAATGTCTATTTTTTATGTAGTTTTTACTGAATTTTGAGTGTAAATAATCCATAATATTATATGGTAGAGTTTATATTATGGATTAGTTTTTGCCGATGTAACTAATAAAAGAGTTGTGTTTATAGATCAGATAGTTGAAATAAGAATTAGAAGACATTGTAACAGTGTTTATAAGAGAGTCACCAATTCTTTGTCTATTTTTCTAACTATTTGCTATCATCAAATTTTGTGACTTGGAAAAGTTGATCACTCCAAAACCAATTTTTGTGAAAGAGGTGGTTGGAAATTTCATGATGTATATAAAATTAGGTGATCACTTTATAAAGATGGTATTGTTTTTAAGAATGTTGGTATAACAAACGAAAACTGTTTTTAGATTGCTATATATAATATATATATAGATCGATCATTCTAAATTAGAATTTTGTTTCCTTTGATTGAGATAGATCTATCTAGATTATGAGTGTATGAAATCACATAAAAGAATGGATAAAAGTATAATAAATAAATAAAAACAATACCACCCAATATCATATAGACTTTTTGATAGGTTGGCCTATCTCCTTGCTGTGATGAATAAGGGACAGAGATCAATCAAGAGGAACAAAGTTAGTGGCTGAAGGAAGCTTTACGATGGATGAAGAATAAGGTTCTGCTATTGAGGCAAAGACTCTAATAGACACCAAAGGTTCTGTGAACCATTTATTGTAATCCAATTTCAGGGTCTATATAAAATTAAATACCGTATGAGTTTATCATTCATTTATTCACAATATTAATGGAATGCAATGTAAAACAATAAGAACCAAATTCACTCGCATATTTTGATTCAAAACACATTCATTGTTTTTGTTTATTTTCTTTGATCTCTCTAAACTTTACCTGATTTCGTAGTAAATGAGATTTTTGACTGACAAATTCACTCATATATTTTGGCTTTCTATCGATATTTTGAATTTTGTATTTTTTTCTATTAATATTAGACACAACTGACCGGTCTATTAACCAATTTCTACATAATATAGAAAGTGAGACTCAAATTTGAATGTGCTAGTACGCATATTTTTAGTAGACTCTGCCACTAAATTAAATTAAAAGACAAATTACGAAATTTGTATTTAATTTCTTATTTTTTCTTAATTTTGTTTTTGGTATGTCTAGGCCGGTGGGGTAGGACCCAATAAAGTCAGGTGTGTGTCCCACAAATAGACTAATAATGACGTGGCGACAAGTTATTTCGATTGATTCTTTTTCCGACCTGGACACGTGAATGTATGCCACGTAGGATTTTACATAACTATAGGCCCACATTCCTCTGATTTGATCAAATTACATATGTGCCTCTTGTTTGGTTATAAATGGGTAGTAGCTTTCAATTTCTGATAATAGATATAATACCAAAAGATTTAAATTTGTGAAAATTTCAGAAACTTCAGAAAACTTAAAACAGAAAAACTTTCGAAAATTAAAATTTTTTTATAGAAATTTTTATTACTGTATTTCAATTGTTAGTTCAGAAGCTTAATAATTAAAAATAAAATAACATATTTTCAGGAGAAAGATACAACTCAAATTTTACTCAAAATGATAAACAGGAAACAAATATTCACTTTAACAACATGATAAAAATTATTATTATGATAACTTATTTTATATAATAACATTTTGAAAGAGACTACTACATTAAAAGGGACAGAACATCTTTTTGCCATTGGCAATGACATTGTCTATTTATCTAACTTTGTAATCAAACTTACTAAAATTTATTTCCATTGCTAAATTTTGAATTTGTTGTTATCAAACTGCTAATATTATCTAGACAGAAGAGTATAGATACGTAACCACCATCTGTAAAGGATTAGCCAGCAGAAAAAGTTGATTAAAGAAAAAAGTTGGACGGCTAAGATGACCCTATCATTGTGGTCTCAATATATTTATTCTCTAGAATATGAAGCCAAAAAAATCAAATAATTCACTAAGGAAATCATGGGCATTTTAGAATACTTTCATTATTAACAAAAGAAAAGACTTATATCCAATTGAGGGATTTTTTAGCAAAATAATCCCTAGGTTAAAGTTTTTTGGAGGTTAAAAATCTTTTTTAACAAAGAATTGTTTTGTGTAAAAACATTCGGTCAGAATGATACTCTTTCTTACAAATAGAAGAAGTATATATATATTTTTTTAGTCAGCAATTAGATCCATAAAATTATTAATCGGGAACTAAATTTTTTTTTAAAATGAATATATATACTTATTAGTAGTTATAAAAACCACTGTTCTTAAAGTACTATTTTACACTATACATCATTTATTTGGAATTTCTATATTATTAGATCAGGTGAATAGGTCACAAAACACATACTTGATTTTCATATTCATATTACAGTTTGTATTTGAGCTTTTATTTACACTTTAACTTTGAGTACAAATATATAATAATTATACAATTTTTTTATTCAAAAGAAAGGTAGAAATAATTCGCTTTTTACATAAGAATTGTGTAAAAACGACCCCATGCGGGCATGCCTTGAGAACATGTGTAATCTTAAAGTCGAACAATCTTTAAGTCTAATTGTCTCCTAATAACTGTGTTTATTTTTAACCGTTCATTTTTAAGCACTAATTCGGCGGTCACAGATCTGCCAACTGTCAAATATTTATTGGTCGGTCACATGTTAAGATTGATCTCAATATCTCATAATGAGTTCCAAGTGGCTCCACCAAAGTATCATGTCTTCGTCACCAAATAGTTGGCCACCACCTCAAAAACGAAGATCCATTCTAGTTTTCTATTTTATTATCTTTTGATCGAATCTTATCTAATTACCTATTGTTTAGTCAATACTAATCTAATTTAACAATGAAAATTTAGTTTTAATATATGGCAATTTTGGTTGAGTGAAATAAAAGTGTGATCGATGTGGTTAATGTAAATTAAATAGTGCAATTTCAACATTGCATGGTATATGAGAAAAAATAGAAAAGGTTTAGAAATTAAGATTTCTTCTTACTTCAACCAAAATTGAATGATAAGCTGGAATTTTTGGATAAAATAATTTAAACCCCATTTTTCTATTTGCTTATAAAACTAATAATCACTTATTTATACATATACTATTTTTTTTTTCAACAACCGACAAAATATAATACGCTCAAAGTATATTACGCAAAATAACACGATTACGTGGAATAGAAAATACTAGAAAAGTAAATTTTTCATCATTTAACGAAAAACATTTTTACATCATGTCTTGTATTACAGAAAATTAGGTAAAAGTTATTTGTCTAAAATTTACTATTGATGGTGTTCTTAAGATTTATTTGCTTACAATGTACCGCATGTTTTTAAAACACAATCGTACCATTCAAAGTTTACCACTTTCAAAGTTTCAATGGATGTATGCAATTTACAATAGAATATTTGAAACCAAATAATATAAATATACACATACTGTTGGATCTGTAAGAATCTGAATATTCTTGTCACTTAAAACATTATGTTTTTAGATCAAATATTTGAATATGGATCTGTAAAAAAGAAAACTTAATATTATATCCAAAAAGACGAGAAATTGAAAATACAATTTTACTATAAATCCTTCTGGAAAGGGAGTTCTACTTTTCGGAGTTGTCAATTTATAGATTCTTTTCTAAAGCAATTTTTTTTTTCTTTTTGATATATTTACATCAAATTTGGCGACTAAAATGGCCCATATTGAAAAGTATTTCATTTAATTTAATATCTACAGCTTTACAATACATCATAGATAGACACATGCATGCATATGCACAAGTGTTTATGATATGATTTTTAATTCTTACGTTCTTGAGACGATTTCTAGATAGGGCAATTTTTATAGGATGATGTTAAAAAAAAATCAAGAACAAATATATTGCCTATAGAAAATGAGGTTTATCAAAAACGAAAACAAAAATGGAAGAATAAAACAAACGCTTGGAATTCTGCCATCCAAAAAACTCAGATCAAGAAGAATAAAACCCATGTGGTGCCTAATTTCGCATTCACATATGAGATGTAGTTTTTGCGACAGATTGTTTTGAAATTCTGAAGATAGTGACAAATTTTGAAAGATTGACATATATTCATTTTCTATTTTAATTTTTTTTGCAAGATTCAAAAGTGCTTTTAGATTATTTTTTTTGTGGTTATTCGAATGTTAAATTCTAGAGTAGATTTATTGGTCTGTAATATTGGAAAATTATCTTTTGTATACAATGTTCGTTTTATTTTATAATGAGAGAAGATAGTTGAGAAAAAATATCCATACAAACATTACTTTTTGCTGAATTTAACCAATATATCATACTAGTCTATGATGGATAAGATTCATCATGAAATTGGTTAATTACATTCGAATCTTTCAATTGTGATTTTAGACATAATTCACCAGTGTACGTGACTTAAATTATACTTCTTTTATTCCTAAAAGGTCAATGTTGTAGAGAGAAAAAATTGTTTCAAAAAGATTGATATTCTTTGTCTTTAATACATAATTTGGTTTAATATTTTTGATTTTACCCTCATCTATTTCTTTGTTTTCATATTTCTCTTTATTTTTAGTAATAAATAAAGATAGAAATGACATTTCAATTTTTTTTTAAATACGTAATAATCTCAAAACATAAATTATACTCCCTCTGTTTCATTATAAATGATGTTTTAACAAAAAAATTGTTTCAATTTAATTAATGTTTTAAGATTTCTATGCAAAATTTATTGTGTTTTTGACTTTTTGAATTTTGTAGAGTGATTTGTGATTGGTTAGATTATTTTAAAATTAATGATAAAACATCAAATAAAATGTAAGGGATGGAGTATAAAAGATGGAGGAGCATATACCTAACTTTTTTCAATCACCTTCCGAGGGAACCGCAAACCTCAAAAAGGGCCATTAATGGGCTAAGGATTATGAGTTATAGTGAAGCCATCTTTATAATCTCCAATAAGTTCAAATTCATTCCCCACTTACATGCAAATATACATTCATTGTATAATAGGTATATATTTAGAAAATTTTGATTTAGAGAGTATGATTTACAAGATAATAGGATCACCACATGACCATTTCTGCAAGCTCCAAATATAGAAAATCTTTAAAAAATACATACCAAAACTCTCTTCCTCTCTTTCTTCTCTATTGACATCATAGCATGTGATTTGAATTCAAAGGTTGAAAGTGTCGAAGATCTTATTAGATTGAACAAGAGCTTTTGTTTTTTCTTGTTGTTTTTGCTTTGTTCTGGTCGGAGGAAAAAAATTGAGATGGGTTTGGAAGATGAGAAACATAAAGGAGGAGAGTTAGGAGAAACATCAGAGAAAGAATCTAAGTTAAGCAGAAAGAACAGTGCTAGTTCTTTGTCTCCGACAGAAGAAGATGAAGAAGATGAAGACAAGAAGCTCGAGCTCGGTCCCATGATTGCTCTCAAAGAACAACTCGAGAAAGACAAGGTTTATTATTATTATTATTATTGATATGTTGAGTGATTAGAAATATAAGTTTTCGATGAACTTGGTAAGATTGAATGTTTTCATAAATTTTATTCATCAAGAATAACACTCTGATTTGTTCTTACACCAAATGCAAAATCAAGACTTTTGTACTAATCGAATTAATCATATGTTACATTTGTGACGAAAAATTGATAGGATGATGAAAGCTTGAGGAGATGGAAGGAACAACTTCTTGGTGTTGTGGATTTGGAGGATGTTGGAGGTAAACCTCATTTAGAATCTGAATATAGATTTTTTGGTTTTATACTACATAAATGCATCTTGCATGTCTGCTAGTCTTGACCTTGGATTTTGATGTTATGATAAATTATAGATTTCTAACTCAAAATCAATCAGCAAAGAGTGGAGTATCGATGTATTATATATATTATGTTAGAGTATTTCTAATTTCTTATGCGAGATATTTATCACATTCTAGCATCCTAAACTTGACGGTTTTTTTCTATCAATATTTTGTCGAGAATATCTATTCCAGACGAATTCTAGGCGGATACTTCCTTCTTGAATCCCTTTTTTGTTGTTGTCTCGATTAAAAAAAACTAAAGGGATCAGCACAACTATTGCATCATGTTCTCTACTATAAAACTTGAAATGTTTTATAACATATCATTTTAATGATGTATGAAATGCAGAGACACCTGATCCACTAGTAAAGATACTAGATCTCACAATTAGATCACCTGACAGAGAAGAGATGGTATTGAAGATACCAGATGATGGATTACCAAACACTAAAGGACCTTGGTTTACTATTAAGGAAGGTTGTAAGTACACACTTGTCTTCAATTTTCGTGTCACCAACAATATCGTTTCAGGCCTTCGCTATAACAACACTGTCTGGAAAACTGGTGTTAAGGGTTTGTCTTTTATCTTGTTTCTTTCTTTGTTCTTGTCTAAAATGTTAACGAATGTTCGCGGTTGATTTTAGTGTTTTTCTTTTTATATTTTCTTGAGCAGTTGATAGTACTAAAGCAATGCTTGGGACGTTTAGTCCTCAAGCTGAACCTTACCAACATGTGATGCCTGAAGAAACGACTCCGTCTGGTATGTTTGCTAGAGGGTCCTATTCTGCAAGAACTAAGGTATACTTATTTGAGAAAAAATTCTATTTTTGCATTAGAACTATCATGTAGCAATAAATCCACCCCAAACTATAAAACGTGCTATATATTCTCGATAATAGACTTAAATATCTAATGTTCCCTAAAATAAAAGTTGTGAAGTTATATATCCTCAGAATAATAGTTCAAAACTTAAAATCCCACTATGTATTGTTTAAATCGGTTGATTATAAGTTATGATGGTGGGGCTTTTTTTTCTCGAATTATTATTCTGGCTATATATAAGTTTAAAACTTTTATTTCAGAGAAATTTAGATATTTAAGTTTATTACCGAGGATGTATATATAGCATAGGTCATAGTTTGGTGCTATATGATAGAATTCTAGTGGGAAAATAGAATCATAATGTTTTATAATTTTCACAAAATCTTATGAGTTTGAGTTTGAGATGATCTTATTTTATGTTTCAGTTCGTTGATGACGATAATAAGTGCTACTTGGAGATCAACTACACCTTCGACATTCGCAAGAATTGGCAATGATTCACCGAATTAACCATTCTCAATTTTAAGTCTAAACCTATATAGACCAAAGCTCTTTTGATCAAATATTTTTATATATTTTACATTTTGTTTGGCAGACTTAGAAATTTTATTTAGTTTTCGATTGAAATGAGTATGAATAAAAGATACCGTTTGAGTATACATGGAATTTTCTCTTCACTTGCTTTTTGATCTTTTATCTTGTAAAGTTTTATGGGCATTGAAACGTAATATTTGTTTCGATTAAGAAAATCATTAACAGCTCACATTATAGCCCCAAAAGAGTTTTAATTCTTTTGACAACGTTAGATGATGAAAGGAATGTATCTTTATACTGAACATTATCGAAGAAAATACATATGATTGATAACCAATAGGAAAATAAGTGAAAATTATATACTCCATTCTCTTTGTTTAATCAAGAAATAAAAGAACAAAATATTCATCGTAAAAAAAAAAACTCGAATGTGTTTTACCAATCAAAACACGCAAATAGGTTCGAAGCCAAAAGAATTTTGAACATTGTGACTAGTGTCCATGTTTAAACACTAGTTAATGCATGGTTTAGATTTAGTAGTATGGGATTGATGGTGGAGGTGGAGACGCATAAGAGACACCTTGGATCGGTGGAAGAGGTGTGTTGTCGTATGATGATGGTGGAGGAGAAGGTGGTGTTGGTGCTTGGTAATGATGGTCCTTACTTGGACTGTCGCTGCATCCCTTTGATGGTGGTGGAGAGTTGTTTGGGGTTGATGGTGGATTGTGCTCAACTGGTGGTGGCGGTGGAGGACTTTGTGTTACTGGGGGATGGTAGACCGGTGGTGGTGGAGGTGTGCTTTGTGTTACTGGTGGATAGTAAACTGATGGTGGTGGAGGTGGACTTTGTGTTACTGGAGGATAGTAGACGGGTGGTGGTGGAGGTGGTGGACTTTGTCTTACCGGAGGATAGTAGACTGGTGGTGGTGGAGGTGGACTTTGTGTTTCTGGTGGATAGTAAACCAGTGGAGGTGGAGGACTGTTTGTTACCGGGGGATAGTAGATTGGTGGTGGTGGAGGACTTTGTGTTACAGGTGGATAGTAAACCGGTGGTGGTGGAGGACTATGTGTTACCGGGGGATAGTAGACTGGTGGTGGTGGAGGACTATGTGTTACCGGGGGATAGTAGACCGGTGGTGGTGGAGGTGGACTTTGTGTTGCAGGTGGGTAGTAAACAGGTGATGGTGGTGGTGGACTTGGTGATGGCGGTGGAGGACATGGTGATGGCGGCGGAGGACTTGGTGATACCCAATACACTGGTGGTGGTGGACTTTGGTCAACAGGGGAAGAGTAAGCCGGAGGTGGCGGTGGAGGACTTGGTGATACCCAATATACTGGTGGAGGTGGGCTTTGTGTTACCGGTGGGTAGTAAACCGGTGGTGGAGGGGGGGGACTAGGTGATACCCAATAAACTGGTGGAGGACTTTGGTTTCCAGGGGAATAGTAAACCGGAGGTGATGGTGGTGGTGGTGGAGGGTATGCTCTAACGGTAGGAGACATGTTGGAAGAAGGAGTTGGAGGAGATGACTCATACTTTGGTGGTGGTGGAGGAGGAGGAGAAGCCCTGACAGAAGGTGACATTTTAAAAGAAGGCGGTGGAGGAGTAGGAGTAGGTGGAGGAGGATAGGTCTTGCCTGAAGGAGACATCATAGAAGAAGGTGGTGGAGGAGTTGCTCTGAAAGTAGGCGACATCTTGAAAGACGGAGGCGGTGGAGGAAGTACTCGGACAGTTGGTGACATTCTAAAAGACGGCGATGGAGGAGAAGATAACATGTTATTACATCCAAATTTGCTACAATCAACTGGCTTTGAAGCTGGAGAAGAACACTCTTTAGATGATCTTTGACGTTCTTTACCAGCAATACAATTCATGGAGCCATTAACCGATACATCGTCGCCGGAAAGAGCCGCACATCTCGGAGCATCACCGGTGAAGAAGTTGGAAGAGTAAGTGAAATTCTCAAGGTTAGAGAGCTGACAAATGCTGCTTGGAATAGTTCCTGTGAATCTATTGTTAGCAACATTAAGCTGCTCCAAGCTCTTCATGTTTCCAATACTTGATGGTAATGGACCACTTAACCGGTTAAAGCTAATGTCAAAAACCGTCACATTCTTGAGATTTCCGATTTGTGGTGGTAAGCAACCGGTTAAGTTATCGTTAGAGAGGATAATCTCGTTGAGAGTATTCCCCATTAAACCAATACTTCCCGGGATACAACCTCCAAGATCATTATCAGCAAGAACCAAAGCAGAAACCGGAGAATTACCCAAATTTTCCGGTATACCAAACCTAAACCGGTTATGGTTAAGAAATATAGCGTCAAGCTCTTTATCAAAAAGCTTTGAAGGGATTACACCTTCAAACTCATTGTAACGAAGATCCAAAAACTTTAGAGAAGGCAAAGACAAGACAACCTTAGGGAACTGTCCAACGAAACGATTGTTACTCAGATCGAGTTCGAAGAGAAGCTTCATGTGTTTGAATGTGATAGGAACTTCACCACAAAACCGGTTTGAGTTGAGATGAAAGAGAGCAAGATCAGTAAGAAGACCAAGCTCACGAGGTAAATAACCAGCCATGTCTGCATGGTTAAGGTCAATACCAGCAACAACTCGAGTTTTGGGACGAGAAGGTGAAAAAGCACAGAAGATACCATTGTAAGAACAAACATCTGAACCATTCCAATTTGCTGTGAAGTTAAAAGGATCAGAGAAAATAGCTTGTTTCCATGATTGAAGAGCAATGTAAGCTTGACGAAGACTTGGGTTTTCAAACTTGAGACTTGGGTCGATTTTGATGTCGTTACCATTTACTTCATCATCATTGTCTTGTGCTTTAATCTGTATGAAACAAGCTGAGAACAAGAGGAAGAGAAGGAAGACGAAACGAAGAGAGAACATTTTTTTCTTTTGGTTCAAGTTTGAGATCAAACTTTGAAAAATTGGAGAGGTTTTTGTTGTGGAGAAGATACAAATTTAGCACATGGGAATAGAGACCCCACCACACTAATTGGGACATCTTACATCTCCATGTGGCTTCTTTATAAATCAAATAAAAGTCAGAAAAATAACTCACAAGTAGTATTTATTTTCTTATAATATTAAAGTACGTCTCAATTAGCGTTATAATTATATAAATTAAAGTACGTAGCAATTTGCTTTATAATTATTTTATAAATTAAAATAGAGATAAACAGCTAAATGATTTAGCTAATGGTTTTGGTATCAAGTTCATCTTTTCCCATCATATATGGAAAGACTAAAAAATATTTTAGAGAGTAGGCTTAAGGATATAAATTAAGGTTTGTTGATCAAATTATTGATAAAAATAGAACAAAATGTTTTTATAATCAAAAGTTGTCTAATGTCCATCTTTATTGCTTTTACACCGAATTTTGATTTTATAGAATTGTATTTGACTCACTTGGTATAATTAGGGGGTTGAAATTGGATTTAGAAGTGTGCATCTCAGTAAAAAGAAATTATTGGCTTCGGACTCTCTAAAATAAATATATTTTCTGAAACCCCTCAAAAAAATGATGTATTATAATGGCTTCTTAGGTTTATATATTTGGAAACAACCAATATTTGAAACTATCAATTTTCAGTATTTGTAAATACTTTTTTAATGAAAATTAGATTAGTGTTGGGAATTAGTTTTTTTTGGGAGATTTAAGTTTTTCTGGAATTGGGTTTCATATAGTTTTAGTTGTCTTTGCTTAAAAAAATATTTTAAAATCTAAAGTTGATAAAAAAATTTTGCAATCTAACTATATCATAAAAAGTGGCTTAGTTATTATATTTATAAATAGAACTAGCTAGGAACATAAACTATGAAAATTTTATGTTAAAAGCTTATTAGAAAACTATATTGCAACTATTTTTAATTGCTTTACATTTCTGTGATTTGGAAATGCCTTTAGTTTAATTATAAAACGAATTTTGTCGATGCATTTGTTAGAAAAATAAATAAATAAATACGTATAAATTTGTGTTATAATATAGTAAGACATATTGATTGGCACGTAGAGGAGAAGACAAAAGACTAACCTTTAAATTAACGCGGCTATAGATTCGAGCTAAGGCACCGTCACCGACATGAACTCAAAGATAAACTTGAAAACATGTCCCCAAAGATTCTTTGTAGCCGTTATTGACCTTTAAAACGCGTTGTGTTTTTCGATAATTCAATTATAATGGTTTTTTAATTACCCTAATAATAAAAAGACATGAATGCACATCTGTATCTTATAACTTTGATGCATATCTGTCACAATTAATATACATTATGTTTATTATATATAGTCAACATTCAATCATACGTTGAATAATTTTTAATGAACATAATTGTTTACTTTCAAATTTTGGTAAGCATTTCTCGGTTTGCCATCTCATATATATTCTTAATATGGTGTGTGTGTATCAATATGTGGGCCTATTGGACCCATAATTTCCTCATATTCCTCTATGAAAGACAGAAGACTCAAAATCCAATCTGTTTTTAGAAGAAATTTGGACTGTCTTATGTTTTTTTTGTATAAGTTTCATTTTATGTTGCATTATTGTTTATATGAGTATACAATATGTTTTGACAAATAAAATGATTAACATGAATTTGTGACCTGAGGAGAGAAATTTACATGAAGTTCTTATACAATATATACTACCCAAAAAAGCATTCAATTACAAAATACGATTTTTTGGCAAAAGTTATTAATCAAAAATAGCATCTGTGAAGATTTCGTATGAAATTTTTGACAAAAATTAATCCATCTAGAATCCATCGAAAACTTAGATGAATTTCTTAACCTTATTGTTCCATTTGATTCTAGTTGTTAAAAAAGATTTGACAACTAAAATCACTTCAAAAGATTAATATCAATCACTTACAAAAACTTCACTTTAAAAGAAGTAAAAAATGATGATTTTGTGCACTAATTGTGCAATATTAACCTATAACTATTCATTAAGTAATGGTTAAAGTTTCAAAGATTAAATGTAGGAAATTGAAAATAAAAACGAAACTAATTAGCATAAAATTAAAGTTATCAAATTAATATAAAAAAATATCATTGATAATTTTTCCAGATCATCATGAAGACAGAAAATAATTTTAGTAAGTCAAACTTCATCATTAATTGTTTTTGGATTAGTCTAGTTTTTTTCAAAAATGATTATATATGTCTTCTTTTTTTGTCACAAATATGATTATATGTCTATAATGTCTTCATTATCAAAAAAAGAAGAGATTGAATATATAATTTGATATAGTGAATAAAAAAAAAAAAATATATATATATATATATGTTCTGATGAATATTATTAACATATGAAAAAACCTTCTAAAAAAATTTTAAAATATTATTTTGAAATATGAAAAATGAATGCATATTCAGAAAAAATAGAAGTAATTAAAAAGCTGCTTAGATTAAAAGAAAAGAACCGTATTGAAATTCTTATTAAAATAAATGTAAATGATTAAAACATTTTACATTTATTTAATTATAATCGTTGGATATATATATATATATATATATATATATATATATATATATTGCTTCAAATAATCGTTGGAGAAACTAATTTTTTTTACCCTAAGCCCTAGAAATTTGTGTGTATATAAATATGTTATAACCCACATTTTATTGTTTCCCCAAGCCATTTTTTCTTGTCATTTTCCACCTTTAACATAATTATTTTTATTTTAGGTATTTTCTCTCAAAAGATAATAAAAATCTTGTCTTTGTTTTTTCATGGTCTCTCTTGATTCTTCCGACATCCTTTTTTCCGACAATGTTGCTTTTAACGATATTAATTTCAGTGGTGTTGCTTCTGGCGGTGTTGTTTTTGGCATTGTTTCTCTTGACATTTCTATTCATGTCAACGTTCCTCTCACTACCGACACCAAAATTGTCGTTGCCGCTGCAGTTGCCGAAATAAACCTCTTGACCGTTAAAAGCTTTATCGACAGTGTTATGGCGCTGCCCCTCTTGTTACAAACTTGACGATTTTCAAGATGGACGTGAAGATTCCGGTACTTGTAATAATAGGTGGGTTAGTTGCAGCTTTCGCCATCTTTATTTGGATAAGGTCAAACAACGCTGCTCCAAGTGTCTCAAGGATCCACTATGTGGTGATCTGGTTCACTGTTATGGTAGAAAAAAGAGAAATAGTTTTGTGTACTTATTATGCACAACATTCCAAGGTTAAGTGTGTCTGTTAATGTTAGGGTCTTAATGTTACTATTGTTTTAATCATTTTTCTGATTAGGTTTATTGTATTTCTGAAGTTCTAGAATTGTATTTCTGAAATTAGCTTTGTTTTGTTTTTCTTTGGTCTGTTGTATTTTTTTTTAATTAATAAAATGAGTTTTTTTAAGAAAAAAAAAAGTGATCAAAAGATATCAGAATAATACAGAATAACTTAAAATATAGCTATTTTTGATAAAATATATCAAAAAAGTGATCAAAAGATAGTTTAAAATATAAATATTATTTTCTACCATTATCTTCAATAAAGTAACAAAAAAAGGAAATAATAATTTATATTTTTTTTTAGATTTATTTATTTATTTATTTATTTCATATCAACAAATTTACGGACAGGTTAGTGTGTAATCAAACAATACTTGAATTCCCAAATAAAAAAATTACACATATATGTGTGCGCATATATATATAACTAGGCTAAATGAAGAACTCGATTCCTCTTGTATATTTATTTTTTTGGTATCAATCTTGTATATCTTTCACATCTGTTTAACAACATTTTTTTTTAAAAAGTAGACTTTAGCATCTTTACTAGTAATCTACAAACATTTATAAACTTTACATTATACTTTTGTAAAGCTATGTGCTCAACTAGTTCCTAGCCTTTTCTTCTTTTTGATTTAGCTTTGATAATCTTAAGTAACATGGGGATATTGTTTTTAACAAAATTTGTTACAAAAGGAAATTATTATAGAATACTATTATAACTTTTTTTTGACAAAAGAATACTATTATAACTTGCAAGACTATTATTTTCTAGAATACCATTAAAACTTTGGGTTGAGAATATTTCCATATATTAAAATAGTGTGATTAACTAGAAAATATATGCTTTTATAATTTACTAGGAACAAATATAAAATGGAATTATGGAGTTGGTTTATAATAAGAGTATCTTTTAGTAAGAGGATTTTCTGCAAAAAAAAACTTAAAATGACCATTATTTGTAATTTAGTTCTCCAAATACACTATGTGCAAGCCAATACTATAACTTCTAAAGCCAATGTAATATAATTTTTATACACAATTTTAAAGATTTTTTTTGTAGTGACATACGTAGATATGAACTCATTATCATGAGAATTTTGATTTGATAGAATATTTCTCGTAATGTAAGAACAAGATGGCGATGATGGAAGGTTATACTAGACATCATATTATTAAAATTCACATGCTTTATTTCTAGGATTAAATTGCAATCATGATTATTTTGAAGGTTTTTCTTAAATAAAACTCTTAGGAAAACAATATTGTGTATAGATGTCAGTTTATTTAATTTTCTTTTGTAGTTGAGTCAAATCATTTAATGGAAATGAGCTATTTCCCATTCAAATGAGACAATTTTGTCGAATTAAAACAGGCCGGGACAGGTAAGGTCCATGTGCCCTGAGATCATTTTGTTCATTCTCTTTATTATTCGTTTAATTTATTTTTTAAAAAAAAGAAGATAATTGAATAAATTGGATATCCATAATTGAAATCTATATTATTTTCGGATATCCATAAATTGGTACTCATCTGGTTGTTTTTGGGTCAGAATTGAATAATATTTTATTCCAAAAAAAATATAAAAAACACTAAATGTATATTATCTCATCTATTTATTTATGATGGATGAAGTTGGAATTAAAATGCAGTGGTTGCACTGAAATTAACATATGATATTTTGGAATTATAGTTTTAATGAAGGTTATAGCATAGTTGGATTTGAACATATTATTTTGGAACATTTGAATAGACTATTTTTTTTTTCTTATCAACTCAATGATTTCATTACATTAGAGAGAAAACCCAATTAAGTGACTAAAAATCTACAAATGATAAATATCAAGAAAGTTTTCTAACGTTACGTGAAAGAATATCAGCTTTGGAATTTTAAATACAAGAAAAAAAAAGGTATTAGAGGCTCTTGAGTTGTACAAAATCTTCAAAAGTAAAATGTGAAACTTGGCCACTCGTATAAGTTTATGACTTTCTTCATCGTTTCCGAGTTATCTACCGTAAAAATCACCTCCTATATATTCAGCAAGATCATGGCTCTTATATCTAGATGTCCACTTTATTTTATATATATATATATATATATATATATATATATATATATATATATATATTATTAATTTTTCACAAAAAATAAGTATCAAAGTAGTAATCTCCAAATATTTTAGGTGCTTTCTAGACTAATAAAATACAATCAAAAGTGACCTCAACCTAGATTTCAAAATCATCTATTTAATGTAGTAGCACTCTTAGACATTGAGTTAGATATTTATAGGATCCTCACTCTTGAATTATTAGTATAATATATAGTTGTTATTTCGGTCAGTAATATATATTTCAACAATTGGATCGAGAAAACTGAATCCATAACTTAAAACACACTCCCAATAATCTTTTTTAAAGCTATCATAATGCAGCGGATAGTAATCGAACCTTGGTGCTAAATTATTAGCTGAATCATCCTAACCACTAAACTGAGAGCAATTAAACGTTAGTAATATATTTTTATTAACAACGTGTTTTATGTGGATTTCAACTAGGATGAGGACCTCACACAATAATTTTGGCACAAACCATTAAATTATACCTTATGATCTCAAAGTTTTATATATGTGCTCTTGAATAATATAACAAATTGTTTAAAGTTCGATTATGCACAATTTCAATGCCATTTCATAAATTAAAATTCAAATCATTTGAGTAACAAAACAAACAAAAATTATCTGAGAATTGAAAAATGAACAAATGTCACTTGTGCTTTTGCTCTTTGGAATATATATACAAGATTGACAAAATTTAAAACTTATATTTATAGGAGTTTATTTGGTCTATGATAAAATAAAAAGAATGTATAAACTGTAAAGTGACAAGTGGAACACAACTAATCTTGCATGACTTTCAAAAGGAGACATGTAATGCGAGAGACATATGTGAATTTCAACATGATTGAAATATATTGTCTTAAATCTAATATATTTGTACAATCAAGATACTTAGGTTTTCATATAGAAAAGGATAAAACTTTGAAGATATTAATTTGAAAAGTTACAAGTAAGAGAATATCTATATAATGTTATGTAAAATAGTTGAAGTGGACAAAAGACCATTTGTATGTTTCGTATTTCATTGGGTTATCTATGTATAACCCCACAAATAGTTTCAAAATTAGATCAAATCATATAAAATATAGATTTATCTAAAAAATAAATTTAATCCATACGAATTATATGTGAGATATATAAAAGTTAACAAAATCAGATGGATGCAAGTATGTAACAGTAACAGTAAACATATAAGAGATTTAACACATGTTACACGATTTTGAAGAATACAGTCAAATTGAATGTTAGAATTAGAAAATAATTTAGGTTAAAAAAATTTTATATGAGTAAAATTTTTGAAGATTTAATTTGTGAGTAACTCTAACTTCAAAGGTTTTCTATGTACTTTGCCAAAATTATTTTGTAAACATAAAACCATACAAGTATATTCAATTCGAAACTACACAATATTTAAATTTTTGGCATATTTTACATTCTTTGCAATTTTCTTTGCCAACAATAATTAGATGGACAATGCTGATTATAGCCAAATTTTTGGCATACTTTTTGTTTAGTTTAATTTTGATTTTAAAATACAGAAATTAAGAACACAATGTAAGTTTTTTTTTGGTCAATAATTAGATCGACAAGACTCTAGTCTAAAGTGTATCCCTAAAATCTTTTTTTAAATTACCATAATATAACGAGGATAAATCGAACCTGGTACAAAATCATTAGTTGGATCATCCTAACCACCAGACTGAAAACAACTCTGCAACACAATGTAAGTTTTAGATTTACAAATGTCTACATTTCTTTAAAATATATAAATTTGGTGCTGTTTATGATATATAGTTTTAAAAAAATTCAAAAATTTCTACACCAAAACAAGTAAAATTACAATGTCAAAGTCCAAATAAAAGATTAAATTATTTTAAGTCCAAAATATTATTGATATTATAAAACCTTGCTTGCTCTTCCAGAGAAAAGGGAAAAAAAAAACAAAAAAAAATTCGTTTCTTGATATTTTCTGCTTCGGTTTGCTTTTTCATTTACACAATATTCGTTTTTTCCTTTTTCGCTCTCTGCAAATCTCCTTGGTCTCGTCGCTTCTTTCTTCCGATCTTCATTTCAAAGCAAAGCTATACCTGGATTTCATTCAAATCTGTCTTTCGTTTAGGTAAGCGCGAAAATTTGACAATTTTCTCTTAACTTTTATTCGAAATACGTCACTTCACAGTTCATGTACACTTGGGTAATTTCTTCAGTCCATTTGAATGTAATTTCTTACTAGTATTGACTTTTATTCAGAATCTTGTTTCTTGTCTTCGGTTGATGGAAAAACTGATTAAATCCCAGTTTTTCTTCAATGGAGCACTTAATTATTGTTTTAGTTTAGTTTATATCAATTAATCGTTTGTTTCTGAAGTAATTGGGAATAGGGTTTACTTAAAGATTCCTAATTTATCCTGCAGAATTTTTACCCTCGTTTACAAGTTCATAGTATGAATCTGATGTTTTTATAAATGTTGTTTTGGTTTAAGTTGTTAGGTACAGTTACAGATGTTCTCCTCTTAATTTTTCGATTTTACAATCAGAATTTTAAGAGCCATGGAAGACGAGAATGTTACTAATTCCCCTTCAACACCGTCACAAAGGCTTAGGCATAGAAAACGTTCTAGTGAGGTTTGTATTTCTGTTATTTGCTTAATTGAAACTTTTCTTCAAATGGAGTGAAGTAAATGTACTCAATATCTTGTTTTGGTTAGGTTGTTCTGGATGGTGACAAAGTGAATGCAAGTCCTTTGCTTGTTAATCATCGAAATAAGTATAAATCTTTCATGGTCCGGACTTATTCTACTTTATGGATGATTGGTGGTTTTGTTTTGGTTGTCTACATGGGCCATCTCTATATCACAGCTATGGTGGTTGTTATCCAAATATTTATGGCTAAAGAGTTGTTTAACCTGCTGAGGAAAGCACCTGAGGATAAATGTCTGCCCGGGATTAAACAGCTAAATTGGTAAAGTCAGCACCTTTTTATGTGATTGCAGTTAACCAGCTATCGGCTCAGGGAAGACATGAAATGTTCTTATGTTGTTTTGCTGTTCGTTTTTTTTGGCAGGCACTTCTTTTTCACTGCTATGCTTTTCGTGTATGGCCGAATTCTTAGTCAACGATTAGCCAATACCGTTACGGCAGACCAGTTTTTATATCGGCTAGTCAGCGGCTTAATCAAATACCATATGGCTATCTGTTACTTCTTGTATATTATAGGTCAGTCTTGCTTTACCGGTTTGTCTTTTTTTGTGGAATCTGTTATTTCCATTATTAATGAAAATGTATCTTGATGCTTTGCTTATTTGATTCAGGTTTCATGTGGTTCATTCTGACATTAAAAAAGAAGATGTACAAGTACCAGTTTGGCCAATATGCATGGACCCACATGATTTTGATAGTGGTGTTTACTCAATCCTCGTTCACTGTTGCCAACATTTTTGAAGGGATCTTCTGGTACTTATATTTAATAATCTCAGCTTATGAAGTTTATGCTAATCTGCCTATCCGTATTAATTTTGCTAAGTAATCTATCCTATACTCTTATATCTGTCACTAAAATGAGATGAGACTGTACTTAGCAAACATCTCTGTCATCTTGCTTCTTTCACTTTCACATGCTGGCCCTGATCTGTTGTTTTACTTTTTTCTTCACTGGAATGTAACAGTCTACTTTTGATGGTTTCGGATGCAGGTTTCTTCTTCCAGCGTCATTGATTATAATCAACGACATCTTTGCTTACATTTTCGGTTTCTTCTTTGGAAGAACGCCCTTAATAAAGCTATCTCCAAAGAAAACATGGGAGGGATTCATCGGAGCCTCTGTGACAACTATCATCTCTGCATTTGTTGTGAGTATTTTTTACCTCTGCCAACACATGAGTCATTGAATGCCTACGTCATTTCATTATATCTTCAACGTGCTTCTGATATGTTCTGTATGCTCAATGTCTCAGCTCGCAAATATTTTGGGTCGCTTCCCATGGCTGACATGCCCTAGACAGGTTAGTCATTGTGCAAAAAGGAATGACGTGTTGTACACAATCTTTGATAGATATCATAGTATATATGTGTATTGTTCTACAGGATTTGTCCACTGGCTGGCTACATTGTGATGCTGATCCATTGTTCAAACCTGAACCTTTTACTTTACCTGCGTGGATTCCCGGATGGGTAAGCTACATTGCTTAGAATAGATTATCTGTAAAAATAGTCAAATTCACTGCAGGTGATATTTTAGCATATGTAAAGTGTATATTTCTAGGCATGTGTAAGTGAATGTAGGCGAAGTCCATTTATAATTGATTTTGTAACTTGCTCTCAAATAAGTTCAGATTCTGGCCATAATTTTGGAAGTTAGCTCATTTTAACTAATAATACAACAATATTAGTATTAAACTGGGCAGCAGGTTTTTCCGTTATAAGATCATTCTGCATATGCTTTCTCAGCTTCTTACTACACTTTTGCAGTTTCCATGGAAGGAAATGACGATCCTCCCTGTTCAGTGGCATGCTTTATGCCTCGGTTTGTTCGCTTCAATCATAGCACCTTTTGGAGGGTTTTTCGCTAGCGGGTTTAAAAGAGCTTTCAAAATCAAGGTCTGTAATTGACACATCAAATTTGAGCTAATCTTCACTTTCCTTGCACATTTAACCTTAGACAAAACCTTTGCTTAATAAAAACCGTGATCGCAGGACTTTGGTGATAGTATTCCTGGACATGGTGGAATCACGGATAGAATGGACTGTCAGGTAACTCTAATAAAAATAACACAGAAGAGAATTGCAGAAACTGTTATGATTTCCATTACTGTTTTTTGTCTGTAAAATTGTCATGAACCAAGGACTAGCGAATATAGAGAACCAAGAGATAGTTAAGATTTTTGTTATAGATTCCTTCAACTATGTAAAAATGTTGATGAACCAAGGACTAGCGGATATAGAGAACCAAGAGATAGTTAGTTTTTTGTTATAGAGTCCTTAAACTCCCCCATGATCCAAACACCAAAAAGCCTATTCAACTTTGACCCAACCATACTTAATAGACTTCAATTGTTGCAAAGGTTAAGTTTTGCATTTGCCTTTACATCTGAACAAAGTAGAAAAAGAAATCAGATTATTATCATAGAAACATTTCGTATTCTTTTATATAATAGGATCTTGCAAAATGTATACGCAAACAGTAGCAAAGCCTTCCCTTTGCGTTTGGCTTATGCGTTTACAAGCAAGTTAACAAAGGAACTTTGTTTAACATGTTAAACTGAATGTAAAAACAACAAGGCATTATACAGTTTATATTTATGCTTATTGTAGTTCTTCATTAACAAGATTGTCTCTGCATATTCTTCGTTTTTCACTTCCATCATTAAGCATACATAAACCAGAACCATTTCTTTTTATTGTCACAGATGGTAATGGCAGTATTTGCATACATATATCTCCAGTCATTTATAGTCTCCCAAAGCGTCTCTGTTGACAAAATCCTAGACCAGGTACTTAACTTCTCAACTTTGTATCACAATCGAAAATTCAATTTGCAACAAGTATGTGAATATGTGATGTTGTTTCATTGTAGGTATTGACAAACCTTACCTTCGAGGAACAACAAGCTCTTTTTGTGAAATTAGGACAAATGCTGAAGGACAGGCTCTCATAATAGTTTCCACTATCAGAACTGTTTTTTTACTTTCTGATTCAGATTCAGATTCTACAAGAACAGGTTCTATAACTCTGCGACATCCTTTTATCATCCACACTAGAGACAATAATTTGAAAATGGATAAGATTCATTTCCTGCCATTGTAAATCTTCTTCAAAGTTGTCAGAAATTAGAAGTTTTTTTAAGTCTTCTCATTTGATACAACAGATTTGTTACCTACTCTCTACTTCATTTGTAGCTTTTGGTGGTTCATTTGTATTTGTATATGATATTTGGTTTGCTCATCTCATATTCCGATGTGTTGTGAGCTCTTAGTTCATCAAAACGATTACGTATTAGTAAAGAGATCTTGGGCTCTTATGGGCTTTTAAGTTAGGCCCATATCTTTAATTTATCACCAAATACAATAAACTAGGATGGTCTTCGAGTTTATGTTTGCTTCTAATTTCCACGTGAAGTAAACAGATAATAACGAGCAAAAGTTAAAAATCTGTAATGAAAGTAAGATAACCACATCTTGTCGCGTGACAATCACATGTTAACACTTGACTCAGTTCTTGTCTGGCACGTGTTCTCACGCGCCGGCACCTTAGACTAACCACGCCAGTAGTAGTCCACGTCATCAACTGACATCCATTATTAGTATGACGTGGACGTTGGTTAATGACAAAAAAAGGAAAAAAAGCAAATCTAAATAAACATTTTTTGTCGTAACTAAAAAAAAAATGTGATTCATGTAAAAAAAATAACAAACAAAATATTTTCTTCATCAACCGGATCAACAAAATTTAATTTACAACATCAACGTCGTAAAACTTTTTTAAATTTTTTATATGTGGTAAAAAGATGTCGAATTCCTTATATTATAATTATTAATTAGATCATATAAAATTACTACATTGAGAAAAATTCGATTTACTCTGATAGTTATTTTCTTTTCCACCATAATTTAGTTTTAAAATTTCACATTATTAACAGAATTTAAAAATTTTATAGATTAGATTTTATTGATTTAGTTACTTAAATAATTTTTATTTGATACAAACTAAATTTCCAGAAAAAAAAAATTTCATAATGAAGAAAATTTAGATATTTTATGAAACAATTGGACTAACAAAACTTAATCTATAAGAAAAAAATTTCAACCTCTAATAATATAATGTGAGACAAACATAATTTTCTATGACCAAATTCATGTCGAGAAAATGATATAAAAGATATTTAATTACTTGCCAAAAATAATAATATTTAACTACTTTACTGGAAACTAAATATATGAAAAATGAGAATTAAGTATAAATTAACTATTTAGATTCATAAATATCTGTAAATGGCCTTTACTCTAGTGATAAATGATAAGTTCACTAAAAATATGTGCACTTACACATTTAGGAATCGAATTCTACCACCATTATGTGGAAACTTGACTAATGGACCGACCAGTTGTGGCGTGACAAAAAAAATATATTCACAAATCTCTTAAATTGAAAAGAAATGCAGAAAAGGAAAAAAGAAAAATCTTTGCATTAACGGCGTTAATTCATTCTCACCTAAAGCATACTTTTCATAAATTGTCAACATAATTTCACCACTCTGTTGTCATCTTTTAACATCTTGTCGTTTACTCCATTTAGCTCTCATCTACTAAATCATTTTATTATAAATATACGTTACAAATTCTCCAAATCAAAAAGGACAAAAAAGAAAAAGATAGAGATGGTGGAGATTCAGAGAAGATTCAAAAGAACTGAGTCGGCTTTTAACTTTACGGCGGCGGAGAGTCTAAGTCCGGCGTGTGATAACAGTAGCGGAAGTGATCATTCGCCGGATCTTTCGGATATGGTCGCATCTTTTATGGAGAAAGATGTACATATAATACTTCCAGAGGAAGAAGAAATGGTTTCTTCTACTTATGAAAGTGATTTGGAAGATGTTAAAGAGAAGTTACGGAAGCTTTTAGAAGGTTTATCCGGTGGAGAAGAACGGAGGAGAATAATTGCGGTGACGACTGAGATTGCCGGAAAGTTTGTCGGAGAGATTAGTTCTTCTAAGAGACAATTAATGGCTTTGCTACGTAGCAAGGGTTTTGATGCAGGTAAACATTTTACCTAACCACAAAATTATCTCTTTGATTTTTATAACAAAAATATATCAGAATTTTACCTTTTAAAAATGAATTGAAAGTAGAAATTAAGAGGAATTTACTAGTTTATGACTAATTATGGGTTTTAGTTTAACTTATGGTATAATCTTCATATTTTATGTAGAATTATGATTCTTGTCTAACAAAATCGTGATTTTTTTCGTAAATTAACAATTTCGTGACTTTTTTTGGTAAATTAAAAATTTCGCTATTTTACAAGTTACTAGAATAAACTGATGATCATGTAATTTCTTTATTTTATTTTTTGTTAAAATAATCTCTTTATATATATTTTAAAAAACATTTCTTTATATTCTAATAAAAAAATCTTTATATTTTTAAGAAAAAATTTGGGTACTAAATTCATAAAAAATGTCAGTTGGAATTAACCAAGCAAATTGTAATCAAATAATTCTCTATTCACTGCAAGCAATTAAATTATTTTTAATCTTTAATGTTATCTATGAATCATGCGACTGTAAAATAATATTAAACAGAATCTGAATTTTCAGAAAAATACTTTGACTCATTACTTGAAATAAATAGTTGTACTATACTTGCATGTTATAAAGATAAGTTGTACTTTTATTTTGTTGAAAAAGAGATGATTTGTACTTTTTATTTCACTTTCAATACTTTAATAATTAAACTGTACTATATTTTATATGAATACGATGTACTTCATAATTCACTCGTGACATACTTGAAAATAAATTGATTATTTGTACTCTAATTAACAATAATTTTCACCGTATTTTTTTAGGGCTTTGCAAGTCACGGTGGGAGAGATTCAACAAATATACTGCCGGAAAATACGAATACGTCGACGTTCAATGCGACGGAGATAATCAAACTCGGTATATCGTGGAAACGAACCTCGCCGGAGAATTCGAAATAGCTCGACCAACGAAAAGATACATCTCGATACTAAACCAAGTGCCACGTGTCTTCGTGGGAACTTCAGTGGAACTAAAACAGTTAGTGAAGATTATGTGCCACGAGATGAGACGGTCTATGAAGCACGTGGGGATACACGTGCCACCGTGGAGAAGAAACGGTTACATGCAAGCTAAGTGGTTTGGTTTTTATAAACGAACTTCAACGATAACAACGACTAGTGATTATGAGATGGTTAATGGTAATGATGCGACGTCGTTTAGGGGTTGTAAGGAAGAGTTTTGGGAAGCTAAAGGTCTTGAGGTTTTGGTTGGTCAGCTTTCGGTTGCTTTCAATTCTAGTGAGGTTCAAGTGTAATATATTTTTAGTTTTTTGATAAAGGTGGAATTATTTTAGTTTTGTGGTAATATATGTTGATTTTTTGGTTGTATATAGTGGTATTTTTGGACTAAAAATGTCCACAAGTAGTTATATATTGCTTGCGAAAGATACCTATGATTGCGATTTGTGTAAGAAATGTTTTGAATCACAAGAAAAATATAATGATTATTGATCAAAATTAAACACAATAGAAAAATTATAAAAATTTATTGATCGTTAAGAACTATAAGTTCAACTAATAATTTTGGTATAGAGTTTTATTTTTAAAAAATTGTTCTATTATATATAATAAATTAAAAGAAAATTTTAGGAATTCTAGTTTTTTTTAAATAATTATTTTTTAATAGTGTGTTGTATGCTTGTACACAAAATAGTTATTTTTAAGATTTAAATTATTAACTAATTATGTAGGAATTTATTGTGGGAGTAAAATATTTAAGATTTAAAGTAAAAGTGGAAGTCACTTTAAATACTTTTTATGAAATATAATGTCATAGTTGTAAGATATTATTATATAAATATTAGGAGTAAATTATAAAAGATTATACTGTGTATAAGAAACAATTTTGTATATCTCTTCAAGGCTTCTGTAAAGTTCTTACAAGCCTTGAGTTTTAACTACACCGGCCAAGTCAGAGATTTGTTTCGGTATATTTTGTATTTTTCAACACAACCCATTCGTGACTCAAAACCTTGTTGAATTTCTAGTCAAAACGAAGAATGTTTTACAATTTGAATGGTATGTTGGCGTCTTCTTTTCTCGTGGCATAAGACTTTGTAATTAGAATTTGCTTACGAAATTAAATGACCAATTAATAGACTCTTTAGGCCCATTGGGTCTAGGTCCTGTTTGTTTAGTAGTTATTAACGACTCTGATCAACAACCGCGATTAAAACTAATTCGTTTTGTGATTGCTAGTTCAGTGACCGGTCGTAGTAATCAATCGCTAACAACCAACGATGATGAAACGAACAATACTAGCGATAAAAAATTAATTAATTAAAAATAATAAAAATTACATTTAAAAATAAATTTAAATAAATAAATAAAACTATAACAATAAAATTATATAAAATATAATAATTAAAATAAATATAAAAGTTTAAAAATATACATAGTAAACAAAATTTACAAATATTTTTAAAAAATTTAAATTTACAAAATATTAATTTTAATTGTGTATAAATATATTTTTGATAAATAATATATAAATGTAGTAATATTTATTATTTAAGTTTCACAAAAATAAATATTTAATGATAAATAAGTATTTTATATTTTAAGTTAACATAATTGTTTTTAACTTCTTATAATAAATTTAATAAAAAGAAAACTTAAAAAAAAGAAAAAAAAAGTGTTGATGGCTGCTGAGACTGCGAAATTTATTTAAAATTTAGAAATCCTTACGAAATCATGTTTTATTCAATCAATGATTTTAAAATTCATATTCAAATCATGTGTTATTCAAATATTGATTCTGATATCCATATTCAAATCATGTGTTATTTAATTATTGTTTAATTTTGAAATATAGTCTATTTAATTTTCAAATTCACTTTATTTGATTTTAAAATCTAAGAATTCTATATAAATTTAGAAATACTTATAGATTTCTAAATCCATTAAAATTCACCCTCCAATAACTCCTTTATTCTTTAACACGATTTACAAGTCTTGCAAATATACAAAGAAATTCCTTTTTTTTGGTTCAACTAAAGAGAGAAATCTGAAATCGAAAAGTTGAACAGTTTATAACGAACATGAGACGTTATATTCATTATCAAATAGTTTTAGTTAGAAGCTAATTAAATTTAATGTGAAGTGTGATTGATTTCAAAATCAATAGGTAAAAAACTATAATGTCGAATGGAGTGAATAGGAACATTTCTTTTTTTTTTTCAACATTTCTAGGATTATAGAATTTTAAAGTTGTTGAAAAAAAGAAATATTTCACATCAGAATATGAAAATGAACCAAATTAGAGTATAAGAGATATGAGTAAATACACTTATTGCAACTTTTTTTTGTCAACCGTATTATAATTGGATCGACAAATCCGATACATAGCCAAAACCCATAACCTAAATTACCTTCTTTTTTTTCTCTTTGTATCGGAGAATAATCGAATCCTCGTATATGAGGATTTGTAAAGTGACAATTACCACTGAGCCACATGTCTTCGGTTTATTGCAAATATTTTTTATTAGGAGACCTATTAATCTAAACATATACCTAAATTGAACATATGTTTAAAAAGCATTTCAACATTATATATCATACATATACAGAATCGTGAGGCAAATAATCATGTTTGGTGTTCAAATATGGTGGGATAAAACACAAAAAAAAAAGGTTCTTAAGCTACAAATTTTAGTTTCACTTTAGAACATTTCATGAAAAAAATAAATCGATGTTTTTTAATTTATAAAAATAAGGCAAATGATAGAAACATTACTTTAACATTCTAGAATTAAAGACTCTTTTAGAAAAATCCTAAAAGAACACATGTTTGTTCAAAAAGAGGATTAAATCACCATAGTTGTTTATATCGTGTACTTTTTTTTTTTTTTTGTCAAAAGTAAACTTCCAATCATTAAAGTTTCAAGTTAAACAACAGTAGAACTAATAAATGTTTGCAGAGAGGCTTTAGCTATTCCATCTGCTACATGATTTAAAACTCTAGGGATAAAATTAAACTCAATTGCCGAGAATTGAGAGAGAGATATGGTAAGATCATGTTGAACACCAAAGATCTCAGAGATAGAAATGCTTTTGTTGATTGCATTTACCAAGATTTGTGAATCAGTGAGCACTTGTATTCTACGGAAGCCCAACTCCAACGCTTTTTGCAGGCCCACTTTTAGTGCACAAGCTTCCGCCATTAATGGAGATCGAATATCTTCAAGTGCATCTGAGCTAACTATGCTGTGATTATTTGTTGTTGTGATGATGCAAGCTGTTCCAGCCAGTTTCAATTCCTCATTCCACGCCGCGTCCACATACATTACAGTCAGTTCCGATTTTGATTTCGGCGGAGTAAATTTTTCTTTTCCTTCCTTCGCTTTGTTGAATTTTTGACTTTCCTCCCATTCTTTTGCTGCTTGTATTGCTGCAATTAGAGAATCTTGTTCTGAAACAGGTAAATTTTTAAACACATAATTGTTCCTTGATTTCCAAATTCGCCAAATTATCCATGCAGGTAAGGGGTTTCTGAAACTTATGTTTTGAAACTTTTATGATGAAAAAGCCAAAACGTAGAGGTTAACCCAAATAATACGAATTAGTGAAGTAAGACCTTATGTAACGCATTTATATTTTGTTGACCATTCACTTATTTTCTTATCATATGAGCTAATAGAGATAATGAATTTTACATTTAAAAAAATCATACTTAAATAATATGATAATAGATTGATATAAGAATATTCTTATCAAGTAATTAAATGTGTATTTCTACAGTTTTTTTCATTGGTTTTTGATTATTTTTGATTCCAAGAAATCGTATAACCTAAGTTATAAAGTTTATATTATGAATGCTTTCATAAGTGAAGTATATTTGTAAGTGACAAAGCAACAAATGTGCTAATATGCTCTATGATTATGTTCCTAAATCTCTTCTACTATTGGCACTATATTGATCTTGTAAACAGTTTCTTTTTAAGTCCAACTTGTCACCTCTTACTTCATTTATAGCTTCCACATATGATCATCAAAATCTTCACCTAATGCAGCCCCACACCAAACCAGGCTTTATTTAAACAAATACTAAACAGAACAAATTGCTCTGAGCTAAAGATAGTGTAGTCATCTCTTAAAGAGTTCTGGTTGGTCAGATATGTCAATGACAGAAAGAAAAAAATGGATATTATGTTGTTCATAGTTCAAAACTCATTTCCTAAAATCACTTTAAACTTTAACATGTGGTGAAAATAGTCAAATTCCACATGACAGAATTATTAGTTAGGTCATTGATATATACCACCAGATTAAGAAGGGCTCAATTGTTTGCTTTTTTTTTCTTTTTCGGTAAAATATTAAATTGTTATAGTATTTTGATTTTAACAGAAATTACATAGAAACATAAGAATCAGAAAAATTCGTACAAACTATTAAACTATCTAACAAGATACGGAAATGTAATCAGAAATAACATAAGCAGAATCTACAAAAAAAAATAGCAATACCAATCGCAAAGACAAGTTTAAACATGATATGTCGAGAAATTGCCACAAACATCTATATTGATTGAAGTTTGTCTTGCAAATAGATTGCAAATGGAAGTTTATTTGGTTGCTTATAAAAGAAAAGAAATAAAATTTTGATGATGTTGAGACTCAAAACTTTCTCCTTGAATGAGATGTCTTCTCTAATGATATTTTGCTAAAACATTACACGATTGTTGCAAAATCAGTTAATATTTGTTATTTCATAACAAATTTTGTGTTTGTTTCGTTCTTTTACCAAACGTAGAGGCATGCTCCTAGGCATCTCAAACCATGATAATATATTTTATTTCCGTCTTCTCGTAAAATAAATCGTACTATAAAAAGATATAGAGGATAGACTAACCATTATCGTATACTTTTCAAGCATATTATAAAGGAAATTCTAGATTTGTAACGAAATAAAATTAATAGAAAATTTGAGAAAATATCATTTTTATGATAGCAAGTTTCCAAAATATTATAAAAAACTAGAAATTTTATTTCTTGTGTTCTAAAAACCATACAAAATTTATATATATATTTTCGTATTTTATAGAATGTTTTGTACATCTGTATTTGTGATATTTTAGAAAATGACAAAAGTAGTGATCTTTTGGTAATCAATAAAATGAAACTTGTATTTTTCAAATTCTACCCAAAAAATTACATAAAAAAAGGGTCAAATAATCACACATAGCTAATAATAGCCACATAAGTTGATCATTTACAAGAACTAACCATTGACTAATTTTTCTTCTAATATTTTTTATATATACTGATACAAATGTACAGTAACAAAAAAACTATGTCATCCTATTTATTTTTTTGGTAAGAAAACTATGTCATTATATTAACATAAATGGATATTTATACGTGTTATCGTACTGCAATGACATATCAAATATCGGTATTTCATTTAAAATTCTTTTCTTGAGTACGATTTACAAGTGTCCAATTTGAATTTGTAACGACCTACACAATACTAAGTTATTAACCTATGCATTATCCAAACGATTTTACTTATTTTTCTTTTTGTCCAGACTACTTATGGATTGATATATCAAAATCTATCGATGAGATGATCTAGTTAATAATATCGGTACTAAAAATTTGATCTTTCTCTTAAACTTTCGAAAATAGATTTCTAGATTATAAATTATTGATCTGATTATTAAACTAGAAAAAACCTTGAAAAAATATGACATTTATTATGGACATAGACTTGAAAACCTACTAGTCGAGAATCGAAATCGCACTAACTACACAAAAACTAAACTGATGGCAAAACATTTAATATTGAATACGTATACTTTACAAATGAACACCGTTAAACCGACAAAAATAAATCTTATTCTTTCAAAAATTACAAAGTTAAAATCACATACAATCGATTTACCTCAACCAATTTCACTTCTTTCAACCAAATTGTTATTCTAATATAATACTAGTAATTAAGAAAAAAACTAGAAAAATAAACAGAAATATAATATAGTTAACGATTTTGGCATAGAATTTTGATTTCTCCGTTAATAAATTGCAATTTTTTTTTTAAACACTAGACCACAATTGATAGGCCTATTAACCAAATTCATATATAAGATAGACGATGAGACTTGATTCATGGTTGTATAATTGCATATATCTTAGACTAAATGCAACCTGCATCGATCTAGATAAATAAAATATATATATAATAATTAAACTTTCTTAGACCTTTCAAAATTCAGCGTCAAGAACAAAAAGCTAAAACCTTTCAAAATTTAAAGACTCATCAGACTCATTCTTCAAGACAAAACTCTCTCTCTCTCTTCTCTTCTCTCAACTTTCTCTCTCACCATAACTGCTATGAAGAAGCTTGGCCGTAAAGGAACCGTTCATCCATCGCCGGCAACAATAAAACCCGACGACCAATTCCTCTCTTTCCTCCCCGTAGCTATCCTCTCTCTTGTTGCAGCTCTCTCATCAGAAGATCGTGAAGTTCTTTCTTACCTAATCTCAAACCAAAACCGGTTTAAGAAAACCAAAACCAAGAAAGAAGATAATCATCACTCTCCTCTCTTTTCTTGTGATTGTTTTAGTTGCTACACAAGTTATTGGGTTAGATGGGACTCATCACCGGATCGTAAACTCATTCACGAGATCATTGACGCTTTCGAAAATAGTTTGGAGATGAAAAAGAAGAAAAAAGATCGGAAAAAACGATCAGGAAAACGAGTTGACTCAGTTGGATCGAGTCGACTCAGTGAGTTGGGTTCGAGTTCGACCGAGTTTGACGGTGGTGACTCGGAGAAGGTTGGTGATTGTGGTGGTGGTGAAGAGGCCAAAGGCTCTGTTCATAAGCTTTTGAATTTTGTTGGTCAGAAATTTTTGGGGGTTTGGGGATAATGAGAAATTTCCAAACATTTTGCAGGAAATTTAACAAAAAGACAAAATGATAAACTATTAGTTTAATGTCTAAAAATAATAATATAAAAAAACTATAGTTTATTTTTGTACATTTTTATTTCTGGCTCCAAATTTTCCAGAAATAAATTTTATTTGTATCTCTTTATTTGTTTTTGCCTTCTACAAAGGTTTACTTTCTGTATGATAGATGTTTAATTACTCTGTAATTTTCAAGTTAAGTCTCTGTATTATAACACTTTAATATAATAAATATGTTCCATATGAAAAATAAGTATCCTTACTTTGTGACACAAAAGAAAAGTATCTGTACTTTAGAATTTTTTGACTGTCTCTGGTCTTTAATATAATGGAATAGTATAAATGAATTTTTCAGAAAATATAAAAAAATCGTAAAAGAAATAATAATAATTCATTATATAACTTACTTTTATATCATTGGTGAGCTAAGTTTACTTCACTCTCATGTATTAATTCAGATTCTATGATATGTATCATTATATAACTTTATTTATAAAAAAAAAAAAACTTTGATATATCATATAACTAAAATAGTAAGATAAGTATGAAAAAGTTTACTCTAAATATGGTTTACCGTTCTTTAACACCTTCAAATTTTATTACAAATAAACATCATAAAATACAAAAAAATAATTACTTCAAAACAAAAATTAAGTTTTAAAAGGATATATAATGTCAAAAAAGGGAATAGTATATACATAAAGTAATATAAAACAGAATGAATAATGAGTTAGGCTTATAGGTAACATAATATAAAACAATATGAATTATGAAGTTAGGCTTCCATATTACATAATATAATAAAAGCATATGAATTATGAATCTAATGCAATTCCAAAATATCTGGTGTGTTGCCCACCACCACTAACAAGCACTTTTATGCTTCCCATGAACATGATTTGGGACAATTAAGACTTAATTACATCTCCTAACTATTTGGAATTTGATATCATTATTCTCATATTCATCATTTTTGAATGAAAATCGTTAGGATTTCTTTTATAAGTTTTTTCTTGAGTGTTTAGACCGATGTCCAACTAATTCTTTAAAGAAAGAACACCAAATACGAGATTGGATCGAATATTTGTAATGAAACCTAAAATATAAAATTATTTTCATTTGAGCAAACAATAATATTTTAGTTTCCGATAAGAATCCAATTTGAGATCAATTGTTTTACAGTTGGTTCCAAGTCGTAATTACCACAATGTCACTTATATAAATAAGTAATTTTGATCAAATGGTTAATATCTATCACTGATTCAAATAAATGCGTAATCCATAGTAATAAGATTTAGAATTTCAGATTTTGTTATAAAGTTGACATTATTTAGATATATAGTAAACCATGTATGTCAAAGAGAGTGATCGGACAACAAATAATTTAGTTCAGGTATTGTGAAACAAATCTTTGACATTAATTTTATAATAAAAAACATATACTAGCTATTACCAACCGGACAAATGTATGAAATCTAAATAATATCACTATTCACCATTTCAATCTTTAAAAACGTCTGAATATCTTCATTGTTAAGCTGAATACAAAAAATGTGACACATGAAATGGAGAATTAATTAGTATAAATATTAAATACAAATGGAATCTGGATTATGCTATAATATATATTATGTCAATATCTAAAGATTAAGGTCGTTGGGTTTTTGATTTACGAACATTATTCTCATTTCTGTAAAACGATCAAGGAAGACTTTATTGCAATAAACAAAGGAATATACTGTACATATTTTTTCTTTTAAAATTGTTAAAGCTTTCGGTAGAATCATTTCTTAAATCGCATTTTTGAATGTTGAAATATTGCGTAGAGAATCGGTCTAATACTTTATCAATATACAAATTGGTACTTTAATTCTAGAAATGAGCATATTCGAACATAGAGTTTTATGAATAAAATACGAAAAGAAGAGACAAGACGGCTCTTGTCTCGGTGTTACAACTTTAACTCACAAATCACATCTCTCGAGATCAAGAAGATTTGTAGTTTGTGAAAATACTAAATACTTTTCAATTACAATTTGGCTTTTGCTCAAAGGAATTTAGTGAAATTTTTGTAATAATAATAAGATTAATTTAAAACTAGTTAGCAATAAGTATAATGGTTCATTTGATCTCAATCAGCGAATTAGAATATTAATCATATTCTAATATAATCTCTCGAAATATATCTAACATCAGTCAATTTTAAACTTTAGTACCATAATAAGTTAATTGATAATAAACAAAATACTACATATGCTATATATTAGATTTGAGTGATTTTAATCTCGATATTGAATATTTATAAGATTCTCGAATGTTTTTTTGGTCAAAATTCTACCAATGTTTAAACACATTAATAGTATCTTCATGTTAAACCGTAGGTGGTCAAAATTGACAGACCAATATGATGCATTAGCAAGAAACTAATGTATATTACTTGATATTTGTCCCCAACCGAAATGTTTTAGAGTGACACTTGCAACTAATATATAATCATTCGACAATAGAGAATTTTTAGAGATTTCGGTGTCATTTTCTGAAAATCTTGGTCGCTATTGAAAACACATAGCATTACTCTTTGTTGTTCTCAAAGATACATGGAGCTTCATGAAGTTAATTATGGGAACTTCTTTGAAGTTGCGACCTAACTATTTTTTTGAGTTCTATCTATTTAAATACCTACACATTACCTGGTTTTATCAAAATCGATTTTAGAAAATTATATTAATTATGGTAACCAAGGAAGATATAGAGTTTACATAAATACGCCTGAATTTTTCGTAATTTGGTAGTTACATGTTTTGGAATTCGACTCAAATTCACTACATATAAAAGTTTATGTGATTAAATTATAAATCTGATCTTATCAATTTAATTATTGACAAAAAAAATTTTACATAAATACAATTTTTGAAAAATTACGAATTCTACTCATTTAAAAATCTGTTTTGCTAGTTAGGATTCGAAAGATCAGATGGAAGAAAAAACTGAAAAATAAATTTTGTCGAACTTTTCTAGGTAATGCAAAAAACTACATAATCATTTGGGTAAACACTATTTTCAAGATTTCTGAACAGTTATTTGCGAAAACTATTTCCAATCATATATACAATAATTGAAGTTATATAGGTGAATATTATACTAAAAACAATTTTAGTTTTTAAGAAGTTGCTATAATATACAAAGTGTTAGTGAACACTAACAATACCAAATCGTATAACAGAATATTTACCCTAAACTGAACCGTAAGCATATAGAGTTGAGGTACAATTTTTGTGTTTATTAAGATTTTTATCCAAATGAAATATTTGTGGTTAATAAAAAAAACTCAGAAGAAGAGATGTCATGCCATGAGACGTATTTGAGAAACTTTCGTAGTTTCAATATGGAGACTACAAAAGTCAATGCCTTTGTGTTTGACTCTTTCTTGTGGTTGGTCATCACGAGCACCTTGACAGTTTATCTGTTATTAATTTATATTAATGCATCTTGACATTTTAGCCTTGTCTAAGTTAACACACATAGCAAGTGGTTTTACTCTAATGATAGGCGATAATTACACTTAAGATATACGCACTTGCATAATTAGGGATTGAGTCATATCGCCTACATTATATAGAAACTTAGCTAATAGACCGGCCAATTGTTATTCAGTGTTGACAAAAAAAAGTTAACATATATATATATGATATTTTATTGTTTTGTAAAAATGATTTGTTTTAATATATTTTTTTCATGTAAGATTATATCTTAAAGTTCTCGAAAATATTAAGTTAAAGATCATTTGAACTATAATTTTATTTAAATGCAATAAATTTTGTAGTTTCTACCTAACCATTTATACATTGAATGGTGAGTAAATAAGAGATAAATTTTTTTATTTTTTTCCCTTGTTCAAGATGTAGAGATTATACTTTTTCTAAAATTTCAGAAATATTTTTTTTTGTTAATATCCACCATTCAGATTTTTAGATGTTTGGTTCTCCTACAAATTACATGTTAGAGAATCTCGTTTTTAGTTCCCAAAGTTATTTTTTTTCCCTAAAAACCATTTTTGAGATTTGAAAATAATAATCTAAAACTAGTATTGAATATCCAAAAATTCAAAAAACTAATGAAAAAAAATCATTTATTCATATCTTAAGGTTTGATTGGTAAAAGATAGACGTGTAGCACTAAAAGCATATATCTTATGCTAAGGAGCATAAAGATAAAAGAACATATAAGCTAGTTTATAATATGTGATTGAAAAGGTAATGAGCGTTTAGTATTAAAATTACAAATTTAGACAGAATATTAACTATATTAATAATAAAAGCAAAGTAATATTTTAATGGTGTTTAATGTTCTATGCTTAGGAAAAATTCGATTAGGAGCATTGAGTTATAAATCATTTAGATGGCATTATGCTTGCTTTAATGCTCAAGTAATAAAACATAACTGACTTTTAGAAACTATTAGGTCCAACGAAAAACCTTACCACCCTAAAATTGTTTTCAAAAAAGCTCTTATAACTATAAATAACAAAGAGCATATTTATGCAAACAATAAACTCTCAGCAGAAATTTCATTTCTTACAGTATTTTCAATTTTATCATTTTTTATATATCGATTTGGTCGATTTTCTTTATTTCCATCTAGATTTTCAGAAAAAGTTTTATAGTCATAGTATGTTCGAAGTGATATCACTTGCATTCTCCCTGACAAACCGGACGAAACCCGTGACTATACTACTCGATCTTTGTATGTCTATACGCTTTTACTATTTGGTCGGAGCTATGCTCTTCAATCCTTGGCAGACACATAACTGCAGATTGGTCGGAGCTTAATCATTTTTTATCTGCTTAATTAGCTCTCATATTCAGCCTTACCATATTCTTGAAAAAACTCTTTCTTTTGTAAATAAACTTTCGTAATTACGTAATCAATATATGTTGAAAAATAGTTAATCAATAAATTTTCTAGTTAATGAAAAATAATGTCGTCGAATTCTTCTGAGTCTAGTGATTAGGATAATCCAGCTAACGACTCTGTCATCTAGAGTTTGTTTCCTCCCATTTACAGTTGGTAATTTAAATAGGAATTTTTAGGATAGAGTTTAGACTATGAATTGAGTCTTATTGATCCGATAAAAAAATAAAAATAAAAATGGTGTCAATCTTCCGAAAATCACAGTGTGATGACTATTGCTAGCAATTCAACTTATCCCAAAATTAATTACTAAAATGTATAATAATTTTTTTTGAATTTATAAATACAGAATTAGAAAACTGAATGTATGGAATCTAATTTTTTTTTCACAATTTTTTAACATATTTTTATGATATATTAGTTGACGACATCAAAGACTTAATTTGGACATGATCTTATTTTGTCAAACAAAAATATACTGCAATAATATTTTGTAATAATTAATATAGAAATATATTTTTTTAAACAAAAGTCAATCCTGAAAAACTAGCTACTCGTTCTTAGTTGTAACATGTATGATTAGTTTTGTTAGCTAGTTTTTCGAAACATAAAAAAAGGACCATATGTAACAAATAAAATATTTTTAATATGCTAAAAGAATAAAATACGAGATAATTGCCAAAAGTATATACCTCAATGTTTCTCTCTGATATTTTTCTTCCTCACCAACGAACCACTAAGACTTTACTAATAATTATTGTTATATAACAAAGTTAACTCATCATACAAGCTACCATCACTAGAGGATAGAGCTAAGTATATAATATCATAAGCCTAAGAGTGTTGACAAAAGGGGTTAACTATGATTCCTTAAGACTTTAACTACATAAGCAATAAATTGTGACAAAACAATAGCTATAAATAATGATATAAACCAATAAAAGCCTAATAAATAAGTGAATAGAAACATAAAATTAGGTAAGAGTAGTTAAAACTTATGTGTTTGATACTAAGAATCTTTAGACTTTCTTTTCCCTTAGTTAAGAAAACTTCCTTTGGTAGGTATCTATTATTATCATCATCACTTCACAATATTAGTTTTTTTTTTTTTTTCACAGAGTACAACATAAATTAGATAAGCATATTTAGGGATTCTTTGAGTAGTGAGCCATATCATTTTGTGCCAATTATTAGCCGGTCTTGGTGGATGAAGACAATTAAATTATTTGGAATAGAGAAGATTCCAATTAAAAAACCTGATTCCAACTTCCATTTTATACAGCTTGAGAAAGAGTAGCTCTTGTTGAAATCCTTGAGACACTTGGATCATTAGTGAGATCAATTAAAGGGTCACACTGTTATGGTCGAAGCTTATGAGGTAGAAAGGCAAGCCCAAATACCTGATATGTAACGAGAACCTTTTGAGTTAAAGCCCAATTTTGTGTAAAAAATATCTTAAGAAAAATGAATTATGATATGGACTTCTCTATTCACTAAATTGGTTTCAAGTGAAAAACTTATAATCTAACATGATATCAAAAGCTTAAGTGGACACAACAAATTTTAAGAGTATGATTGTAGCATAAGCAACATATGTTAAGAGTCTAGTTATGGTATCTCCGAGATTTTGGATTTGGACTAACACACACCTACATCTTGAGGAGATCTGTAAAGAATATTGGAAACAAAATGAACAAACATGTAAGAGATATGAATTTTTCAATTAATTGCTAATTGGTTTTGAGTTAGAAATTTATAATCTAAGATCTTACTGCTAGAGTTAGAGAGAGTTTCAAGTTGTTTGTATTAACAAACATACAAGATCTCCACAGGTTAAGAGCTAATCCAGAGATGGTGAAGAATTCAACTGAAAAACCAGTCCGGCCTTGGTAAAGAATTTATAGCATAACGTCTATTTTCAACTCATTTAGATAATGAGACATGGAAATTGTAGACCAATGATCAAATATGTATCATTATAGTGACCAAGAACATTCTATATCATACAAATTAATTAGCCTAAATACATGTATATCAAATCATAACATCATGTAGATGCAAAACACAAATCAAATAACTACTCAAAAAAAAAGTAGAAGAATAGTAAACCTTTGGAATGAGAAAGAGGGTAATGGTACTTAAAACAAGTTTGAAGTACTAAGCATTTACAGGAACAGAGGAAGAAGAAGATGGTGAGCTAACTGATGAAATGCAGCCTTTAAGACGATCTAGAATCGCATTCTTTGTCTTCGTGAGGCTCGCATGCGATGTCAAAGGCAGACCTTCTTTGACACATTCGTCATACTTCTCTAGTATCGCCACTATGTTTGAGAAGTCCGGCCGCTTTGATGGATTCTCTGACCAACACCTCTTGATCAGGTGAGCTAGTGCTGGTTGACAGCTCGCCGGCAATGGAGGTCTCTCGTTCTACCAATTTCGAAAAGATGTAAAATTTGAATAACTTGTATCCCAAGAAATTGAAAACAGAGTAAACTAGACGAATGAAGACTGACCTTTTCAGCGACTGCGAATGCGGCTTGCACTGGAGTCATACCTTGGAACGGAAGCAATGCAGTGGTGAGTTCCCATAGAACAATACCGAAGCTATAAACATCGACTTTTCGAGTATAAGGCTTCTCTTTTATCATCTCTGGAGCCATCCACCTATAAGTTCCCATGTTTCCTTTGGCTTCTCTGCATTGAGTCTCAAGACAAGAAGTTCCAAAGTCTGCAACTTTAACTCTCATCTCATCATTTAAAAGCAAATTGTTGGACTTTAGGTCTCTGTGGATAACACCTTGCGAGTGAAGATATTCCATTCCTCTTGAGATATCTAAAGCAAGCCTTAGTACTGTTTCGATTGAAAGCGAATAGGGTTCTTTCTTGTTCAGGTACATTCGGAGGTTTCCTTGTGACATGTACTCTGTTATTATGCAGTAGACTGGTGGTTTCTTACAGGCCGCAATGAACTACATGATCAAAATAAGGATACAATTAGCTGTTGAATCCATCGAACAATTTAAACCTCATAATGCAAAACCAAATAGCTTGTAGAGACATATATGTTCTAAAGATCTTTCGATTAAACTTTGATAAGAAGATAGAGAACACATACCTGAACGATGTTTGGATGAAAGAGACGAGAAAGCAAAGCAACCTCGGACTTAAACTGTTGTTCAAGCTTAGCTCTTGTCTCTTCCTTATGTGTTGGGATCCTCACCATCTTCACGGCGACGGCTCTTTGTTTGTAGATCCCTCTGTATATTCGAGAGTGTGCTCCGGAAGCAAACTTGTTTCCGATAAAAAGCTGCGACAGATCTGCGGTCCATTCCTCTCTTTCTCCTTGAGATGCTTCCCATGTCTCTACGTTCTCTGATTCAAGGATCATCGACCAAGATTCCATACTGTCGAATCTCTTTTTCTCCATCGTTTCTGCTTCTGCATACCGGTTGGTTTTGGAAGAAGAAGGATTAGAAGATAAGGGGGGGAGGCAAGGCTCTGGAGGTAATTTTGATTTTACAGACCATCGTAGACGAAACGGATTAAAACATGAACTAGACATGATGATTAAAGAAGACTTTTTTGCTTGGTTCACAAGGTAGGGTTTTAAAAACAGAGAATTTAGGGTTTTAAAAATGTGTTAAACTGGGTTTTTCCTTCTGAAAGTATGAATAGATTTCAAGAAGTGCATGAACTGATTCAAAAACATGGGTTCGATAGGATCTCCCGAGAATATAGCCGCCGTTTCATTAATTTTCTCAGGAAATTAGAAACAGAATCAGAGAAAAGAAAAGAAAACAAAACCAGACAAAGAGATTGTCAATAAGTTAAGATTATGTCAAAAGGAAGAGACTTTTACAGGAAGGAAACAGAAACAACGAAGGAGACAAATGGGTTTCATCTTTCTTTCTTTCCTTGTAGAACAATGAAATTTTCCAGGAAAATTAGCAGAGAAAACTGTTCCGGGAGAAAAAGGACACGAGAAGAAAGAAAAGCAGCAGAAAAGTTTTGGATACAAGTTGAGATTTAGAAGTTAAAGAAGAAACCAAGCAAACAAAGGAACGGATCCGAAGTTAAGAGATTTTCAAAGGTTTCTCGTGATTGCTTCGTTCAAAAGTTTTGCCTTTTTATTATTTTTTCTATGAGAACAAATCAAATAGTGTTGGATTCGTGTTTACGAGTATATATTGGGTCATAGTTAATGCCAATTGGAGTCTTTTTATATTTCAAACTGAATTAACGAGTCGCCAAGCTGCCGACTTAAGTTGCTTCAAATTGTTGATCCATGTTGGTAAAAATAAATTTATGTTTATGTGAATATAAATCTGCATTAAATTTTTTGGAGAACAATTAGATCGATAAGATCCAATCTCTAGTCAAACTCATAAACTTCTAATAATATTACATGGAGCAAACATAAGTGCTCGGAGTCAAACTTGAATGAAAAGATATCAAATGTGACACTCAACCACTTACATCAAACATATTTTTGCAATATTTTTTATTTGTTAATTCGACATCTCCATATATAAACTCAATTTTAATCTTTTATCGATAAAATTCTAAACACAAGTGGATTTTTTTTTCTTCTAAATAACAGCTTAGAAAATTATAGGTTTATCTGCAAATAAACCTTCAAATTTCATATATAAAGTTAAGTAAAAAATAATATATAATAGGAAACTTGTTTAATATGCCAATTTTGAATTTTAAAATTATCAAAAATACATTAGCCTAAAAAATTATTTTTATCAAAAATTCCACTATCAAGCTCTTAAATTATCAAATATATCCATCATCAGATTTTTAAAATCTTGATATATCAAATTTTAACGAGGAATCTTAATCTATGTTTAAAATTTTTAAAAATCTAAATGCATATGACCGTAAAAAATATTAAAATTACATATTAATTTTTATTTTATGAGAATAATTTGTAGTTTTAGAGTTGAAAACCATATATTTATTTAAAATTTGGAACTCCTACGGTTTATTGGAAAAAAATCCATTTGATTAACAATTAATTAAAACATATCATAAACTCTCTCTTTTTTTATCTGGTTGATTTATATACAACTTAATTAATTAGTAAACTATAATCTATTTAATACAAAAAGTATATTTTGAGAAAGCGTTGACAAGTATATAATAATTTTTACTTTATATTTTTAATGATTTGGCAATTTGTGAATGGAAAGCCAAATATTACTGTATTTAACGAAGACAACTTCTGTGAATAATCCGTGAGTGAAGCAATTCGTTGCCTTTTCGTACTAAATTGTTGAAATCATACAGATAAAATTTCTTTACCAAGTGGACATTTACACATGGCGAACAAATAATGGAGCCACGTGGAAGCTTGTTCACTCGTTGACCATACACGGAAAATTTGGTATTATTCATTGGGCCTAACAAATGGTCTATGTGGCCCATTTTTAATTTTAGGCCTTATTTCGATATTGGGTTGATAATTTGTAGGCCCATCAACTTAAACACAAACTAGAATCCAGCGGCCAGAATTGATCTCTATGACATAGTAACAGAACAAGTTGATCTTCTTGAGCGAAGCTAAGGTTTCTGGTTTTGTAAAAACCTCCCTCATCTTCTTCTAGCACCTTCTTCCCTTGAAAGTAATCATCTTTATCTGGAATTTAGTATTTTTTCTTCATTTCTCTAACTAATTTCGGTGTTTGAGTATCTGGGTTTCTTCCTTTCTCTATATATTAACGGAATTTTGAGTTTAGAATCCTAGATTTTGAAGTTTTTGGGGGTAGAGATTGGATATGGGGAAATCTGGAGGAAGGAAGAAAAAGGGTGGTGGTGGTGGCTCGAATTCCAATTCCAATTCGAATCAGGTCAATTCTTCTGAAACTTCAGGATTATCCAAGCCGATTGTTAATGGTGGTGTTGATTTCGATGCTTCGATATTCTTGAAACGTGCACACGAGCTTAAGGATGAAGGTAATAAAAAGTTTCAAGGAAGAGATTACGTTGGTGCTCTTGAGAACTATGAGAATGGGCTTAAGCTTATTCCTAAGAACCATCCAGATCGAGCTGTGTTTCACAGCAACAGAGCTGCTTGTTTGATGCAGATGAAGCCAGTTGATTATGAATCTGTGATTTCTGAATGTTCATTGGCTCTTAAAGCTCAGCCTGGTTTTACTCGAGCTTTGCTTAGAAGAGCTAGAGCTTTTGAAGCTGTTGGGATGTTTGACTTAGCTGCTCAGGATGTGAATGTTTTGTTGGGTTCTGATCCTAATCACAAGGATGCAGGAGAGATTTCTAGGCGTTTGAAAACCGCTTTGGGTCCTCATCAAGACTTGCAGAGCCGTCCGTCACCCGCAGCTCTTGGTGCCTCGGCTGCGTTAGGTGGTCCGATTGCTGGACTTGGTCCTTGTCTGCCTTCTCGTCCTGTCCAGAAAAAGGGAGTTACTTCGCCTGTTGGGTCTGTTTCATTGCCTAATGTGAGCAATGGTAAGGTAGAGAGGTTACAGGTGGTGAGTCCGGTAACTGAAAATGGAGGTTCTGTGAGTAAGAGCCAGGCATCAAAGGTTGCATTGAAGCCGGTTAGTCATTCTCCAAAAGGTTCAAAGGTGGAGGAGTTGGGTTCTTCATCTGTGGCGGTTGTTGGTAAGGTTCAAGAGAAGAGAATTCGGTGGAGGCCGCTGAAGTTTGTTTATGATCATGACATAAGGTTGGGTCAGATGCCTGTAAACTGTAGGTTTAAGGAACTGAGAGAGATTGTGAGCAATCGTTTCCCGTCTTCGAAGGCGGTTTTGATCAAGTACAAGGACAATGATGGAGACTTGGTCACTATAACATGTACTGCAGAGCTGAAATTGGCGGAATCTGCTGCTGATAGTCTATTGACGAAAGAGCCTGATACCGATAAATCTGATTCTGTTGGAATCTTGAGATTGCATGTTGTTGATGTGAATCCTGAGCAAGAGCCAATGTTGCTTGAGGAAGATGAGATGGTAGAGGAAGAGAAGCCTGTTGTAGAAGAAATCTTGTCATCTCCTACCGAATCAGTATCAGAAACAGAGATCAGCAATGAGAAGGCGGATAAGGAAGTTGAAAAGGAGAAAGCAGTTTCTTCCGAAGATCCTGAGACCAAAGAATTGGAGATGGACGATTGGCTGTTTGACTTTGCTCATCTCTTCCGTACTCATGTTGGTATTGACCCTGATGCTCACATTGATTTGCACGAGCTGGGTATGGAGCTCTGCTCAGAGGCGCTTGAAGAAACAGTTACAAGTGAAAAAGCTCAACCACTATTCGATAAAGCTTCTGCGAAGTTTCAGGAGGTAGCTGCCTTAGCTTTCTTCAACTGGGGAAATGTACACATGTGTGCAGCTAGAAAGCGGATTCCTTTGGATGAATCTGCAGGAAAAGAAGTGGTTGCAGCACAGCTTCAAACCGCTTACGAGTGGGTGAAAGAAAGATACACATTGGCAAAGGAGAAATATGAACAAGCCCTTTCGATCAAACCAGATTTTTACGAGGGTTTGCTTGCATTAGGACAACAGCAATTTGAAATGGCAAAGCTACAGTGGTCTTACTTGCTAGCTCAGAAGATTGATATCTCAGGTTGGGATCCGGCTGAAACTCTAAAACTCTTTGACAGCGCAGAGGAGAAGATGAAAGATGCTACAGAGATGTGGGAGAAGCTTGAAAAGCATAGGATGGATGATCTAAAAAACCCGAATCCGAACAAGAAAGAGGAAGTTCCAAAGAGAAGAAAGAAGCAAGGAGGAGATGGAAATGAAGAGATTTCAGAGACAATCACAGCTGAAGAAGCAGCAGAACAAGCAACTGCAATGAGATCACAGATCCATCTGTTTTGGGGAAACATGCTGTTCGAAAGATCACAAGTTGAATGCAAAATCGGGATGAATGGTTGGAAGGAAAACCTTGATTCAGCTGTTGAAAGATTCAAACTTGCAGGTGCATCTGAAGCTGACATAGCAACGGTTGTAAAGAACCATTGTTCCAATGAAGCTGCAGCTTCTGAAGCAGATGAGAAAAAGGTACCTGCACCTTGAAACCATTATTTCAAACAAGAATTTCGATATCAAGAGCTATGAAAGAGAAACCGATTCCTGCAATATGATTTGCTTGTGTGACTGGAAAATGAACCCGAAAGGTGTGGACTGCTGGATCTTGCTTGACTTGATGATTCACACATGGTTTTTTCAAATTTATCTTTTTTCAAAGGTGATAAATTTTTCAGGGCATATGTTTGATAAATTTGTAAACTGTTTGTTAAGGTTTCAACCTTTTGATCTTTGTGTTTGTTTATGCTTTAGTGATAACTCTGAACTTGTTTCTTCTTAATCTAATGATTAATGCTTCTTTAGCTTCATTGTTGTTAAGTTCTAAAACAGAGTCGCTATGTTTTCACATTAAAACACTTAAGATAGTGAACGTGTCTCAGACTATTATTATTATTATCATCCATAAACATAAACACCCAACACTTTAAACCAACAATTAATCACCAGATTCTTCATTATATCAACACTAATCTTAAGTCTTAACTTATTGACATAGCACACAACACAACAAACTCATCTTCTTTCTTTCTCTGCTTCACTTTTAACTCTCAAACAGTTTTAGAATGTCTCTACGGCTGCTGTTGGATTCAGCTCTGTAACTGCAGAAGCATTCTTCATTGCCTCGAACCTTGGCTCCTTTGGCTGAAACTTGACTCCTGCATAGAGCTTCATGTAGTCATCAAAGACGAAACTTGGGTACTCAGTGTCTTTCCCAACAAGAGATGAAGCTGGAGCGATCTCAGCATCACTTCCTGGATTGTAGAACGATGCAATAGACATTCTGTTTCCTTCTTTTTGAGTCACCACACGATGCATCACACTCTTGTACCTGCCATTAGTTATCACCTACACACAATCAACATATTCCGGTTAAACAATACTTCATGATCGGTTTAGCTGTACCAAATTCGATTAACCGAGACTAAACCAAAAACCGGTGAAAAAGTGGTTAAGAATCAATTTTGGTTTACTAATACCCGATACTCATTATTTACAACTTCGAAACCGATTTGAGGTTGTAAGTGGCTCTTCCGGTTTAACTCGGTTATAACATTTACTGACCGTTTCCCTCAATTTCATTGAACCGGGACTCAAAACCCAATTTCATTACTTAAGACCAGTGCTAGATATGAAAACCAAATCCCCATAAAAGCCGAACCGAAATGAACGAGAACGTGTATTCTGTTTGGTTTTGGTTCCTGACAAATAACATAACTGTTCCAATATTCTGGTATCTCCGGTTTTCAGTTTTCTCTAGCAAAAGATCTTTTGACAATGTGGTGTGAACAGAACATACCTCAAGTTGGTCACCAAGATTGATAACAATGGAGTAGTTGAGAGGAGGAACATCGATCCAGTCACCATCTTTAAGAAGCTCGAGACCACTAACCTTGTCGTCTTGAAACAACAAGATGATGCCACCAGCATCAGTGTGGGCTCTAAGACCTTTGATCATCTCTGGTTTAGGACAAGGTGGATAATTACTCACTTTGGTCCCAAAGGTTGGACCTTTAGTTCCATGAAACACTTTCTTCAAGTACCCTTTCTCTAATCCTAGATTCTCACACAATAGATCCAACAAATCCTCCGCAAGATTCTCCAATCTCTTCCCAAAGTCTTTCATCGCCATCCTAACCAATCAAAAACATTTCTTACCACTTTAATTGAATTATTTATATTATATATTTACCCAAAAAAGGAAAGAATAAACCATTTTTCTATGCAAGTTCCCTAGACATCATTTTTTAAGGAAAAATAAAAGGTTAAAGAAATTAAAATAAATAAATAACCAATAAAATATTACAAAAAGTAGATTAATCCTTAACCCATGTCATAAAAAAATTAAAAGTAATAAACCTCTTTTTTAGTAAAAGGTAAAAGAGGTTGAGTAGATAACTGTAATTTGTTTTTTCCATCATAATACATGATTTGAGATTGTGTATTTATGTACCTATATTCATCAGAAATATCAGAAATGTCGTTGAGATTAGATTGAGGAAGATGACGAACGTAGAAAGTGCTTTCCCAATCAACATCTTCAACTTCTGTCTCAAGTTTATCCAAACCTTTGGACTTGAGCATCTCATTGAACTTCTGTTCTTGACATGTCTTGTAATGATCTTTTGTCATCTTCTCAATCTTGTCCATTAAGTCATGTGGTAATCCATGATTCACGATCTGAAAATAATTTACAAGTTAATACCAAATCAGAAAAAAAAACTTGAGATCAGATAACATTCTTGATAGCAAGTTATCCGTTGGGAATTTCTGACCGGAAAATCAGACAATTCTATTATGTAAAGAGTTCACATTAAAAACGAAGTATAATTAAATACATACATATAAAGAAAAATGTATATATTACTAAAAAATCTTCTACTCTGATAACATATTCGACAGTAAAACTATCCGTCGAGAATTTATGACCGGAAAATTAGACTGTTGTAATTTCGATTTAAGAACTAGGCATAATCAAACACATGTATGTAAAGAAAGATGTATAGATTACCTCAAAGAAGCCCCAATTCTCACAAGCATCATTGATCAAAGCCATGGTTTGGTCTCTCTCCTCACCATTGAGCTTGGACATGTCGACAATTGGAAACTTAATGTTCTTCTCCATCTCTCTCTTTCTTGTTTGAAAGTCTCTCAATTTGAAGTTGCAAGTTGTGTGTGTTGTTGTTTGGTTTGATGTGAGGCTTAAGGAAGTGAGAGAGGTTTGGTATTTATAGGCACAAATGATGGAGATTGAGTTAAATAAAAAATATAAGAAAATGTAATATTAAGTGTTTTATTGAATAGATAAAAGAAAGTAAAAGTAAGAGAAACAGAAGTTCGTGGAGCATGTATGTGAGCACATCCATTGTGGACCCCTACACCTTCTTTTCTTTATCAGATTGATTCATTTGGCATTTTCTTTTTGGGTTTGCATTTCAATTGGTTTATTTTTCTTCCTTTTCAGGATTATTCTAATAAAAAAATTCGGAACAGAAAATTTATGAGCTTTTTCTTTTAATATTCTAACATATTTTAGTGAAGTAGTTTTGTTCAGGTGGTTATTAATTTTGAATTATTTAGTTTTTGTATAATAAATTTTGGACGATGGATCAGATATTATCGATCTAATTGATAGTATAAAAGAAAAATATATAAACACACATATATATATATATCATTTAGTATAGTTTCAATTATTTTTCAACCATATTGTTTTGTTAATATATATATATATATCGGAGTCTTTAATTTTGAATATATCATCTACTTGAAAGTGTTTTTAGTCAATTGATTAATTGTCACTTTATTTTTTTATTCGAGTTTAATTTTAAAAAATCATATTTATCTAATATAATATTGATCATGTCTTATCGAACCAACTGTGATCAATTTTTTTAAAATAATTATTTTGATATTAGTTATTCTTGGTAAGATTTATATATATACTTTCAAAAATACATGGTAAACATATTATGATCCAAAGGTAATTGTTGGAAAATTATTGTATCAGATATGTCCAATCAAATAAAGTCTCTAATGGATTCTTAAGGGAGCTATTACTTATTCGAGTTTCAAACATTTAGAATGCATTTTGGAATATAAACTATCAAATTGTTTAATGATATTCTCGCTTTGCTACTTTTAAATATCAATTCATCTTTAAATATCTCCACACTTTGGAAGAATCAATAAAATACTTTGATCTGATGTTTCATAATAAAACTATATAAGTCAAATACTAATAAAAAAATTTCGAATATTCCCAAACTCAAATTAAAAAAGCAAAAATATTTCACTTTATCATAATCTGTTATCTTACTCGATTATGCACCCAAAATATATTACAACAATAAGCCATCGTAGCTTCTAATATTTAAAAAATAAAAATAAATTAAGTAAATAGTTGCAATAAAAATATCATAATTCTATACACAATTGTTGGATAATGGAAAATGCTTTCAGTCGAGTGATAAAATTCTATCGCTATTGTTTTTTTATCGAATTTTGATTCCAAAAATCATATAATTCTATGTAATATTTTGGGGTTTAAAAAATTTAAATTATCGATTCATTTATTGTCAAGAAAATAAAATATTATTTTCTTTTTCTATCTTTTAAAATATTGTTAGATAATTGGAAATATTTTGGTCTCAATTGTTTTTGCAATTTTTATATTGGATTATTCTAAAAAAATATAATACTCCGTATTGTTGAAAATTCGAAAAATTTGAATTATATATTTGATCTAATTATCACAAAAGAAATATTTTTATCTCTATCTTTTAAAAAATGTTGACCAAATGTGAGAACGAAGACCCTGGTCGTGGCTGCTACCTACTTTTCTTCGGGAAGATCGTAGACTTCATTCTTCTTTTGGACTCCAATCGCAGACTTACATTCATGCGCGTGATTCACTTCCCTTTTTTTTTGGACACCAATAATTGCCTCTAAATTTCTTCTCTTTTTGTTCGATAATAATTGTTTAAATATATATATATATATATATATATATATATATATATATATATATATATATATATTGGTTTCAAAACACACACTAGAGTTCTTTCAACTACATATCCTCTCTTTTACCTTATCTAGCTACCATTCCATGCGAGTTTGGTTCAAATTTTTTTGCTCTTACACTTCTACTCAACTTCTATGATGTTTTGATATTTGTTTTTTTTCTCAAAAATTGGATCGTCAAAACTTATTTATATCATAAATTTACTCTCTAAAATATTAGATAATATCACGTTGAGGTAATGCGACTCCTTAACATCGAATAATAGTAGATAAAATGACAGAAATGGATTTAATCACTTGACTATTAAATCACATAACATGATTAAAGTGGTTTAATAACAAAAGTTTTCAATTTAACTGGTGAGTCAACAAAAAATTCGTGATTAAATTCAAACATTCATTTCGAGGTTTACCATTTTTTAAATGTTAATGAGTTTGTGTCATTTTTTCCTAATAATAGATAGCTAAATTAAACGTTTTGCTAATCTAAAACGAGCGTTAAATAAATGTGTAATATTCACTAAGTGACAGCATTCGAACTTTTCTCCTTTAGGTCTTTTAATGTAGAAATTAATCCAACAAAGTCAAAAGTTATTAATGTGAGATAAGATGCTTTGCTGTTTGCATATCAATCTTTATTTCTTTTCTTGAAGAAAGTACTTACTAAAACTATTGTTTCACCTAACTATAACTAAAAGTAATTAAAACTTATGTAATCATACTTAACACGCCTTTAATTTTTCCCTTTTTAGATTTTTATTTTTTTGAAAAATTGTGATGTTTGTATGTAACTTCTTAGACTTCATTTTAGAGAATAATGAAAACGTATAAAATATATTTTTCTTTCTTTTTTATCATTAAAATATTAATTAGCTAAAAAAGACCACTTACAAAGTTCATCGGCCGCAACAGTTTGAGTCTGTAAAATAAATTGAAAAACAACAGATTTGAAAGAAAGAGAAAGGTCGGAAATGTCCGAGAGGACTCCGTGAATTTCTGAGATCGAGACGCCGGTATAAATGACATTGATAAGAGACAAAAAATCCGCATAAACGTCAAATCGTCGAGATCATTTTGAAGGGCAATATGCATCACGTGTTTTAGGGCCAGAGCTTCACCCATTAGAGGAGAAATGACAAACTCTAGCCTTTGAATCGAATTGAGGATCATCCGCTCTTCCCTGTATAAACAACATGCGAGACCAGCCATAAGTATTTCTTTCATCCACGACGCGTCGGATTTGCACACAAGGGAAGAGTGGCTCTGCACCTAAGGAGGAGAAACAAGTACAGTCACAGTTTCAACTAATGCTCCTCCTTAGGTGGTCAACTAAGCTATATCTAAAGTTAATATTGGTGTATCCTGGACCAACACTTCCAACTTAGATGGTGTGGCATGGATTGCACGAGACCACAATGGGAACACTCTTCACCATGCTCGTGATGCGATACTACTCTCACAAGGCAGAATATCATTGGAATTCAGGTGTTGTCTTTGAGCTCTTCAAAGCCTCAGAGACTTACGATATAATCGAATTAAGGTATGCACAAAAAGCAAAGTCATAGTGGAAGCTTTTAACAACTTTCGAGCATGGCCGAGATACAGAGCATTCACTGACCAGATCAGGAAATTAAGTCTTTGTTTCTAATCATGCGAGGTAAGACGATCATCCAGCCAAGCGAATCAGGCGGCAAAGAAGATTGCAACTAGTGTTACTAAAGATCACATATACACATCGTATCTTTCAACAGGGAGTCCCTCATGGCTTTTGTGGCTCATCGATCAGGAGGCCACATCGGCTAGACGATCAGCTGCCTAACAGGATCAGCTTTACGTCACTTCCTATATGGTTATTATTATGTACTCATATCTATGTTACTGAGAGGATCTTCTATCTGTCATTCTTGCTTTTATTTTGCTTTGACTTTGTACTCTTGCGTTTTAAAAAAATAAAATTACAGCTTTCAGGCGCCAAAAAAAACATTTTTTTTCTTCCTTATCTTTGATAACAGTGAATATGTTCTAGGCATTTCTTGCTTTTGTAGTTGCGTGGAAAAACTTGGAATTTTTGTCCCCTATAGTCAGCCAGTTAACTCTACTTCGTTGTCTCCAAAACGACTCTTTTGCAAGGTATGCTTCTTGTGATTTATGGTTTATATCTTGTATCAGTTGTAAGTTTATTTGGGTACTTGACATTGCCTCTTCCAAGTCTTGTTTCCCTCTATCTATTTCGATCCTGCTGTTAAGATGTTTCTCCTTAGCCCAAGTAATGATAGCATATCTTCTTTTGGCGAGTTTCTGTTGAATAGTCAGATTTGTATGTGATCCCAGATCTGAGCCACTACGTCTTTGATTTCTAGATTATCTTTCAGCATGCGGTCAAATATGAAGATGTTTCTCAACAAGGGGTTTATGATCAGAAGCCTTAAACCATAGGTACTCAACAAGACTTGAGGGATAAAGCTTCATCCAGGTGCTATCAGCTAACACTCTATCAAGCCTACAACGCACTACTGGTTCTGCCTAATGCCTCTCCACGACAAAAGGTTACCAGAATGTATCAGATCCATGAGGTCATTTTCGTAGAAGAAAACTCTGAAACCTGAGAAGGCACACTCAGGACGTTGAGACCTCCTTCCTTTTCTGAGTTGCTGGTTATATCATTAAAGTCACCTACAAGAAGCCAAGGTGAGTTCCTTAGCTCTGCTTTCACTTGTAGATTTCCCATAAAGCTCTTCTTAGGATTCTGTCATTGTGCCTATAAACACAAGATATGTGAAAGACCTTTCCTTCATATAAAATCCTTGAGTCTATGTGGTGTAGGTCTGAGTCCAAAACTATTAGATCCACTTCATTTTTCCATAGGAGAAGTAGCCCTCCACCTCCATGGCATTGAGGTGATACAATTAAGTGATTTGCATACCCAAGAGATTGCACCTTCTTTAGAACCACTTGATCTTGATTCTTTATTTCCATGAGGAATATTATGTCTGGTGAAGTACCTTTTTGTACTTCTTTTAGGTGTCGGACTGTCAAAGGAACCTCAAACCTTGACAGTTCCAACTCATAATAGTTAAAGAGCATGAGAAGATGGATCTTGAAAATCCATCTTTCTTTTGCGGATGGTCGGGATGATTGGAAATTGACACGGGGTTTGAGCCACTGGTTTATTATGTTTTCTCTTTGAATTGCAGTCTTGTCAGATATAAAGAGGTCTCTGCTCTTGTGAAACGTTCTCTGTAGGAGAGAGTTCTGGGTACAAACGTCTTTTTCGAGATGCTTTTGCTCCTGGAGTTTTTTTTTTCTTGGAGCTTGATCTTGGCACTAATCTTGGACTAATTACTGAATTTTTCTTCCCTGCAGGGCAACCAGGTCTACGACGAGGAGCCACCTCAGCTGTGAGTGTTGTGGCATTATCTTCTGCCAAGATTAGAGGCCTAAGTCTTTGGGATACTGAGATGCGAAGGCTTGGAGAGGTAAGCTTAGACTCCAAAACATCTTGTTCTGTTGCAGTCAACTTTGCTCTAACACTAGAGGCTACATTACCTTCTATGTTTCCATTTTCTTCAGCTAGTCTGAATCTTTCTTTTCTGATTGCTCACTCAGTAGGATCTTCACAAGAGGAATAACGGATCATGAAATCACGAACCTCAGAGAACTCCACAATGGTGTTCATTATCAGAGGTTTGAGGCCATTTACTGAAGCTCTGACCCTTAAAGCAATGGTTGATATATCACTTGAAATGTAGGTATCTATTCTATTACCAATAGTCACCAGAGTTTCAGTGGACTAAATGTGAAGAGGAATCCCTTGGACTGTAAAAGTTATCTGAGATGGGAAATGAAGATCAGTTGTATGAATCCAACGTTGTAATATTAGCATCCATCTTGCAAAATGGTAAGGCTGATTCTGAAGCACAATGTTGAAAGTTTATTTGGTTAAGTTTTTATTAAAGAGGTCCAAATAAATTTTGCACTCCATTATACAATTTTGACAAAAGAAAAAAGATAATGTACTTAACAAACCTTGAGTTCTGATAGTACAAAATTTACATTTTGTACTTCAATAAACATTAAATACAATAGTTTTTTTTGTTAACAATTAATCATTGAATTGATAACAATGCCCGATTTATAGTTTAAATTCTTCAAATGAAGCACCATAAAATTCGAACTCACTATCTCGTGCCTAGCTAAATAACTTTTTCATATATGTTTCCTTAACATCAAATACAATAATTGATATCTAGATTTTCTATATGTTTCCAATTATGATGCCACATCAAGTTGACCTAAATAATATAATATTTCTCTCTCTTTTCTTATATAAGATTATTAATAAATTTTTGTTTGATTATTTATTTTATCAATACTTATCCTTCAAATCCAAAGTAAACGTGAATTGTTTTTGTCTAGTAGCAAGAAATAAGTTCAGTAAATATAAATATTATCTTATATTTAGAGATCAAATTTTATTGTCTATATTATGTAAGAATTTGGCTAATGGATCGGCTAATTGTGGTTTAATATTGACAAAAAAATCCAAAGTACATAATTAGCGATTACATACTCTTTGAAATTGAAATTTCGATGGGAAAATTGCTAACCATTTCGACATAATCACTTTCCCGGTAATTAGCCAACTTATATACTTCATTTTTAAAGATTTAATAAGATCATCTTAGTTCAAAAAAATTATAAGAACATAAAGTTGGAGACAAAATCGTATTTAACTTATTCATCCACGCTATCTTTTTCAATCACAAATTTTTTATAATGTTTTTACGTCTGCTAGATTTCTATTGACTATTATTAAATGCAAATTGATCTTGACCATTCAAAAACCCCACAAAAATTGATTAAAACATGTAGTTTATTGGTTTTAGCAATCGCTATGTTACCAATAAATTCAAATTAGCTAGTTGGAATATATTAAGTCTTAAAATGCGTGCAAATACCATTACATGAAATTAGCATATTTTATGCATCTTTTTGAAAATACTACTCCTATAAGGAGTAGTATTTTATATTCAAGTCATTAAAAAAAAGTAATTTATATTCAATTTACAACTGTAAAAAATAATTAAAAATACCTTGTTCTAAAATATATGGTTTTTAGCTGAAACTATTAAAATTTTGAAAGTGTTATACAAAAATAACATATATTTAAAGAAAAATTCTTATTCATTATTTTACCACTAAATTTATTTACTTTAATATGGAAAAAATAGTAAATTAGACATATGTGAATGGAAAACAAATATTAAGTTACATAACTTTTTTTGAACACTATTGCTATATAAATTCCCAATTACATTATAATTTTTTATAATTATATATGATCTTGACGTAATATAATGTAATAATATACCAAATGTATTTCTTTATTTCCTCTGAGGTCATATTTTTTGGGTCAGACTTATGAGTTCTTGAAAGCATGCTTACGACAAAGCATATCATACAAATTAGATTAGATCACAAAATAAAATAAATCTGCAGGTTCATGAACTTCATGTTTTCTAATTATTCATTTACGTCACGATTTAGTATATCTATAAGAGCTAATTATGTATAAGCACGATGGCTATATGATTAATGGGAATTATCATTTTATTGAAATATTCGGTTTGCTTATAATTAAGAGATATGATGCAAAGTTACAAAATATGTTATTCTGTATATATTGTGTAATTTCTGAAAATTTTATTGGATGTATGCTTTAGTTACAATTATTATATGTTCTTTAATTGGTGAAAATCCTTCAACTAATATATTTATATATAGAGATGATTTTTTTCAATCAAATTCTTTCTACAAAATTTGAAGATTCCATGTTATATTATTAATTATGTATTTTTAAAGAAAATATTCAAACTCTAGCTAGTGCTAGACAAAGCCGTAATATTTAGTGTTTTAGCATAAGATTTCTCATTAATAATTTAGAGAGCAAGATTTTTCAATTTTTCACTTATGAAACAAATATTCCCCATTTGGTTATATGTTTTTTCTTAAAAAATAGATCGACAAGATGTTATTTGTAATTCAAATAACATCATGCAAAACTATACAATTTTTTTAACCAAATTCAAGTAAAAAAAAGCTGCAGAAATTGATATTTTAAACTATTTTACCAAAGAAACATTTTTTATATGTTTATAAATATAAAAATATCATGTTGCTTAAGGTATCCATTCTTTAGGATGAAGAATTTATTCCATTGTATAGGTAAGACTCGATTAGATTTAATTAATTAACATATTCGGTTATGATTTTTTTATTATTATTATTATTACTTATTGAGGAATGAATATTAAGTATTTTATATTAAGGTTCGAAGAATCGATTATGGCCGCCTTCAAAATTATATTTTGTTCGGTAAGATTTACATGAATCTACTTTTAAATAATAATTTATTAACAACCAGTCTTTAGTATTGTAATTTTTAACATATAAAGTACAATATTTAAAATTTACAAAGATTCAGTATGTGTAATAATATAGAGTTTAAATTATGAATTATTGGTTAACTGATATCTTTTTAATAGTGTGTATTTTATATGGACCTTGTACTCTATAGCTCTTTTGATAAAAAAAAATTTGTGATTTTTTTTGTCAATTTTACTCTTATAATTGGATCGATAAGGCTCGATCCATAGCCAAACCTCATATCTTAAAATCTTTTTTTTCTCCTTGCATTAAGGAGGAATCAAACCCTGGTGCATGAGGATTTGTAAATCATACATCAACGTCTATATATTTTTAGGGCGAACCTCAAACTATTTAATATAATTCTCTTTTATAGAATAGAATTTTTTTAGTAAACTTAAACTCATGATTTCTTTATGAATAAAAGTCACTAAATCAAAAGTCACTTGGTAAATTTGGTTAAATTTGTGCTAATAGAACTGGAGTATATTAAAAGTTTTATATGATAATAATAGCCTTATTAAAATGTTAACAAATCGAAATAAATGGACGGAAAATGAAAGACCAACGCATGCTTGATAGAAATCATGACAGAGAAAAAATTGTAAAATTGTCGAACAACTTTTTAGCTTTGCAATTTTAGGATCCAATTGAACAAAGTAAATGATTAAAAAAATCTTTAATTAAGAAATAAAAGACGTTGCCAAAAACCAAAACTAAAAAAAAATATAAAACTATAAAGTTTCATATTAACAAAAGAAAAAAAAAACTATAAAGATTCATGGTTTAGGTATCGATATTCTAAAAGAAAAGCCAGAAATATAGTCTAAAATCAATGCAATATAATTTTCTGTTATCACTTTAAAGTTTCTTAAAATATAATAAACAATATATTAAATCGAAGTTTTCATAGTTTTCACTTGAAAATATTCTATTCTGATGATTAAATATCAAAATGTGGAAAAACAATTTGTATACACTTACTTAATTACAAGATATGATTTAAGAAATAACCAAGCATCTTAACTTGTAAAAATTGTGATTCTTATAGTTTAATAAAATTTTATTTTCAAAAAAAATCTTTGACCTTTATAATTAAAACATTCACTCTGTTAACATATTCAATAATTAATAAATAAAATAAATATATGTTAGAATTACTGTTTATCATATGTAATCAATATTAAGTATAAAAATCATTCTTTTAATAGATTAGATTATTAATAAAATACAAGAAAAATGTTTAGAAAAGTTAAAGCTCGAAACACACTTAGCAGAAATCAAAATTAAAAACCATTACTATATTCAACCACAAAATTAGAAATATTGAACTTAATTAAATATTTGAAAAATAATGTATATTTTTCATATAACTTAAAAAATTTCTAACCATACAATCTTATTATACAAAAGACAGTCTATCGTGGTTCAGTTTCGCTATTTCCAAAAAATGTGTAGGACTTTATTTTTACCAAATATTAACTATACGGAGGTTTCAAATTTGGTTTGGTTTAGAGTTGTCTAGTGGTGTCTTCGGCCTTCAGGTTTGGGTTTGTTTTTTTCCGAGTTTTTGTTTTTGTTTTCTAGTTAAATTTCTTTCGTGGTTTGTTTATTTATTATTTTCCCTTGTTTAGGTTTAGTATTTAAGAAATATTTTTGTTTTTTTCTGGTTTATGTATTTTAATTATGAAAAAAAAAATTAATATGTTCTAATATATAATTCACTGGAAAAAAGATGGACGTATTCGTAATAACCTATTAGACCCTACCTATTCAACTCTTTTAGATATTCATAAATTGAGTGATAGATACGAGTCGTAACAACTGCATGTGTGCATACTTAGCCGGTCCCCAAATTTATTGTTTCCAAAAGAGAAAAAAAAAATACATACATATTCATTTTCAAATATATATATATATATATACATGCATATTATTTATTTATTATAAAAATTATAAGTGTTTCAATTTAACTGTTTTATGAAAACCCATTTGTGAATTCGAAGGCTCCAGCATTTTAGCCTTATTAATTCATTAAAGCTAATATAGACATCTAAGAGTCAAAGTCCAAGTCCATTCAATTTGGTCCCATGAGTGGATATATATAATATTAAAAAACAATAATTTGAATATATATATACATATATCTGGTCTAAAATAAATGTAACACATTTTCGTACACAGATTAACACTAAAATAGTTTTAGTTTTAGAGAGTTAGTTTGGAATTTTTTTTTTGTAAACATTATTACTCCCTTTTCATTTCTTCGATTCATAATGAAATATATGGTTAACAATCAAGAAATAGGTGACTCAATTGGCTTGTCACTGATCTAGTTATATATCAGATGGTAAGTTCGAATTTCACACGCTTCAGTTAGAACATTTACGCTATGGATCATGTTTTGTTGATCTAGTGATTAATATTGGGAAAAAAAAGTTTATATATATGGTTGACATAAAAATATTATTTTATCAATTAATGATGAGTTTTTTGAATGCGCGTACAAATTTGACAATTTCGACACAAATCTGATGTTTTATATACAAAAAGAATAATTAAATTAAACTATAGACATCTACCTAAGTTTAATATAATTAGCCAATAGAGAAATAAAGAAATGGTTTATTATGTGGTCACCGACCAATGATCATATTGATCTGTAAAGTTATGATTTTAATAGTTAGGTAAAACTGCAGCTACACACGAATAGATATGATTGAAAGTTTAGTAATACCTGACATGATTTCAAGCACTCCTAATATTCAAAAATAGCAAGTTCATCATTTGTTTATTAAATATTTATTTTTATGGCTTTTGGACTAAATTCTATGAATCTTACCAATAAATTTTATAATTTTGGTGTCGTGTGGATCTCTCATCATGATTTCTACTCATTAATCATTTTTTTTGGGCTAAACTCATTAATCATACTTAAGATCTACCATTTTCGCCTTTAGATTGTTAATCCACTTGGCTTTTTTTCTTTTCTTTTCTTAGACCACATTATCATCACTCCAACAACATTTGTGGAAACAAACGATTTTAGATTGAAAAATCTGTTGGAAATTTATCGGAAAATGATATTTCAAACAGATTTTATCGGTCCTAGCTTCCTAGGTCATTAGAAATTTTAACTTGATTTTAGACGGATTTTCGATAGAAATTTTTGTCAAAAACATCCAACAAAAGGTAATTAGATATATTTTATTTTAGAAAATAATAAAAAAGTTTATCGATATACGAGTTTTATTTATTATTCATTAAAAGTTTGACTATAAATTAAATTTTTATCGATCTAATTATTAAAAAATATATATTTTAATTTTTTTTAGTTAAAAGATTTTATCGTTTAAATATTCAAAACATATAAACGTGTTAACTCATCTTTATTTGAACCAAACCACTTTACTTGGTCGTCTTGATATGTTTATAATCATTAGAATGTGCAGAACTGGTCTGACGTTATCGATAGCCCAACTCAAAATTAATTTTTTTTTCTCTTTTTATATATTCTCTAATAATAACAATTATTTTTATTCATTAATTATAGAAAAGAATTTTTTTTACAGAGTAAGAAAATAAAATTATATAATTAAACACTGTCATTAAAACCAATTTTTTCAAATTCAGAAAAACAACAACATAAAAGAGAGATTTTTGGCATTTCTTACTAAAATTATAAATAAAATTTAAAAATTTTGGGTTTCAAATTACTAAAAAATTTGTAAACTCTAACAATTTTATGCTCTAATTCTTACAAAATTCTAAAAGTTACTGTTTTAGTTACTGCAAAATTCTGTAAAGTCTGAAGGATTTTGACTTCTAATACATAAAGGCTCTAAGCCATGGCTTCTGTTACTTATGTTACGGTCCGACTCTGAGAATGTAGAAATCAAACAATTAGATGGTGAGATTGGGATTGGGAACATGGCCATTTTAGGAAAGGTGTGTTTCATTAAATTTGCTTGGTCCATTGGAGGGGACAAATTTGAGGTTCGTGCCAAATGGTTAACCATTAATGAGAAATGGATTCATGAACATGGACGACATTCTCTCCACTTTATTTTGGAACTTGATGCACATGTCTTGTTCTCATCTATACATACATGATACATACATATCCTACATGGGTCACATCCATGACACATCTCTTCTCAATAGCCACAAATACGACAACACTCATTTTTGACATATCTATAGACCATTCTATTCATTTGTAAGATCTGATAATAATTTAACGAGAGCAAAAACACAAAATAATTATTTGTGGTGGAGTGTCAACTCTAAAAAATTGCGTTTGTCTACGTGCTATTGTTAGAAATTTAGAAGTTTGGGAGAATTGGCTATAGATTAAACTTACTATTGACAAAAAAATACACAAATTTTCTAAAATATAATAATCATAAATTTAAGGTGAACGAAGGCAATATCAATAGATGTTTCGAAAATTAAGGAACTAGCAATGATAAGGTTTTAATTTGCAATCTAACAATAATTGATGTAAATGTTTTTATTGTGGCTGTATAATATGAAACAAAAATAAAGGAAAAAAATAATTAGGGGACAATATATATTTGGCCAGAAGAAAGAAAAAGATGTGGTAGTGATTTCTTTAACACAATAATAATGATATATTTAACACGATAATGATGTAGTTAATAATATAATGCAAATCATACACGATAACAAGTTGTGTAGATTGATAACATTTTGTTTGTACACATAACAAATTGGATATATAAAAGTAACTGGGAGATTTAGGATGAATAAGAGGGGGTTTTAAAAGAGTAATGAAGAATTTACGCCGATAATTATAAATATATAGCAACAAATTTGAAAATAAATATACAACATAAATAAAAACGTGATATTAATATTGTTAGCACTTCTTCTAAATAAATAATGAGAATTCTGATACAAACACGTGCTATAAATAAGGACAAAATAATCCAAAATTTTCTACAATACCCTATAGAGTTTTCCGCTTGTCATATGCCTAATATTAGAGTTATTGATTGTTATTCAATCAAAATTCCCTAAATTTAGTTACTATATTTAAAGATGAAGGTAAATTTCCTAAATTAAATATTGAAAAAATATATACCATATTGAGTTTTGATCTCAATTCGTAATTTTGGACGATTTTGACTCGGTTTGGATTGATCTTCCAAGATTGCAATTTCATTATTTTTAATCAATTGAAAATTGATAAAATTAATTGTATAATCCAAATGTTAAACTCTATTATGCAGAGAACATGACCAAAAAAAAATTCTATTACATAAAGAAAAGTTGCAGAAAGATATTTAACCGATTGACAAAAGATATTTCCCTGACCATAGTTATTTCAAACGTTATTTTTTCTGCTTATGTAACATGTACAAAAACATTTCGAGATAAATAAACAAATAAAATTTTAAGAAAATTATTTTTAAAATGCTATGGCCAATCGAGGATTTTTCTTTTGCATTTACAATATTGTTTAAAATCTAAATGGTCGAATACTATGTTTCGTATGAAAATTCTCCTACCGGATCTCAAACCACTTGAAGGCACATCTCATCTGATATCTCTCCTTTCAGATCATTGACTTAGGAAACTCGTAAGAAGGATCTTGTTGACTACTAGTCGTCGATTTGATGAGTCTACGTATGTGTGGTTTACCTATCAGATTGTGTGGCCATGAGCTAATTGGAATGGTGATTATGAAGTCAGTCAATAGTATATATTCTTAGACTCATTCACAATCCACTAACTTAATCCACTTGGTTACCTCCATCAGCCTCTACCATTTTTTTTTTGTATTGTCTAAAATAAATAAAAACTTGATTTCAATAAAAAAATACAAACACGAAAGAAATTTACCAAATGTAAATAAGGTTAAAATGCTTTTTATTACAAAAAAACAAGCAATATTTTTAGAGAATTTTGTCAACAACTTATATTTCGACCAATATCCTTTTGTTATCTAAAGTAATATCAAAGAGTGTTGTTTAATTTTACAAAAGCTTTCATAACAGTCGAAATCAAACCTAAGGAAACTAACAAAATCGTCAGGTTTGTTATGAAAAGTGTCTCACAAAGAAACAATGAGTTTGTAAACTTTTCATTCCACATCGATAACTTTATATATGTGACCACCTTCCTCATTACTATATATATGATCCTTATATAATAGTTATAAAATATACCAAAATCAAATAAAGTAAAGTTTTATTCTGATATCAATCTATTTTATCTCAATCCAAATGTGTCATCAGCCAATCAAATTTTATACTGATTTTAATTTTTATTATATTAGTTTTATAACAGTTGGATGTACTTGTTCATACGATTTGTCAATGTATTAGTACCACATACGTAATTTGATTCCAATAGGTTACGTAAGATACATGACATCAGTAACTCTTTGTCATGCTATATGGTGTCATTGGTAAAATCGTCTAAAAAAATATTTTGTAACCATGAACGGTTGAAACTAAGATTGTTTAAAAACAAACTGTTCAAAATAGTGGTTAGCAAAAAAAATTTGTAACGAAAGGTTGCTTGAAAATTAATGTTGATTAGTGACACTACATAGATTGAATAGTATAATGAGATAAAAATTAATATGTAAAATTTGATTTAAATAATTATTTTAAAAATTATAATAACATATACTTTAATATTTTTAATATAAGAATATATATATATATATATATATATGTATATATAGATTACAATTATAATAGAACTAACAAAAATAAGTAAAACATTTGTGTCCATAAATATTGATATGTGTACCCACAAAGATGTAGAAAATGAAGAAAACCAGTAAAAATAGTTTGTTGCAAACAAATTGTTCTTTTTGAGCAGTAATGTGAACAAAAATAGTTTGAGCAAAAATAGTTTGAGCAAAAATAGTTTGTTCTTTTTGAGCAAAAATAGTTTGTTGCAAACAAATTGTTTCTTAAATTATATAATTCTGTGTAAAATGTAAAAATATTTCATTATTTATGGTTCCGATTGAAAATTGTTTTCATTGCTTTGAAAACAAAAATCTTTTACAAAGATTTAAATTAAATCAATCATATTATAGTCTTGTTTTCTACTCTAAAATATGATTGGTTTAATTTCAATCTTTTATAAAGATTTTTGTTTTTCAAAGCAACGAAAACAATTACCAATCAGAACCTATATTTTAAATGTAATCAATCACATCCAACGCATCACATACAATGTCGTTTTAGAATTTTAGTTTGTACAAGGGCATATTTTCTCTTATGACAATTTTATTTTCAAATCCTTTTACCAAAAAATAAAATTCCTATACAAAACAATAGAAATTGACACCACGAATATAATCCCTTTATTCAGCTTAATACAGACTCTTCTTTTTCAAGAAGGGAATAAAATTGAAAGGGGTTGTATATATATTGTATGATAGAGATATATAAGTTGGTTTATATTCGGTTATTGACAATACTTAAATTTCCCATCAATAATATAGTCTTATGATTTTGCCAATGGACTTTAGAATATTATTGAAGCTTTTGACTTAGACATTTGATAGATAATAATGCTTCATGATGTGATTTAAACTTAGCAACCCACTAACAAAACCTATATGCATGATTATAATCACATACAGCCTGGATTCGTAAATGTATGGGTTCAATGTTCATGTAACGTTATTATCACAAACTCATGCATGTATGTCTCGGAGATAACCGATTCTTCAGAACTAAATTCAATCAACTAAACATCTTTAGATTTTTTTTGTTAACAATTGAATAGATAATATCTGATTTGTAACTTTCCGACTTAAAAAAATATAATGGTCCATAGCAGCAAACCCACAATTATTATGGGGAACTGGTGTATTAAAAAAAAAAAAAGAGATAGAACTTTGAAATGAAAAAATAATATGAAAAATTATCATTTGCTCCACTAACTCACTCTTTGTGTCCATTGTATACGTTACCAAAGTACAATAATCTTTTAGGCAAACATATTGTATAATATTTTACAATTAAGCGTGTATAAACTGAAATTTTTTTAGATAGATGACTAATCAAAAAATGATTGTCGATACTATATATAAATTATTGTAAAATATTGTCACTTATACAATATAAGTGAAGACAAAACATAGAAAATATTGTGTAATGATTTATAGGATTGATACAAAATATTTAAAGCCTTTAGAAGTAGTCTACTGGCCATCAGAAAAAAGTGGATATATAACACGATTACTTGGACTTGAATTTTTGTTGAAAAGAGGAATGTTTAATTGTTTGACTAAACATATTTTCTCTATAAATACCTTTAACTTTTTTAATTAGTAAAATAAAACTTAAGAAAATGAGAATCTGCACATGAAAGCAGTAGTGGCTCTGAGCTAAACCACGTAAAGTATGAGTTTTAGGCACCAAAATATATAAACATTTTTAGAGGCATCATGTTTGAGGTTTTGTTGTAGGGTAGTGGTAACATATTGCTGTTTTGGCTTATATTGCTACTTTGGCTTGTGAGAATTGATTCGAATCCCTCAAATTTTTGTTTTATTTTACAAATTTTTATTTTTGCTTTAGGTGTACAAACAGTTTGGGCCGGCCCTAACGAGAGCCAAATGTTTTAATTTATGGTTAATTAACTTAATATACACAAACATAATCAAAACTCACTAAATACCTACTCTATAATTTAAATTAAAGAAACACCAACGGGCCTACGTGTCAAATGACAAAAATGCTCCAATCGTCATTAAGTAGAAGAGAGAGATAATGACAGAGCATTAAATACGGAGACAGTACATTTAATGCATTGTCCCCGTGTTTGTTACCCGGTAATACATATTGTATCCGAGTAACATAATTATTATCCACTACATTAAATATAATACCCAATCATATATTTCTTACATTGATAACATATTTAGTATCTGCTAACTTAAAATATAGTATATGGTTTATTTCTCGGTAATTTATATTGTTCCTGGTGTATACATTACTTATCCGATAACATATATGATATTGTATTACATAGGTTACTGGTGTAACATATTCACTATCGGTTAACTTATACAATGAATAACTCGTTAATTCATGTATTACATAGGTAACATATTTATTATCTAGTAGCATAAATGTACACATTAATTATTGAAACCCATTAAGTGTACAATCCTTTTAAAAAATTTAGTAACTAACGTAGGTCCAATGTGGTAAATGACATTACTGACCTCAACCCAAATAATTTGGCGACAACATTTAATGGAGCATTTAATAGAAGTGATGTTCGAGTAAAAGTTTACGTACCCGGAAAAACTTACGACACCAGGTAACACAACTTATACATGGTAATCTACGAGTTAGATGATATCATTAACAGATATGATAATCACAAGCATGTACATAATACCATTAACATATATATTATATGAGTAACATATATATTACCTGTAAACGCATATATTATCTGATAAAATATTTGTTTACACATATATTATACCGTAACATATAAATTACCTGTTAACATATATATTATCTAATAATAAAATATTTGCCTAACACATATACTGTGTGTTAATACATTTATTATCTTATAATTATAACACGTTTATTAGCTATAAATAAATTTATTATTTGATAACACATATTTGATTAACTGACTATGCAATTTTTAAGTAGTGTTCGATCGATTATGTATTAATCAATATTCGATTGATTGGTCTGAGGTTATTGATAAAAAAGATTTATCTTTTGAACTTCAAACAGTTTAGCTTTAACCATGTTAATTAATGGTCCCAAAGTTTTGATTGATAGAGAAAAAAATAATTAGGACTCATGAAAAAATTGATAATACAAAAGTGTGTAAACTATAAAAACGAGTCAAAGTGGATTGTCCAACACTAGCATTTCCGCGTAATAATTCTACAAGAGGCGATCCTATTGCGAAAGCACTCTACTGGGCCAACACTGACACTGAGAGACGAAAGCTAGGGGAGCGTTAGATACCTCATCCCCATAGTGTATGAGACAAATGTATGCATTTCGATAAATTTCTATGGGTAATAAACTTATTCATAAACATATATTAGATTAGCACATATGTCGTACGCTAACATATATATTAACAAGTAACACATATATTATCCGGTAACATATATATTAGCTGATAAAATATATATAGTAACATGTATATTATTACAGCTAATATATATATTATCAGGTACAATAATTATTATTTGATAAACACGTAACTGATTAGCATGTATATTGTGTGTTAATATATATATATATATATATTACGTAATTAACACATAAAAGCCGGTAATACATTTATTATCACGTATATTCGTTGTTAACATATTTATTACCCGGTAATATATTTATTATCTGGTAACAAAATGTTTATATTTTGAATAAAAGCTAAAATTGTCAATGCATCTTCATCTCCTTCATCCCTAGCCTGTAATCAGACTCTGGCAGATTCTTTTCCTAATAACCGCAAATCAAATCAAAACACTAAGTCAATGTCGATCCGATCTAAAAAACTCCAAATGATTCCTAAACTTTTTCAAAACAAAAGGGAGAAAAGGGAGAGAGTTAAAAGAAAGTGTGAGAGAGAAGAGGATGAGAAGAGATAAAGGTAGCGAGAAAAAGAAGAAAAGAGATATAGAGGAAGAACGTGAGAAATAGAGCGGAGAAAAGAGGAGAGAAAATGTAAAAGAGAAAAGAGATCTAAGAGAAGATGAAGAAAAGAAAGAGAGTTGAGAGAAGAGGAAAAATGTGAGAAAAGATGAAAGAAAAAAGAGAAAGAACGTAAAAAAAAAAAGATAAGATAATGAATACATAGATTTATAGCATCTAATTACTCTTTAATTTATAGCATGATCATTGATAGTCTTTGCAAAAACATATATATATATATGTGAGAATAACCTGACATTAGTGGGCCAGAGATATATATGATCAGGCCCAATAACAATAACTGACAGTGTTGTTTAATTTTATTTTTTGATAAAATCGGATCTTGGTAGTGTTGTTGTTGTTTTATTTTACAAAAACTTTCTTTTGTTTTGGTCAAAACAAAATCTTTCGTAACAATTGAAAACAAAACCTAACTAAAGGAACAAAATCATCAAAAATGTGGAGGGACTGTACTTGTTAATACGATTTGTCAATTTAGTTGTACCACTTACTAAATTTGATTCCAATAAGCTCTCTTTTTTTGTAAAAGAATTTGATTCCAATAAGTTACGTAAGGTATATTGTAATATCAATAACTCTCCGTCATTATATAAATCATATAAAATGTACAATGATTAATTCCAGAAATTTCAGTTTCAATCAACCAAAACTTAATACATTCTCATCTTTTTCAGCAAAGGAATAAAATTGTATTATATATATTGTATGATAGAGATATATCAGTTAGTTTTTATATTCGGTTATTGACAATACTTAAATTTCCCATCAATATATTGTCTTATGATTTTAAATTTTTACGTATGCGCTATAGAATATTATTAAAAAGTTTCAGTATCTTACAAAACACTCCGCCTAAACCATAACCCTTAGTGGACGTATACTTTTTAGGCCCAATAACAATAATTGACAGTATGCATGAAATGGGCCGTTCATTATCCGCTTCGTTACCATTTATTTATTTTTCACCACAATATTCATCAACAATTAGGTTGTGTGTACATTTTTTTTCGCTAACGACATAAAAATATGCAGAGAGAAATTGAACATATCAAGACCGTCGATCATTTCAATCCAACGATTGTAAACAATCTATAATGATTTTTATCAGTAAAGATCGAGAACGTCAAAGATCGAACGGTTACAAAGAGGACAATTTCCACGATTCATCCTAATTTCTTTTGAACATACTCTACAATACGTATGACCACAGGGAATAAAAGCTGCACCTTTTTCTCTTCCCATACACACGCAACACACTGGATCATAACTCGACCACGTGGTCTCATCATAACCGTCCGATTCCGATAATAATTTCATCAACGGTACCTTAACGGGAGTCTCCGTCGTCACGTGACTCACGTGCGCTAATCTCTCTTCCTCTAAAGCCTCTGCAAGGTTTCTCGTTCTGCCACGTGTTAAACAATCGAACTCCGTACCCGGACCCGGTAAGTCAACAACCCGATTTTGACTTTCTTCTTCTTCGTCTTCTTCATCATCGACGATTGGCGTTTCTGATTGTCTGAGACGCACCCCACCGCAACAACCAACCCAATCCAATCCTAACCGTCGTTTCAACGTGCTCCACTTGCTTATCGATTGATCTAAACCGTCGATTTGATCTTCTTCAAGCAAACTCATCATCATTGTTCTTCCACTTCTGGTTCCATCTGCTGTTTCTCTGAGCAAATCACCGAGTTGACTCATCGTGACTCGGACCCGTACAAAATGCTTAAGCAAGGACTATGGTTCTTCCCTTTTATGAGTTCTCATCGACAAAATCAATCAAATCAGATGGACAATTAAATAGCCTAGTTTTATCATATTGATATCCAATCAAATTTAGACATAAATAAGAAATATTTAATACTTATTTTGGGAAACGAAAAAAAATATACCAAATTGAAAAATATTTAATACTACATGCAAAAGTTGAAATTTTGGTTTCGGTTATAGAGTCGTTTATGTCGGTTATAAAAACGTTTTGAAAATAATGATGCTACCTGAATAGTGGCCGGTATTCCAATAATAGGAGGAAGATTACTCAAGGTTAAGCTCTCTTCTCTATTTTTGTGTTTCCATATAATTCTGAGATCTTTAAATCATAAAACTTATGCTCTCATTTGTTATATTAGAGAGTCGGCTAATAGTTTGTAAACTTTTTTTTATCTCTTTGAGACTTATTAATATTATATAAGTTGTAAAAAAAAGAATTCTAACAATACAAAATACGGAATGGAATGACTACTTTATAACTTTTCTTTTCTTTTTTCAACAACTACTTTATATCTAAATGGGTTTAGTGAACGAAAATTTATATTTAAATTGATTTGCTCTATAAAATTCATATTCGTAAAAATTTAATATTTTTGGGAAATAAAACAATAATGGTTATGTTACTGTTTGTTAAGGTTGATTATTTTCATACATAGTTGATATCTTTTTAATCATTTCTTATTTTGTCCTTCTAATAATACATATTTATTTCAATGTAGATAATGACAAAATGACGAACACAATGAGTGGGTAGCACTCATCAATCAGAAACGGATTTGATATACATTTTGTATTATAGAGAATCGCACGTATTTCTCAAAATTTTTATTTTATAATATCATTGGTTGGTTTGGTTTTGTAATAATAATATTATTTTTCCGTTAGGAAGCATCAATCGTCAAATGTTGCTTCTTCAAACAAATGTTCTTATATTAATCAATGATTGAAGTGCTTTTATCATAATAAACTTATGAATCATTAAGTTAACACTATATAATCTTAGGCGATGTCAATAAAAGAAACTATCTTTGGGCCTAGAGACAAAGGTCTACACTTTTTGGGCCTAAGGTTCCATGCCTATATCAGCCTATTGGGCCTACTATAACCTAATGTTCCAATTTGCTTTTAGATTACTATATTATCCATCCAATCCATTTGAACATCCTTCTTTAGCAGTATTTTTCATTGTTAACTTTGGATCGTATGGTTTATTATTTTATGATTGAGTGTGATTTTAGAAGTCGATCTATATATAAAATATTTGGAGGTTTTCTTTGTATATATATAGATGATCCGATCCGCAAAGGCCGTGATTGGGAATTGTTTGATCGTCTTTTTCCGAATAAGAGGTGAAATATATAATCAACTTGAATTCGGGACATCTACTCAAAATCTTAGTGAAAAACTTGATTTGTTATCTCATGTTTGATTTTCGTGAAAAATGTGCCCATATAATGAGAAAAAGCTTTCCAAGTAGATGAGGGCCAATCTTTTTTCTCTTTAGTCTTGCTCGTCTTATGGCATTAACCTTTGCGGATTCCTTAATCCACAAGACGTTTTCTGCCTAAAGAATTATATACTAGAAGTGGAACAACCACTTGTTACCTATTTCTATTCAACTAAACCCCATAATAATGTCGTATCGATAATTTGGTACTAATGTGTTATATAGATTATTACTTTTTGTTAATATTTGAATCTACAAAATTTGATTTATAATTCGTATTATACAAAATTATACAATTATCTAAAATCAAAATCTGGTTGAAAAAAACTACAAAGACAGACATGTCACATTTACTCCAAATTTTTCGGTCCAAAAATTCATAGATTAAGAAACAGTTTGGAATACAGGAAAATACAAAAAATATTCTTAGAATATAGTCTTATCGATAATTGTTTTTCCTTTTTAAAAACAAGTTCGAAACAATAAAAACCTCGCTATGCCAAATGAGTATACCACAAAAATATATAACATGAAACTACATCGATAAGAATGAATCTCACTTTTTTTTTTTTTTAATTAAAAATTTCCTATGTTTTTTTAACCCTTTCAAAGATTTGAAGACTACACTCTATTGTGTTTTTATTATTCCATAGTTGTAGTCTCGTCAATGTACAACTACGAATCGAAGGTACGAAAAATTAGTGAAAATAATTTGGAGATTGAAACGAAATAAGAATGAAAGACATGTAAGGTTGGGTGGTCCAAATGGAAGCCATTATTGTATGAATGTTTGGAGAACAATGAGAATATATTACATATTTTGACGTTTGTAGTTAGCAATCAATATCTTGTCTTATGTCAATTCTATCATTTCCTAACTTGAATTTGTTGCTGTTCCACTATATAGTTTCATTAGTATTTCACTTCTAATTTACCAAAATCTCAGTCAAACCTAAGTTTTTCAGAATGTTTGCATGACTATTAGTCAATTCTTTTTGACAACTAATTTTGATTCTTTTTGCTTATATATAACCTTCATGGGTTTGAGTATAGAAAAATCTCAATTTATATCTCAAATATTTTATCTATTGTTACTATATACAAATTTTTGTTTTCACTCTGAATATACAATAATATAGTAAAATTTGTATACAATATCCCATCATCATCTCATTTAATTTATGTTATAATTAATTTTTGTAAATTTATGTTAATTTGTAATTTCATTAAAATCTAAACTTTATTTTTTACTAACATTTGGATTTACAATATTAATCTATAATCAAACTTCACAAATCTTAAACCCTAAATTCTATGATATGGAACTATGTTATTATTCATAATTAAATCGTTTAAAAAAAAATACTGCATAGATAAATATTCTAATTTCTCTAAATTAAATTTAATATATTATTATAGAGTTTTTTTTTGTCTAATAACTTACATGCGTTAGCCAATAGTTCATTTATCTGAAATTTGAGTTTGTCTAGTTGCAAATAGAGATTGAAAAGTATGGGGGTTGTGAATGGATTTGAAGATTGAACATTATTTATTCAATTGTTTAACAAACAAATCATAGCTAAAATTTCATTTTTTATATTTGAAAAGAAAACATGGCTAAAATATTAATTACAAAAGATACAGGAATATAATAAGTATACTTTATAGATAAATAAAATAAAATGAAAAAGGTAAAGAAAATAACAAATCTTTCAATAGTGGACAGAGGTGACGTAAAGCAAAGGAGAGAGAGAGTGAGAGATTTTAGTTTGTCTCCCTCTTCAATGACGTCTCTCTACCTCAACTTTTATCCTTTTTCTCTCTTCTTTTTTCTTCACATACATATATATATATATATATGAATATGTATATATAACCACTTAGTTACTTACGTATGTATTTACATGCTTGTATTATTACATAGTGCTGAGCAAAACCCTAACCCTAAATATCTACCATTACCTGAACCTTTGGATCTTCTAGACATGTGATTACTAACTTTTTGTTGTTGTCGGAAATATGATAACACTTGTATTTTTTACCAATCATAAAAATAATGATAAAAATATAGATAACTAGTTTTCTTCTCCACAATAATTGGATCGATAAAATGACTAAAACTTTTCAACTAAAATTAGATGGAATTTGAACTCACTACTTAATATCAAACTAAATAAGATAATTGATTCATCTGCTTCTTAGTAATGTATCGAAATAGTTTAACAAAATCAAATGTAACTTATTATCGCTAACAACTATTAGAGCACTAAAAATTAAGATAAAGTTCTAATTTTGTAATATTTATTTGACATAGCATAAGGTGTAATTAAATGTTATATTAGGCCCCAAAAATTGTCATAATAATATGTTGAGATTGATATTTGTGGGTATGGTGATATCTTTCACGGGGAACCCTATGTGTCCCTACCATGATTTGAAGGTTACCATAATTGATATGTATAATATATATATATACTTATATATCATCATCACCATCATCATCATCATCTTCATCACATCATCTTTTTTTCAAGATGTTATCATCATCATTCACCGTTATGTATTTGCTCTATGTCAAATCATGGTTGGTCCAAGCCTATGAAACAGGTGTGGAGTTAAAGCATCACACATTGTTAAGAGTAATGAATGATACATAATGATATTGGAAAACGCATTACAACATACTTAATCGATTTTTGGACGTATAAATTTCTTTTGTAGGAATACAAGTGTTTCACTTAAACTCATTTCATCTGCACTAAACGTTGTTTGCTTGCAAAGGCATGCTTTTATTTGTTCGAATAATTTGTTGTTTACCTTACTCAAGCGAAATGGTGTATACAAAAATATAATTAATGATTTGGTTAAGTAGTAATATCTATATTTTAAGATTATTTTAATCGTGTTTTGATTTTAGAGAGTCGCATAACCGTGTGTTAAAATTTATGAAGATTTATACTGTTACTTAATCTTATCGATCTAATTGTTAATAATAAATATATATTTGGTGTTTTCTAAAATGAATGGATGAGTATAATATACAATAAATAAAGTGGAATATGTGTCAAAATATATACAAATCTTGTGAATACATAGTTAAGAAAAAAACAACCACATGCCTTTATAGATTGTCCAAGGGTGAGAATCATGGTCACTTCAGAAACTGTTTGCGAGGTTAATAGGAAGCACTAGCTACTATGAAGATGGTCAGGTCGGCTTTGTAAGTTCTTGGACGTCTTCCATTTGGATTTTTGTCTCTTGTTTAATTTCGTTTGAGATTAGTCACAACAGTTTTCAAATACCAATGAAACCTTGCTATTAAGCATTTCATATTAGGAAGTCTGGGTTGAAGTCCTATTAAAACTGCTAAAATATGTAAACTTATTTTTTTAGTTTAATGGTAATGGTCGGGTATATAGATAGATGATAATTAGATTTCATGACGTGCATTTGCATAGGTTTGAATTCAATTTATGCTTGAAATTTAAAGCATTGTTTGGACGATAATATGATATTGATATCTGATATGCTTTCATATCCAAAAATTATGTTTGGCATGTTTTTATGTCAGTATGATTAGTACCATTTACTCTGATCACCCAACAAAAATAAAAGATCTCCTAAGTGCCTAGATCCCCAATTTAGGGCATTGCAAATTTTCAAACAAATAAAGTCGTATGTTTTCTTCAAAATTGTGTGCGCCATTGGAACTCAGGACTATAATAATTTTAGGAATCATTGCAAAGCATCAAAGCATATAGAATCTTTGAAATATGTATCAAACCTTTATTTTTTGTTGCCACGTATCTTAACATAAGGCTTCCCATTATAACACAACTTAGCTGTCTTCAAGCATATTTTTCTTAAAGAGAACTCAAATTCCTAAAAAGTGAAAACATATATAACAAACCAATGAAGTTTTATTTCGCTTTAATTTCAATATATATAGATATATAAGCATTTAAAGACTTGGTTCATCTACCATCTTGATGCAAATCCTTATTACAGTTTGCTACTGTGACTAACAAATAAGCAAAACCAAAAATATTTAACAATTTACAAAACTATTATTGAACGTTATGTTCTTATGTTACTAACCAAAGAATTATGATTAATATATTGATCATCATATCATTTCTCCCAAAAGAATTACATTAAAAAATGATTGGTAATTCTATTTGTGTAAAGCCATTGGAAAAAAAAAGTTAAATATAAGGCCGTTTAAAACATGTAATTCAAGCTAGTGGTTGGTAAATACTTATAAAAAATCTAAATGGAATCATCAGTTTAATAGACATTATTTAACTCCAAACGTGTGTTTTATCTATCGATTTCCAAATATCTATTTCATTTGCTGAGTTTAAACAGATTTATAATTGGTAGTAAAATAAGCAACCGTTAATATAATCGCTTGTTTAATATTACCAACTGAAGATTTGTTTGGTTTTTTTTCAACAATTAACCTTTCTATTTTTATTTTATTTTATCAAGCTTACTTTTAATTTTTTTTTTAGTTTATTATAATATGTCAGATGATTCGTCGAATTTTTGATGCCAAAACATTAGCCGTATCATCCTAAGAACCATACTAAGAGTAATTCAACCCTAATATCTCCATCCTAAGAATCATACTAAGAGTAATTCAACCCTAATATCTCCAATTAGAAAGATATTAATAATTATATCTTTCAAGAGAAATCAAATATTGAAAGAACAATTTGTATATAAAATAGCTTTTCAGACCAGTCAAGAAAAGTAAGCATGACACAATGCAACAAGTTCTTCCATGTATTACCCATGAGATAATTAACTTTATTTTGCGTTTAATGCATAAATACCTGTTATAATACACCATCTGTCACTAAAACATTTACTTCTCTAATAAACTACATGAAGCTGTCAAAAACTTGGATTCAAACATTTGGGCGCATGAAGTTATTATTATAAATCATAGATAACAATGATGCTTTTCGTTTACTACTATTAGTATGTCATTCATATATTACATAAATATTTATTATAAGTTTAGAGTTATAAATGCAAAGAATGTTTTATACAGTTTTTAGTTAAAAAATTTAACTAAACAAAAACATGACGTCATATTTTTCTGTAAAATAGGGCTATATTACGGAACCTCTCTATTCATCACAAAATATTTATATTTTATGAATGATTTCTTCTTTGCTTTTATTGAATTTGTAAATGTCCGGTTTGGTTTTGGCTCGTGTGATTGGTAAAATTTTGATTTTCATGGCTTAACGTCTAGATACGAGAGAATCAGATTCTCGATGGGATAAAGAAAAGAGCAAGGTACAAAAATTAATACATACAAAATTTTATATATTTAAATAATATTTATAGCTATGAAAAATAGAGTTATAGAGAGAGAGAGTAAGTACTGTTGAAGAGTGAGAGAGTAGGGTCATTAGGGTTTTAGAGTGAGAAGACATTCGGACTGTCCCCACTTTGCTTTTAGAACTTTTCTGTAAAAATAAGATTACTATTTCATATTTAAATCATGTTTTTAATTAAATAATAGAAAAAATTACTCAAATAATAAATGCAGATTATATGCTCTGACTTGGACTAAATAAAACTTGCAAGTAACAGTTTCAAGTCTTTTTGTTTTAAAACTTTTCTTTCGTTGAAGCCATAAATGATTGCCCTAGAACCGATAGATTCTCTCAAATCCTATGTATTACTGTATTCGTTTTTATAATAAAAATCAGTATTTAGTTACATCCTTTATTTGACTATTAGGTCTCCAGTTTACACATGACAATGTTTTGTAAGAGAACTTGAGACAATTGTTGTTTGTTTTCAACAATTGGAAAAAATATATATAGTTCAATTTTTTCCAAACCTTAACAATATCATACTGAAATTACAAGTATTACTGAAATCAAACTCTAATAAAAACAATAGCAAAGTTCAATTTAACAATTTTACTAAAATTATTGTCTCAATTAAATTTAATATATAAAACTTTTTTTTTTCTTTTAACATGTAACCATTGCATCCTTAACTTTCTCGTTGATATATAAAATTATTTGTATCCTTTTTTTTGTAAGCTTTATTCTATTTATACCTTTAGGATACGTCATAAAATTTTATCCGAAAATATGCAAAAAATAATCTAAAATAACCACTATTTACAATTTAACCTCTCAAATAAAATATGTGTAAGTTAATACTATAAAATTTAAAGTCAATCCATATAACTTTCTGATATCCAAATTTTAAAATTATGATAAACGATGCCAAGACCATCATAGTGGTTGTTAAATGCTCCGGTTCTGGTTTTTGACATTTAGAGTTTGATTCGCAGTAAACACATCACCATATAATATTATTTGGAATTTTAGAAAAGATTTAAGTTATATATAGAGTCTCATAGTTGATTCTAATTGAAACGATTGTTTGGAAAAAAATGAGTATTTGAAACAAAATTAGTTTGAAAATATTTGTATATTAGTAAATAACTATTTTTAAATATAAATAGATGATTTTTTTCTTGAATCATAATATAAATTATATATATATTTTTTAATAATTATGCATAATATATAAAAATAAATAATTGTTTGTATTTACAAAATATTATCGATTCTCAAACTGACCAAAAATGTCTCTGTTTAAAAATGATTTTCTAATAAGTTCAAGCAACCGTTTGAAACGATAGTGTGAATATACTTTTTGTAAATAATTGTTTCAAATAAAGTATTGATTGGTAGTATAATAAATATATCATTATATCTAATAATCGAACCCATACCCATAGTGTTATAAAAAATATTGGATCCTATTAAAGAACTTGTGGCAATGATAAAAACAGTTGACGAATTTAAAGTATTTTAAAATAATATAAATTAGTGGTAATAAATAATTTGCGATTAATAAATTCTAAAGTAATAAATTCCATACCAGAAATGGTACAAAAATACCAATCAAATCGATTCGTATCACCTTCCTGGTGTACACCTCCAAAATAACTTTATTGTGATGATGTCTTTTCATTCTCATCCCAATTGATAGTGCTTTCACATTATTTGTCTTATTATCAAACAGATTATACGTTTAGTTAATCTATAAGTTAATTAGTATTTAATCTTCAAATAATCTATGGGGTTTATATATGTTGGCTGTGAACTTAGCTGAATTTGAAAGAATATTTCGAAAAAATAGAAATTAATCTAATAAACTTATGTAATTAAAATAGTTTATTTTAATATTTCATGATCTTATTAAACATAAAATATATAAGTACATCATTTGAAAAATAAAACTCGTGAGTCCAAAAAAAATAAGGATGAGTATATGCAGATAATTTTATAATAAACTTTGTACAAACAAGTTTATTATAAAACTATGTTTGTAGCTCAAAATTTTATCAAAAAACTATGTTTGTACAGGTTATATAACTCTGTTGAGTGAATTTTATCTTAAGGTTATCCGAATATAGAAATATTATAATATATATTTAATGTATTTATAATATTAAAGCAATTAAAATAAAATAGAGTTTGGCAAAAATATAAATATGATTTGATGGGTTCCTTGTAATATCTCTCTATCTATGAGTTTCTCAGTTATCTTTTCTTTGCCAGAAATGGCAGTGAAGGCAGTGGCTGAGGTGAGAGTTTTTTTTTCTTTCATGGGGAAAGTAAAACTTTGCCTTGAAGGTTTCTATCTTCAATTTTTTTTTCTATAACTTTTTTATTTCAACGAATCACTGTCCTTAACCTAAAAGCAAGCCAAATAAGCTGTATACTTCTTTTTTCTTATAACAAATAAGCTTTATGCTTATGTCTATCTATACTTTAACATGTTTTTTGTTATAGATTACTCATAAATGTAGACAAAGAAGTATGGGAATATGTAGTCAATATATCCAATGTACAAACAAGTCTTGAACAGTAAAATTGGCAATGGAAAGCAACATAGTCCGTTAAACTGTACAGAATAAATATGCCAAACTTTAAACCATGAAATGTGGGATTACGACGATACTATTTGAAATCGAACTCAGTGAGAAAATTTGTAGTTCGACCAAATTGACTTCCACATACGTATTGAATGTCACTTTTACTATTTTTCCACACATATTTGATTTTAAATGATTATGTTTGTCTCATGTGGTATTGTTAAAATTTTAGAAAATTTAACTATATTTTATTAATTTAATTGTTGACAAAAAAATATAATTGATTAATATCTGTAAATAGAAAATAACACCTAAAAAATCGAAAACACAATAAAAAACAGAAAATGACATAACCAACAGTAAAATTTTAAATATATAATAATACTAAAAACATGAATAGGAAGAAATGTTTTGGTTGGTGGTTCAATGTTTATTTATGCATACCTAAGTTTGATTTCTGATAATCATTTTAGCCTATAATTTTATCTATAACTCAGACTTTATTAATATAAAAAATATAATTGTTAAGAATAAAAAATAACATGAATCATTCCTTTGATTATCACATTGATACATATAAGACTATTTACAATGAGGGTGTTGAACTAAAGATTCAACAGTTGAATGCTTGCAATGGAGCTGTTGAAAAAATTAAAAAGATGATGTGGATTCATACATGTTGAATAAATTCAACATGTTGAATAATAAAATGGGTGAAGATAGTAAGCCACGTCAGTAATATTGGTGAACCAATGAGAGAGAAAGTGTTAAAAACATTAAAATATAATATATTAGGGTGTTTGAACTAATTAACCATTGTACATAGCTTAAGACCGACAAATGCTCAACACAACTATGTTATAAGAAAATCTGCCATTACATTCCACCAAAGGAGATGTCCCATATATACAGATCGATCATATCAAATATCACACTCCAGCTCCATCGCTTCAACCACCATCATGCATCAAATTACCCTTTGTATAGTGGTGAATTCGAGTTTCCAACACAACACGTTAGAATATTATCAAAGTTCTTCCCTTGCAATTGAGAAAGGAAAAAGTTTTGATAAATTTGGCAAAGTAAAATCTAAATCCTGACTTCATTCTTAGAGACTTCTTTATTTGGAGAGTTTCATCTTCACTCCAAGAAGCATCCTTCATTCTTCTTAACCCTTTTAAGAAAAGTATATTTGGTTTTAGATTTACTCAAACTTAGGGCATATCCAACCATAACACTAAAATAGTGTTAAAATTACACTATATTTGGTGTAGTTTTCACACAAAAACTTTTTTCATCTCCAACCACAACACTAAATATTACATTAAACCTCATATTTTTATTATTATATTATTAAAATTAAACATTTTTAATTACATAATAACTTCTAAAACTCTTTATTATTATATTTGTTGATTAATATAAGATTAAAGTAAGTCAATTGAAATATTTTTGGAACTGAAAATAGTTTTGAAAATGTTTGATTTTAGTTTTATAATTATGTGTTTTAGTGATTTAATTCAATTTTTCGTGTAAACTGATGCAAACTATGTGCCTTTAATAAAAAAAATTTCAACTAACTTTTTTTGTATTGGTTTAATTTCATTTCAAAGATATTTAATTTTGTTCAATAGTGAAAGCTGGAGTAATTACGTAAACATATTAAACCATCTGAAGTGATTACGTGACTTTACATTGTTAATTATATTTGTTTAAATTGTATATTATAAATAATAATATTTTATTTTTTCAGTAGCAAATTTGCTACAGTAACAACACCAAATATCCATTGTAGCAAAAAGAGAAATTATACTATTATTATGTGAAATTTAGTGTTCGGTTGAAGAAAAAAAATACTAAACTTGACATTACAATACTATTTTAATGTTGGGTTGGAGATGACCTTGCTATAAAACCCTTAACCTTGTCTTCTTTTTGGAAACTTAATTATGTGACCAATCATATATGTCTATCTACATAGTTTTTGGAGAGAAATAAATAATTGATTTCCACTTGAAATTCTTTTCAAGAAATTGATCAAGGCTTAATCAATCTTATGAATTGGATTATAGTTATTAATTTATAAATTTATTAATTAATCGATACTTGAAAAAATAATTTAAAACCAAAAATATATTAGTTTAGCAATCACAAATATTAATTAACAAAGATTATGCTCTTTATGATACTATTGTAAACACAAGACTTTTTATGCTAGAGTAAATTAACATTTATACAAAAAAAATTATTTAAAGTATAATCTAAAAGAACTTCTTTTTTTGTGTGTGTGCAACTAATCTAAAAGTACTTAAGACTTAACTTTTCACATTGACATATGTATTTTATTGTCAACTCCAAAAATGGACTCTTCTAAAGTCGATATTGTTATTTTTCTTGGACAAACCAGTGTCCCATGTTCGAAGAAGTTTTAACTATTGCTAATAGCTCCGTATATTGTTTTCAGACCACACAAAAAAAGTTTTGTATAATATTCGAAAATATTTTATCTATATATATATATATAATTTTTTTTGTCAATAATTAAATCAAAAAGACTCGATCTATAGCGTAAAAATCACACTTTAAAATATTTTTCTAATCTATTAGTGTAACAGAAAAAAATCAAACTCGAGTGTATAAATTATTAGTTAGATTATCCTAATCACTAATTCAGCATATATCTTTATATAATTGGGTATACAAAAATTTATTATTTTTATTTCGTAACTGAAACTACTACACTTGAACAGTTATATGTTTTACCATATGATTATATTTTGTCGTTCATAATGACGTTTGTCTTCTTCTTAAACTATATAAAAATATTTGAAATAAACAGAAATCACATGTTAAATTTAAGTCACTTCCATAATAATAAAAAATTATGCAAATACTACTAATTAAGAGTGCTATTTTTTCCTATTGGCAAAAGAGAATCCAATATCTTAGGTTTTTTAAACACATGCTTAAATTATATATATTGAGATCTTTTAGTTAATTATTGAGAATCTAAAAAAGAATTTTTTTTGTACAATCGTACTAATATCTTCACAAAATTATTTATATTTTTTATATATACACAATGAGAAATGTATTTTCTATATCTAAGATAAAAGAATTCCATAGGAAACCTTTTTTTTTGGAATTTCATGATTTATAAAAATCAAACCAAATAAAAACATTCGATTTGATACTTCCATGACAATTGAACAAAAATTTCCAATAGATTTTCTCTCTGAGCTTTCTGAGCAATATTCCGGTTTTCTCCATTTCAAGAAATTGTCAATATTAATTAAGATCCGGTTTATTACCTCACATTAATTTCCAAAAAGATATAAATGATAGATCATATTACAGCAGATGAACACAAAAGAGTTAAGAACCCACAGATCACACAATTTCTCTGTCCATGTCTGCTTTTTAAAACTTTTTAAAATTAATTTGTCCAATTATTAATTTATCTATTTATTTATTTATTTCCTCTATTTTTTGTTATCTCTCTTGGATTCATCTTCCCCATAACTATCACTATTTAGAAATTTTCAATGTGAAAAAGAAGCTGAATGTTGAAGCATAAATCCCGGGAGACCACTTTTGCATTATTCAAATAATTAAAATTAAAACATAAATATATACAAAACTATATACACATATATTTACTCTTTTAGGGTTTCCCAATAAATTTATAGTACTTTATTGTGTTTCATAATATCGATGATAAATGCTAGCTGTATTTACAATACCCCTTCTTCTTCTTCAATTTTCTTTTATTTCAATTAATTTCTTTTATATTTTATTTTTCTTTGTTTCTCATAGCTATATAGCAAAGCAAAGTGAATAATAATACTAGTGAGAGAAAGAGAAGATGGAGAGTGGTTCCAACAGCACTTCTTGTCCAATGGCTTTTGCCGGGGATAATAGTGATGGTCCGATGTGTCCTGTGATGATGATGATGCCGTCTATCATGACATCACATCAACATCATGGTCATGATCATCAACATCAACAACAACAACATGATGGTTATCATGCATATCAGTCACACCAGCAACAACAAAGTAGTTCTTTTTTTCTTCAATCACTAGCTTCTTCTTCTCAAGAAACTAAGAACAAAGTCTCTTCTTCTCTTCCTTCTCCTCGCTCTTGTGCTCCTCCTTATTCTCTCATGGAGATTCATCACCAAAACGACATCGTTACAGTTGGTATCAACCCTTGTTCTTCCTCTTCTTCAGCCTCTGTTAAGGCCAAGATCATGGCTCATCCTCACTACCACCGTCTCTTAGCTGCTTATGTCAATTGTCAAAAGGTGATAACAACGCAAACCCTAAAAATGGGTTCCTCTTATAAACACTAATGATCCTTATTTGATGTTTTAACATAAAGAAGAAGAAGATTCTAGAAACCCTAATTATCAAACTTTACCTTTTCTATCTTTTTTATAAACACTTTAGTTTGATTTTGATATCTCTTTTTGTTTAGTAGTTGCTTTATCTAACTAAATACATAACTCAGAAGTAACAAATTTACGTATATTGAGAAAGTTCATAGATAGAAATTTCAAAAAACACCTATGTCAAGTAATTAATTTTGTTATTAAAGATTGTGATTATATTTTCCTTTTGCTCTCTACTCATATGTTATATAGAAACATGAGGATAATTGTACTTAGTTTCTATAGTAACTTTTTGTTGTCTTTGTTAATGACTTCATTGTTAAGGTTGGAGCTCCTCCGGAAGTTGTGGCAAGGCTAGAGGAGGCTTGCTCATCTGCAGCGGCTGCAGCAGCTTCAATGGGACCAACAGGGTGCTTAGGTGAAGATCCAGGGCTTGATCAATTCATGGAAGCTTACTGTGAAATGCTTGTTAAGTATGAGCAAGAGCTCTCTAAACCCTTCAAGGAAGCTATGGTCTTTCTTCAACGTGTTGAATGTCAATTCAAAGCCCTATCTCTCTCTTCACCTTCTTCATGCTCTGGTTACTCTCTGTCTCTCTCTAAATCTCTGTTTATAAAAAATTTATTTGATTTTTATTAATTATGGCGTCAAAATAAACGTAAGATAAGAAAAGTATTGTTTTTTCTTTGTGGGTTTTAAGAAAGATTTTTCCCTTTTCTGAAAATTTTCTTGGGTTTAATGCTTCTTTAATGGGTTTTTTCTAGGGTTAGTGTCAGATTGTTGTGAATAGGTTACTACTAGGTTTTATGTCTTTATGAGTATTTATGGAATTGAATTTTGGTACAGCAGTGATTGTTGTCACTTTCTTCTCCGTTTGTTTTGGATCTATTAAACGTCAATGAAGAATCTTTGGATCTATTGTCTTTCTCGTCCTTCGATCTATTTCTCAATTTAGACATACCTATGTTTTTGTACGTTTAATCACATGAACATATAACTAGACAATTGTCATTTCACTCTTGACTTCATATCTGTAATTAAGTTCATAAACACACAAACACACCTATTTCATATGTATCACTAGCTTGTTCATTTTTGGTGACAACTTTGTCTTGTTTTGTGTGATTAATGAGATTAGGTTATGGAGAGACAGCTATTGATAGGAACAATAATGGGTCATCTGAGGAAGAAGTTGATATGAACAATGAATTTGTAGATCCACAAGCTGAAGATAGAGAGCTTAAAGGACAACTCTTGCGCAAGTATAGTGGTTACTTAGGCAGTCTTAAGCAAGAGTTCATGAAGAAGAGAAAGAAAGGAAAACTCCCTAAAGAAGCTCGCCAACAACTTCTGGATTGGTGGAGCCGACACTACAAATGGCCTTACCCTTCGGTAACTTTCCTCTCTTATACTATCACTAAATAACATTTTGATGAATAAATCCAACTTATTAGGTCAATGTAGGTTAACTAGTCCTTTTTTCTTGCTTCCATACTAATGATGTGGTCCAAATAATATGTCCCTCCAATTAAGATAAGTAACAATTTAATCTTTTGTGGCTTTTTGTGGCTATACCATAACTTAGCTTAAGCTTAGTTCATATACTTCAAGTCATAACTTGGCAAAGTAGTGTTTTACATACCGCCTTTCCCCCAATGTAAGATTGGTTTGTGTTCATTTGCTTTAGACCAATTTCCGAGTTCTCGGTTTAACCTAGCAAATTGTTTAGTTTGCTATGTAAAACGGTTTTGTCCGAATGCTTTAGACCGGTTTCCGGTTTTTGGTTCAACATAGAAACTTGTGAGGTGGTTCTGATCATGGATTGACCCTAGATCTTAGAGCAGAACAACATTTGCCTCATTGAGAATGTTGACAAGAACTGTTTACATACAGCCTTTCCTCAATCTAAATCGGTTTATATCCGATTTCTTTAGACCGGTTTTTGGTTAAACCTAGCAAATTGTTTAGTTGGCTATGATCATGGAATGACGTTAGATCTTAGAGCTGAATAACATATGACTCATTGAGAATGTTAGTAAGAAAATTTGATGTTTGAATCGATTTTTTTTGGTGTGGATGTGAATTGGCAGGAGCAGCAGAAACTGGCACTTGCTGAATCAACCCGTCTGGATCAGAAACAGATAAACAATTGGTTCATAAACCAGAGGAAACGACATTGGAAACCATCAGAGGATATGCAGCTTGTAGTAATGGACGCAACACATCCTCACCATTACTTCATGGACAATGTCTTGGGCAATCCTTTCTCGATTGATCACACTATGCTTTGATCGATCCTTTTAAAACTTTTATTTCATTATATTTATAATCATTAAAAGCTTATAATATGTATAATCTATGGTTCTCGGTATACTTAGGAACATATGTTACATGTTCCGATTGATGAACTAGTGTTTGATGTTTTCCCTAATTATGGATGATTTGTGTTGTGATGTATCCTATTGTATTTTTAATGTGAGATTCCTAATATTTTTGCCCATAAGATTATATTGACATTTAACTTTTCATTATGCAATCAAGTTTTAGATTATTCAACATTTAATTTGTAAATATTGAGAGCTTTCTGTTGTCCAAGTGGTTAAATCCAAACTTCTCATGTGTTTCTCACCGGATTTTTTAGTTTTATTTCAGGGGTTACGTGGGGATCACATAGTCCCCATGGAATATTGTTTACGGTTTTAAAAAATAGGCTACTGCTATAAATCATAGTGTTTTCGATCTAATTGTTTGCAAAAAAATATTACTAACACGACTTTTTTTTTATCTATCCATCAATCAATCTGATTCGAGAATACATAAGATTAATTGATGATTGGATATCTTCCGAATCAAAAACCGGTAGAAAATATACAATGATTTAAAATCCCAGTGATAAGATACCAACATCTCCGAAAATGTGTTTTGTCAAATGATTAAAACTACATCTCTACAACAAGTCTTTTAGAATTCGATTGTGGAAAATTGTTTTTTTTTTTATGTTTTTAGATTTAAAAGCGAATTCAGATTATGAATCGGGTCTAATTGATTTAGTTGTTTGAAAAAAATAATACTAACACCTACTTTCATTGATAGTTTTATTTTGGTAATTGATTAATCATTTAAACATAAAATTTTAAAATTATTTATCCCATAGCAAAATCTTGTTTTCTTAAATTAAGAGTTAAACTTAATTCTTTCGTATCAAAAAAAAAAAAAGATTTGATATTTGTAGATAAGAAGACAAGACAAATTTTCAACACCCAACATTTCTCTCAACATAAATCAGGAAGTTTGTTATAGCTAAATCAAATGAACAAAAGATCCAAAGACTTCTTAATACAAACCAATGTAACTACAAGAAACAAGAACACTCTGGATCAAACAATGATTCAACAAATTTCTCTCTATTCAAGATCACTTTCTGTTCTTGCTTCTTCATCAGTTTCTTCACACAAATCCTCAGGAGGATCATACACAATCATTCCAGGGAAAAGCTCTAAGAAATCTTCTTTCACTTGCTCTCTTAACTCAGGATAAGGAACAAGTCCTTTAAGAATAACTCGAAAAGGCAAAGACAATGGTGGATCAGGAGAATCTCTCATCTCTTCATACAATCTCATTGCTTCTAAAGGAAGTTCGTTATCTAAGAATGCTCGAATAAGATCTCCAAATGTATGTTGATCAAACAAAACACCTTCTTTCTTTAAATCTTCCCATACTTTTTTGGTTTCATCAATCTTTTTGTTTCTTGCAAGCATCATGAGCATGTCTCTGTAAAAATACATATCTGGTCTATACCATATTTCTCTTCTCACAACTTCATAGAGCTGAAAGAGAAAGAAGATAATATTCAAACCAAATCAAATATCAAAGAAATGTTTCAAAAACATAAACATTGACACAATCAACAAACTCCTTAACCCTGAGGCTTTATACCCATAACAAACTGACCTGAACCGAACATAACCGACTCAAAATTGAACCGAAACCTCTATCAATTCTTATATGAGTCCAAAATTTCCTTACACGAGAGACTCAGAACAGATTAGACCGACCCAAGGAACCGAATGCCCAAGGTAGTAGATTTGGTCATGTAAACCAAACGGAACCAAACCAAGCCAAACTTAAGCTATTCGGTTTTGATTCGGTTTGTTTAGTGAAAATCGGTTCGGTTTGGTTTACAACTACCAAACCAATAATACTTAAAATACCAAATTATAATCCCAAATTTAACAGAAATTATCGAAATGTTCCAAATTCAACCGCAGCTACTGAAAAAAATCAGTTCTTTCATTGCTAAACTGAACCGAATTTGGTTTTTGGCACAATTTGTTTTACCGAAACCTTGAATTTTGTCTAATTCCGTGAAATTCCACTAAACCGAAACACCTAAGTTCCAAAATTTACGAACCGGACCGGACCAGTTAACCTCAGTGCCCAGAAGGACAGAACTATCCAAACTATCACTTTCCGTTCTGTTTTTCTAAAGCTTAATTTATAAAATCTAACAAGAATGCAATGGTTATGCAAAATGAATCCTCAATTGATACTAATTTTGACGTATCATGATGAGACAAAAAAAAATCAAGTTTAACTTTTTTTACCTTCATACAGAGGAAAACTTGGTTTTGTCTCTGAAACTCATCAAGAACAGAAATGAGATCGGATTTAAGAAGACGAGAGACATGAGAAGAAATAAATCGATCAAGTCGGATCAACTTGGGTTGAAGACGCTTGAGCTCTTTGACAGCGATTAAACCTTCTTTGCTCATTTCTTTCTTCCGTCTCCATATCGATAAGCTAGGGCTCGAAGAAGGTCCTGATTTATAACTACGAGCCGAATCAACTGTAAATTCACTGATTTCTCTGTTTCTCGAACCAATTTGGCGAAAAATGTAAAGAAGAAAGCTTTGAGGAATTGAGATTTTAGGGTATTTTGTTCCGAACATTTAAGAAATTTTTGGAGAGTTTGTAAGGTTCTTATTTGGTTATGTTCGATATATGAGAAACAGATTTGGGCTCAAGAATTACATTTTTAAAACCTGGCCCAGCCCATATTGGGAAGATAATGCTTAATTAAGCAAAGTTCTATGGTCAACTTACCATAAATTGGTTGTCCAGTATTGTGTTTAATTAGATTAGTTTAATAACAAAATTTTATAATAAAAAAAATAGTAAAAAATGAATTACAATCTACAAAAGTGAAAAAATCATGTGAATAAAAATATAATTTTAACTTTACTATTTATAAAAAAATTGTAGTAATTTTTTTTCAGTGACAGTAAACATTTAAATTTTGAGAAAAAGTGTTTTGATTAAATGTTAATTATTTATAATTTCAGTTTTTTCATTGGAATTTGATTTTAAGTAATTGTGTAACCCGTGTAATAGAAATTAAAATATCGATCAAATTTTTTGATCGTATTTAATTTCATATGAAACTTGGTACGAACTCTAATTTGAGTACAAAAGAAAAAAGTTAAAATGTAGTTAACAATCTTATCATTTTGGATCAACATAAACTAAAAATGATTTAAAATGTCATATGACATATGATAACTAATGACAGACTAATTAAATTTTATTATTATCTCATAAAAATGATAATTCTACATGAGTAATTTCTTTGAGATTTTATTTGTTTATTTTTCTCTCTTTTGTTTCGGTCAAACAAACTAAAAAAGCTCCCATATAAGCAAAATTCACACCTTAACAAATAGGAAACTCAATAATGATCATCTGTTTTTATTAAATTTGATAATCTCATTTCTAATATGAAGAAAAAAAAACATTCAATTTTTAGGAGCTAGTGATACAAATTAAAATAAAATGTTACTATAAAACACTATGTAGGATGTTTACATATAAAACACTATGTAGGATGTTTTTACATTCATATAAGACATCAAAAAACAAAACATATAAAAGGTATATATTTTTGTAGCAAACAACCAGATTAATGAGATGAATTCCTACCAGTCAGACAGACATCCATGACCAAGGTCTCACAAAATGCTAGAATGCGGCAAGGACCATCCGAGACACGAATTCATTGCGTCACTTTCGATACCAAATAAAACAAAGTGAAAAGTAGCAAAAACAAAAGTTAGAAAAATATAAAGTGACGGTAAACATCTCCAACAGAAACTAACATTTAAGAATAAAAATTTCTATCATTGACTTACAAAATTAACCCAAGATTTCAATATGTGCAAGTGTATTCTTGATTTTAATTAGTTTATTAGATAACAAATTGCACAAAAGACATATTATGACTACGATCGATATGTTCTGCAATTATTACATAGAAAATAGTTTGATGTACCATAGAATTTATGTGATATCGTTTATACCAAGGTCAAAATCTACTAGAAGCAAAACTCAGAACACAACCTAAAAATGCATGAACATATAGGACGTTTTCAAACTATATATATGTTGTACTTAAAACACAAATTCAATTAAAATTTTGATACTACATCTAATCAACCGTATGATAAAATATTGTTTGATCAACCAAAAAACATTGCAAAATCACAAATATTGCAGAGTATAAATTAAAAACGTTTTCCAATCAACCTAAAAACATTATGCACAAATATAGTATATTTTGGAATATGCTTAATAATAAACATATACATGGTGGACACTCAAAGTAATAATGACAGTGGTCAAATTCCATAATGTTTCAAAGGATTAGAGATGAAGGTAAAAATTGTTTCTAGTTTTTGTGATGATTTCTAGCGGTACATGACCGATATAAAAAAATTATTTAAAGATTAAGAGATTTGAAATAATTAATTTTGTCTAACGAGAGTGAGTGAACAATCAAAATTATAAGAAAATCAATGTAAATAATATATAAGATTTCGATTCGTGAAATTCTAAGGGAAACATAGAGATGAAAAAATTTAATATTTTACCTTTGATTCTTGAGTGATATTTGAAACTTAGCTAGAGAAGAGAGTATGACACTGTTTTGTTATTTATTTGTTATCATTTCAATAAAAATTGCTCTTTTTTAACCTCCTAGTGGATTTAAAATGTACTAAAAATTCTTATATAAGTGAACCTCGATAATCTAATGCTCAATAGTAAGAAGTAAATTATAAAAATATGTGTTTATGTATTGAGAAAGTATCGACCCTTTAATTTGTGCTTCTATATTTACTTTCATTTTTAAGTGACTAATATATTGTTACGAAAATGAATTCGACTTTCTATATTGTACTGTGTCATCTGGTAAGTTCATCGAAATTGTTTATCACATCAAAGAATAAAGGAGAAATGATTTTTCTAGATTACGAAGCTTGTGTGCAATATTAACTTTTATAACTTTGAAGTCATGTACATTCAATATTTTCTTTACAAAATTTCTCTTAACTAATAGACTAATTTATGTTTATATGGTGAAAATGGAAATACAAAATGAAAAATGTTAATTAATGGAAAATTGTTTGAGATTTCTTTTTTAATTTTAAAGAACTTCCATGTTTTTTTTTTCCTTTTATTTTGGTCAAGAAACTAAAAAAGCTTCCATACAATTGTTTGAGATTTTGTTTTTATTCTTAAAGAAATTTCATGTTTTTTTTCTTCCTTTTGTTTTGGTCAAGAAACTGAAAAAGCTTCCATATAAGCAAAATTCACACCTTCACAAATGGGAAAATTAATAATGAGGCAAATTATAACGCATATAAAACTTTTATATAAGATGATCACGTTGGTAATGTGCATTCTCCTAGAACATGATTTTCATTACCCTTGACAAGATATAAATATCTAAAAGCCAAATGGAGAATAATCCAAATACATTAGATTTAATGGAAACAAATCCAAGAAAACTAAGATCATATTGTTACATATGGCTGATACTTTGTATATTTGTATTAATTGTTTGTGTAATATTTTCCAGAGCAGAAGAGAAAGATAAAACCGATCATAAGATCATCGATGGTAATAGTATCGATGATAATAAGCCAAGAATTTACTCCGTTTTGGTTGAAGGTGAACCACTGGTCTTTCGAGATGCTATTCACATTAACAGGTTCGTATCAATATATTTTTTATCTTTGGAAATTTATAGAAACAAAATAATAATTACTATATGAAGTTTTTAATCTACTTGGTCTTCTTCATCTATAAATGCTTATGGTTCATTTTTCAATTTCATTAATTATGATATCTTTGAGTTGGACAATTTGTAGTTTCACATTAAACAAATATGATAGATATGGATTTGAGGCAAATCATATCCTTACTTTGAAATAAAAAATATAAGCAAACTATATTTTTGTTTTGAGTTTTAATTTCTTATGTTTTATCATACATATGATTAATATAGCACAAAAATTGGTTAAATGCAGCCGATCCTATCAGAGTTCAATTCCAAAGATATGATCTGAGTAGTATTGTTTGAGATTTTGGAGGGGAAAGATTTAGGCTATAGATCATATTTTATCGATCTAACTATTGATAAAAAGAAAATTAATATGGCACAAATAATAAGAATATTATGGTAGAAAGTGTTTTGAGTTAAATATCCATATGTAGTTTTTCTCACAATCCCTTGTGTGTAATATATAGTTTTAGCTATCGATTTAGTCTTGTAGATCTAACTGTTTTGACAAAACAAAATCATGTAATTATTTATTGAGATTATCTGGTGTTTTGAAATTAGCAAAGCTATGGCTATTGAAGCGAAGAAGATAGAAGAGATTCATGAAGAAATTCTTGAAAGCACACTTGAAAAGGGAAGCTATACAAAGCTTTATAGCTTCAAACATATCATTAACGCTTTCGCAGTTCGTACTACACCTTCTCAGGTTCTATTCTCTTACCCAAACTAATATAATTCGGTTTAGTTTTCCGATTTAATAAAGCGGAAATAACCCGATTGATGATACTTTCAGGCCAAGAAACTCATTCAAACAAAAGGAGTGAAGGGAATAGAAGAAGATAAAGGAGTAAAACTAATGACAACATATACTCCTGATTTCTTGGAACTTCGTAATCAAGTTTGGCCAAAGATCTCCAGCGACAACGGCGAACGAAACGCCGGAGAAGACATAGTAATCGGTTTTGTAGACACCGGAATAAATCCTACTCATCCGAGTTTTGCTGCATTTGATTTCAAAAACCCTTACTCACCAAAACTCTCACGTACGAACTTCTCCGGCGACTGTGAAACCGGTCCTCTGTTCCCGGCCGCATCTTGCAACGGAAAAATCATCTCCGCAAGGTTCTTTTCAGCCGGAGCTCGAGCTTCTATGGCTTTAAACTCCTCCTTGGATATACTCTCTCCGTACGATGCATCCGGCCACGGAAGGTAATTAAATATGTCTTTATTTCTATAAGAATTTTGTAAAATGTATACCATTTGTCATGGATATTTTTCCGAAAATACCATCAAAATAATATCTATAAACCGTAACCAAATTAATAGTATTTTCATCTTAGTTTTGATTTTTTTTTTCTTTTTATTTGTTATAGGAGATATGGTCAAATTACATGTCTATATATTATTAGTACATTCTAAATAAATATTTTTTTGGTAAATAAAAGTTTCTTGTATATGTACATATATATATATATGAATCAGATCCTATAGATCCAGTTATTGACAAAAAAAAATTACTCCGTATTTTGCAATTTTTTGTACATTGTATGTGATAGCATAAGTAGAGTCACTAAATTTAGTTTGATTTATACCAAAGAAATTTCATTTGGTTTGGGTTGGTTTAGCCACGTGGCATCAATCGCAGCCGGAAACGCCGGAGTTCAGGTGATTGTCGACGGGTTCTTTTACGGTCGTGCCAGTGGTATGGCTCCACGTGCACGGTTAGTCACTTCATTCATATACATTAATTAGGGGACATAATTAAGTTTTAAGATTAAGCTCTAATTGATTTTGAATTATTTACTTATTCCCGTGGCAGAATCGCCGTTTACAAGGCGATTTATCCATCAATCGGAACTCTTGTTGACGTTATTGCAGCCATCGACCAAGTAAATAAAAAAAAACAAGGCTAAAAGTATTTGAAGCACTTGTGATCTATAACCAAATTATATTATTTCTTTTATGTTGTGACAGGCGATAATGGATGGTGTGGATGTGCTAACACTATCCGTGGGACCAAACGAACCACCGGTGGATAAGCCAACGGTACTCGGAATGTTCGACCTTGCAATGCTATTGGCTAGAAAAGCCGGCGTTTTTGTGGTGCAAGCCGTAGGGAATCATGGCCCTTCACCATCTTCTGTTTTGTCTTACAGTCCTTGGGTCGTAGGCGCCGCTGCCGGAACTACAGACCGGTCTTATCCTGCCTCTCTAATCCTCGACGGTGGAGAAACCATTCAAGGTGTTGGACTATCAGGTAAACTATTATCTGGTTTTTTTGTTAACAACTCAATGAATAAAATTTAATCTAAAACAACTATTTTTTTTTAATAATTAACTTAAAAAATACTTATAAATTCTTTTTGCCATTTGTACATTTACATATTCAAGTGCCAACTTTTGGAGCTCCATTACTTCAACATAGGCTAGTCTTAGCCAAAGACGCAGTTAAAACCTCGGTTCTACAAACCGTTACCACTGACGTTGAAGAATGTCAGCGGCCGGAAAATTTTGATCCGGCTGTGGTTATTGGAAGTATTGTGATATGTACATTTTCCAATGGCTTTCTTAATCAGAATTCAACCGTCAGAGCTATCATTCAAACTGCCACGACACTTGGTTTCAACGGTTTCATACTCATCGCAAACCGTAGATTTGGCGATTATATTGCAGAACCGGTTATATCTTTGGTTCCTGGTATTCTGATTCCTAAAGTAATAGATGCTCAGGTAAAAATTCAATAAACCTATCAAAAACTGCTATAAGTATTGTGTTTTTTAGGTATTAGATAAAAGTCATATTATGAGACTTTATGTAAGACTATTTTGAGGTACTACGAAGAGAAAACCTATAGAGACAAGAGTGGAATGGTGACACAATTCGGAGCACGTGCCAGAATTACCGACGGCAGAAACTCAGTCTTCGTCGAAAAAGCACCGGTAGTGAGCAGAGTCTCTTCGAGAGGACCAGCTTATATTGATGCAAATCGGAATCCTTTAGATGTGCTTAAGCCAGATATTCTTGCACCTGGTCACCAAATTTGGGGAGCCTGGAGCGTTCAAAGTGCCTTTGATCCTATTCTCACAGGTTACTATTTTCTTAATTGTCCCTCATGTTTTGTATCTTATGCAATTTACTACCTCAAGTTTAAAAATGGTTTCTTGTGTAGGAAGAAACTTTGCGTTATTATCAGGAACAAGCATGGCTGCTCCTCATATAGCTGGAATTGGTGCGTTGATAAAACAGCTTAATCCTTCTTGGACTCCGGCCATGATTGCATCGGCCATCTCCACCACAGCCTCTAGATACGACAGTTCTGGTGAAGTTATATCAGCGGAGTCTTATGAAATTGGTGGATTGGTTCCTTCGAATCATTTTGACCTTGGTGCAGGCCATGTTACTCCTGCTAGAGCCATAGATCCTGGACTGGTTTTACCAGCAGGTAAACTTTTACTTTATCATGGGATAAGAATATATCAATATAAAAGTTAGTGCTTTAAATGAAAAAAGTGATAAATATTACTAGTAAAAAAAATTTGGTGGACGAATTCATGGCTAAATTGCAATTACAAAAAATATCACGGAAATTATAAACGGTTAAGAAAAATCATCAAATAACCACAACTGTAGCCACGATCGTATAGCTATGACATTAGCCACGAATATAGAAAAAGCTTTAGATATACGGTTGTGGCCAGAAAATTCATGGCTATTTAATAATTTTTCGTAACTACTTGATGATTTTGCGTAGGTATTTGATGATTTTTTGTAGCTGCTCACGATTTTTTTACCATACTTCTAATGTTATCGATTTTCTTTGGGGCTTTGGACCAGGTTTTGAAGACTACATAAGTTTCTTATGTTCACTACCATTCATTGACCCAGTCACGGTTCAAGCCGCAACTGGAGTCTTGTGCACCAGGTCGCTTAGCCATCTGGCGAATCTTAATCATCCATCAGTGACTATATCTGCACTCAAAGAGTCAGTTGTGGTGAAAAGAAGTTTCCAAAACGTTTCCAACAAGACTGAGACATATCTTGGTTCGGTTTTACCTCCCAATGGTACAACTGTAAGGTTAAACCCATCTTGGTTTACTGTACCGGCACAGGAAACTCAAGATTTGGACATCGAATTCAATGTCACAGAAGTCTTGAACAAGTTTACATTTGGTGAAATTGTTCTTACCGGAAGCTTAAACCACATTATAAGAATACCTTTGTCAGTTCAAACCATACCGTTTTGAAATCATAAATTTTCTACTAATTGTAATGAATGGAACTATGTAATGTGATAGTAAAAGTTATGTATTTTGTTTAACGGCTCTCACTGATTTAGCTATATAAAAGCGTAGACAATAAACAAGTTATAATATAAAGTTTACATCAGGCATAGATAGTCTACAACCTTGTGAAGGTTGAGATACAATCTAGTAACACATATTAAAGGGTCACATCATAAATACACATGAAGTCATTAGCGATCTTAGACGTTTAGAATTATATACTTAACTATATCAAGCAACTATGAGGACTAATATGGTGGTCTTGGGTCGGGTCCAAGAGGTCTTGGAAACCAAGTAGCTCCCGGAGGTGGAGGCAGTGGGTTAGGTTCTCAAGGAGGTGGAGATGGTGGATGACGTTCTGGAGGAGGCGGAGGAGGGCGAGGTTCTGGAGGCGGAGGAAGAGAGCGAGGTTCTGGAGGCGGTGGTCCTGGTGGCGGTGGGTGGTGGAAAGGAGGAGGTGGACGATGAGGAGGAGGATGAGGCATCTTTATGCTTTGTTATTGCAATATTTGTGTTGTGTATATAGTTTATATAGAACATCAAGATCAAGGATCATTATTAGTTGTTGTTACCCACAAGTCTTTGAAGTGTTAAACAGTCACTCATTAGTTAGATGTTTAGTAGAATGGTAGTTATACACCTAATCTTCTAGCTATATATGAAGCCATACCTCTCATATCTTGTACCGTTTGGTTTACTAAACCAAATATTGGTATATCCAGACCAAAAATACCAAATATGACATTCGGTTTAACCGTTTCAGATAACCGAACCGAACCAACAATGTAAAAAACAAAGAATCAGTCTTCATTACACATACATTCTTTACATCTTGGGTAACGGTAAACGCTGCGTCCTGTTGGTCTTACCAATACATGTTTGGTTTGCCTAACGTTCTTTCTCACTCTTTGCTCGAACACTTTCCACTCTATTGTATTGTTCTTCAACAATATGTCTGAGAATCTCCTTTTGTTTGGTCTGATCGTTGGCATTTTCCCTGCTCCATAATAAATCCGGTAACCTGAGACCAGAGACGATAATTGACTCCCTGAATCTGTCATTGCAAAGGCGTCTGATGCAGCGCAGGCAATGAAATCAAGAACCGCTAGCTAAAACACAACCAGAAAGAAAAACATTCAGTTTTGCTGGTGGAGAAAGATAGACGATAAATCGAAAAGTTTCTTCATTTCACCTGAGATGAGAAGTTCTTGAAAGGCTCTAGCTCGGTTTGAGAGAGTATGTCCTCTTTGGTGACTAGATTAGGATAGAGACTCGTTAAAGCAGCTAACCGTTTCGTTCCACCGTATATATTCGCACCAGCCACAAAGACACGGGTCTTGCGGTTGAAACCAAGACCTGCAAGCATAAGCACTGCCTCTTCAGGTGATAACGGGCAAAGCCCTTCTGTTCTCAGATCCTCTGGAGAGGGTATTCTGCATAAAGATTAAAGAAAGAGAGCATTGAGTGTGAACCCAAAACCGGTATGATAGAAGCGAAAGCAAAGAGTATTAAGAGAAGAAAGAAACAAACTTTGTCGTCTTTGATAGATTTGCTAGAGTCGGGAAATGCTTTTCCCGGTAAGCATCAAGTTCCAACTTTTCTGCATCGCCTCCTCCAAAGTAACAGAGAGAATGAGCCACCATATCAATTTCAAACCTGAGATGGACTGCTAGATACTTAGAAGCCTTATGAAGAGGACCGGCCTTCTTGTCCAATATGAAGGACGCAAATTTTGGACCAACTAGATACGGGTCAACAGGTGCAAGGTGTGATCCACTATCTCGTAATCTTCTTACGAGTGTAGCACCCGTTTCTTGTATCTTTGGAACGAAGTGTAGCGCATGAAAATTACATCTACAGCGCAGCCTCTACTACCCCGCAACAAATTTGGATCATTTACGGGTCAAGAGATGTATATGCACTGAGCAAAAGAAAAACATTTACCTGTAACTCAAATGGTATTGGATCAAAGGCCAACCGGTTTCCGAATCCATAGAAATGGACAACTCTGTTCTTAAGTAGAAGAGGAAGTATATGCTTCTTATAAAACCCTGGCTTGGCTTCTTTCATGACATCTATATCTGTCACCTTAGAGACATAATGAAAAGAACAAAGTATGTAACAAGAAACAGAGTAAAAGTGAAATCGGTTTTGAAACTTAAATCGGTAAAAGGAACTTACAAGGCTGCCAATGGCCTCAAGGTCTAAAGACTGAAGCTCTTTTGGTAGTTTCTTTACAACCCGAATATCAGGAGAGAGATACTTAATAAAATGTTCCACTTGATAGATATCTCCAAACTGACTACGAAACATATATATAAACCAATCAACAATGTCAAGATTCAACATCGACTAAACGAGCATCAATAAGAAAAGAACGGAAACAGAGAGAGAACGGTGGGACCTTACAATAGTTACCTTGCATCGGTCCAGACATCACTGAACATGAATTTGGGAACAACCAGTGTTGCATTGAGCATCCGTGCAACAACAACAATGTTACAAACCTATTAAATCATTTCCCATTGAATCCAAAAGTTAGCAGTAACAACGAAACCAGATTTACAAAGTAATGTGTAAAGGAATCACAACTTACAGCTACTCTCTGTTGATTGATTCCACCATTTGCAGTTACCATAATATATCCATTTTTCCCATCTAAATCCATACAAACAACACACTAAATTAATAAATACCAATTTAACATGAGAATTAAACTCACATAGTAAGAGTAAGAGACCACTAGGCTTCCAGGAACGTTGATCAGCGCAAGGCTTCCAAGCTAAAGGTTGGTCCTTGGGTTCTTTCCACAACTCTTTGGGCTCAAGTTTGTTTTGCCCCTAATAAACACAATGTCACAGACAGATTTTCAGTTTAAGATTCAAAAAGTCCAAAACAAGAAGGATTAAACAACAATTTAAACAATAATAAGATAATACCTCAGCCAATGCATGAGCAGCCAAAGCCAACATTCTACCATAAGTTCCATTATATTTCTTCTTTGGTACCTTTCCCATCTTTTTCTTCTCTCCATGCTATCAAATTACAGTCACACAAAACCAAAAACATCAATCCAAATGCTAAATTCATGTAATGTAACTCAGAAAGAAACGAAAACCTAAACTGTGACCACCATGATTGTACACAATTGACCCCATTCAATCATTGGTTTTAAGCTAAAGTATCCTCTTTTTTTACTAGAGATGGTAAAAGCTAATCTTTTTTTGGGACTTTAAAGCTTCTTTTGACATCACATTGACTTGACCAATCAAAGTTTCAGTTTTTACCTGTCCATTCGCCGACACTTTAACGGATACCCGTTTTACATTCGGGTTTAGATCCGGGTTTGATTTCAATTTCATGTCAAGCTTTGGTTGTTTGGAGAAACCTCTTCGAAGCCAAGCTCGGCCTTCATGGAGCTGAGAGAGCATAAACCAATTGACAAAAATGAAGAAACCAACAAGTGCAATTACACACGCAGCGGTTTTAGCCGTTCTGATTCGTTTCCTCTTTGCTCTCTTAACCGGATTTTTCAAATTCCGGTTTGGATCTCCGATGATCCAAGACCAAATCGACCCAGTAAAATCGGAGCTAGTACTTCCAAGCTTGTCTCCAGCTACTTCTGAGAACCGGGTTGGACCAAGTCGGGTTGGTGATTGAACCGGAGAAGCTACTACTCCTACTCCATGGATCCAATCTTGAACTCGAACATCCAAAGTCTCTGGTTTTACTTCGTCTTGTCTCTCCTGATCCATGGCTAAACACAGCTCAGTCACACTCTCTCGTCTTCTCTCTTGTTTCTATTCAGAGTAAATGATTTGTTGAATTTAACGAAGCTAGTGAAGAAAGAGAGAGAGAGAAGGGAGTCTTTGCTTGACGAATTTAAGAGGATTTAATTCTTCTTTATTTTGTCCGAACGTAATTATATATTTTAGGTTCTAATCCTCCAGATTGACGCTTTTTATTAATATAATCCCTTCATTTAATGTCTTATTCTTTTAAATTAGGATTTTATATAAAGAAAAAAATCGAATTGTCAAATTTTAATTTTGTAATTAATACATGATATGGTTTTTATATATTTTCTCACAGAAATTTACTATCGTGTTAAATTTACAAAATTTTAAGAATAAGTTTAGATTCATTGCAAAACTTTTTATTTACTATTTTAATTTTGACCATTATTTAAAAAATTTGATTATAACAATAGATTATATTACACATTGGTTATGAGTTTGCATGATTGTTTTAAATTTTGGTGAAATGTAACATTACAAAGAGAGAAAAAAACAACTAGTTGAATTTTAACAAAAATCTTTTAAATTATTTTAACTTTTACCCTCTATTTTATCTAATAATGTCATTTTTTCATACCAATAACTTGTTCTAACTTTATAAGAAAATCTATAAAACATAGACCGGTCTTAATCATCATGTATCACCACACTTCAACGAGAAAATTGATTAATCTGGTACAAATTATGTCATTAATTATATAAACATAAACATGTGCTAAAGTACTCCTCATTACCTTATTAGGTTACTATTTCATCTCTAATATTTCAAAAGAAAAATATATATCACAGAATAAATTTCTTGAGTAATAATTATTAATACTCCTATATATTTTTAATATGGTGACGTATAAAGTTGGATTAACTGCTACCAACTAGCTATATAATAAACTATAATACAAATTGGTGAAAGCTATTTTTATGTAACTTGAATTAGTTACTGTGGGACCTTCACTAATAAGTTTCATTGTGAATTTCATAACATAAATTATAAAACTAATTAGCTGCCAAAAAATCTTTACCAAGAAAAAAGAAAAATAAAAACAGAAACCAGAAACCAATAGCTGTCAAAAACAATAGTTTCTGGAAGTGCACTCTAATTGGGCTTTAGTATATTTTAGTCGGCTATAATAATGTGGGCCTTTAAGTTCACTTTCTGCACATTAGAGTAATATATTTTTATTGGGGCCTAAACATCTGTTTATGGTAATATATAAAACTTGATAAAGCTAGGAACTCATAAATTTGTTAGGCAATTTTTTTTGTATTGTATTGCCAAAAGAAGTGTAGTTCTTGCAAATAAAATTTATTGATTTAGTAAGTTCAGAAATTTTTTGTTACATGAAGTAGATTAAGACAATATTTAGGAAACAAACTTTAAACTCTAGATTAAAAATTATCGATTCAAATTGTTGATAAAAATAATCATTAGACCAATACAAGTAGATTTATTAAAATGTCAAATTCAAAAATCAATAACAGTTGATTTTATTTTGAATTTATAAACATCCGACCAAAAAGAAAAATTTAGAATTTATAAAACAATAACATAAACAGTCTAGAAATATCAAGACCTTTTAAAAAATCAACTCCCACAATACCCTTTTACATTTATGATGTGATCATGTTAATAAATTAAACTATATTTCCTCTATTTCACAATATTAGATATTTTAATAATTTCACAAATTTTAGAAAAATTTACAAAATGACACTTAACCTCGTTCATTTTCAAAAAAACTAATTAAAAAGAAAAAAAAAATTAAAGACAAAATAAATATTTTTTAGTCAAATATGCATTAAAAATACAAAACATCTAATTTTTTGATACAAATTTTTTTTTCTATAACATCTATTTTGTGAAACAGAGAATACTAATTGTTTTGTTTTAACTAGTAAAATTATATCATTTTATTCAAAGTTATGTATGTCTATTTAATGTTTATTTTTTTGACGTGGGCTTAAATGGTAACGGAGGAATGTTGAGAAATTGTGGAATTTTTGAAAATTTATGCTGAATTTTATTGTTGTTACCAGTTACATTAGTATAACTGAAAAGTGGAGGAATTGTGGAATAATTAAATAAATGATATACTTTTTCTTTTAACTATTTCTTTAGCAAATTTTATATTATATTATTATGTGTACATAGACATACTTAGTTTGTTTTGCAAAGTATACATATTTATTCAAAATTTTGGTAAGTATAAACATTTTTAGTAATTAGGAAAAATAATAAATTAATTTTAAATGGATTCAAGGATATTAGTTGTGGTAACAAAGAAGGAATTCTTTTTTGTCAATACCAACAAAGAATGAACTTTATATGAAAAAAAAACAAATATTTATGGGCAAATTTTCATTAAGTAAAATTTAATATATATAATTAAAATAATATTGTAAATATATTGTTATATTTTACTTATATTGGTTCTGACTCGTTTTAGTTCGATGTCTAACTTTTTTTTAGTATATAAATCTAGCATCAAGGATTCAACCAACTACCGGAAATAGATTAAATAGAATTCTAGAACAAGTTTTGGTTATGAATTGGATTTTATCGGCTAATTATTAAAAAATATTCTGTCATATTCTACATTCAACATAATTCAGTTATTGTGATTCCGTAAGATTCTGCATAAAACATTAAAAATTTTTTTGCCGAATTCTATATCAACACAATTCTGTAATTACCATTTATATCTATAGTGTCAGCAAAGTTCTTAAAAGAAATAATTTGATATAATCCCAATTAGTCTTAACCAACATCTATAAATAATTTAATATACGCGAAAGGTGGTCACAAATGGAAAATACCAATGTAGCTAGATTCATATTGATTTTATTTTTTTGGATATTAAATTACAATTAACCGATTTATTAGTCAAGTTTTTACATAATATAGACAATAAAATTTGATTCTTAAATGTGCAAGTGCATCTACTTTTAGTGAACTTACCACCTACTAAACTAAATGTCACATATGATTCACATTGACTTAAACATTATAAAAATCAATTCATATTGGCAATACAATTAGTGATCAATTCTGAAAAAATAATTTATAACTGGACTTCAACGTGATCGCACGCTAATTCAAAGAAAAAAAGAAGCAAATAAGTGGATGAATAAATAAATAAATAAATAATTGTTACGAAGTCGTTGTGACACGTAAGCTAGAAGTGACCGCTGCCTGCCCACGTGATAATTTCAAAGTATATAACATTCTTTCTACGATCATAGCGTTTACCTACGATACATGTCTTTTAAATCACGGTGTTGTTCGTTTTTTGATAAAAATTCACGATGTTGTTGATATGTCATATTTGTGCTTCTACGATCATAGTGTTTGCTTCTAATAAAACATTCTCACAAATTTATTTAGATCTTTTTATAAATATTTTGCAGTTATATCAGACAAAAGTTCCACAATGAACCAGCATGCTACTTTAATCCCTCAAAGAGAGGTAAGAAATTTTTAATGTTTATTTGTTTTAAAAATAAATTTACAACGTTTTTTTCTATATTTATTTTGTGTTATAGATTAATATTAAGTGGTCAGATAAAATTTATCGAATATTCATTGAGATGTTTTTACCTTAACTTGATAAAAAAAATTGGGTAGACAAAACTTTAAAAAAAAAAGGTAAACTAAGTATAAAAAAAAGTTTTAAGGTAGCTACTGGATTTGATTTATCATGGAAAATTTTTGGAAACCATCCTCAAAATTTAAAATTTTGGTATGAATGTTACAACCGACTATGTGGGTATACTGAAGTAGCCATTGATCATGCTATAAAAATAATCAATATGGAAAAAGAATGGTGGGGTGATCGAATACAAGTAACTATTTTAGTACTTTTTGAAATATTTTTAAAAAATAAAAAATTAAGTGCATGTATTAATTTATTTTTGTAAGGAAAATAAGGTGGCTAAACGATTTCGTAAAAAAACTTTAGCTAATAAAGATCTCTTGGAAAAATTGTTTAGTGAGACTCGTATAGGAGTTGAAGATGGATGGTCGGTTGGAAATGGTCCTGATGTGTATCGTCCTCAATATAGATATGAGCATGTGATGCAATTTGACATGAACACGCCATATTGTACTAAGGATCGAGATGAGTCGTTATCGACTCCATATGAAGAATTAACTCAAACCATGCAGTCAACTCCTAACATTATGCGTTCATCGTCCAATGAAATACTACAACATGACAAGCGAAATAAACGTAAATGTGGATCATCAAACAACGATAACCAATCTGATTTGTCAAAAGCTTTAAGTGAGCGATCAGACGCACTTAAAATGGCAACATCTGAGATGTCATCAACTCTAGCATCTAACGTAACACTCGCTGCACGATGGTTACATCAAATATCAGAGATTGAATTTGACACATCTTTTTATTGGGATGCTACTAATTTAGTTTCTAAAGATGAAATTGTCCAAAAATGGTTTATCAGAATTCTAGAAAATAAGTTTGCACTTATTTATTTGGAGCAGAAGATTGGTAGTAGACATTATAAATGATTTTCAAAATGCAAAATGCGTAATTACTTGCACTTTTTTATTTGTCGTAGACATTATTGGTACTTTTTTTATTTTTTTAATAATTAATGTTATTATAAAATACAAAATACTTAATTACGTTGTTCCCTTTACTACACTTAATCAAAATGCTTTAACTCTTTCTTTCTTTTTCCTTTTACGTTTAATTATGTTTAATTCTTAATGTTTAATTGCTTGTTTTATATGTAGATAGTACAACTATTTTGGAAAATGGTAAACGATGATGAAGCGGATGACTCTCAGTTTATATCACACTTAACAAATGGGTCGACAGTAACAAATATTATTAGACAACCATTGTGTGCACATCCCATCTGTGGTCCTTACTTTGTTGATGAACTAGTACATGGTCATCGAAATCAATGCCACTTTTTTCTACGAATGGATTCAGAGGTATTTCTTAATTTATGTAAAACTTTGGAAAAAAATATATACAAGATGAAACCATCTCGAAACATGACTGCGAAAGAGAGTGTGGCTATTTTTTTTGTCATTTGTGCCCATAACGTCCCTCAACGAAGCAACATGAGGATTTTTGGACATTCTCAAGAAACCATATCCAGAAAATTTCATGAGGTTGTTAATGTGATGGAGCTTATGGCAGTTTATATGTTTAAAGTCTGATAAGTGTTATTGGCTTTACTTCAAAGGATTTGTTGGTGCAATGGATGAGACACATGTATCTGTTGTGGTGTCTGGACAAAATCAACAACGATATTGGAATAGAAAAAGCGTATGCAACATGAATATTTTAGCAGTCTGCAGTTTGGATATGTTATTTACATATATATATATATATATGTTGGTGTGCCCGGATCTGCACATGATGCAAATGTACTTTCTTTGGCTATGGAAGACGATACTAATTTTCCTCATCCACCAACAGGTAAATATTACTTTGGGTATTTTGGTTTGATCCATATTGGTCCAATTCTTTGAAGATTCAGTGTTAAATCTTCACCTTATTAGTTCTCTGCTTTAGCCATGATTCATAATATTTGATGTTCTGACTTAGTCAACCCGTCTAAGGTTGGAGACTTTGGCTCAGTGGTCAAAATCGTTTGTGTTGAACCTGAGAAATTATTGACACACTTTTAAGATTTTAATACCTAACATTGAAAGTCGACCTTTAATAGATTTATGAATGATTGTAAAAGAAAAAGTAAAACCAATACAGAGTCTAGATAATTAAATCTTCACTTCTTCCAACGAAAACTAAGAGAGAGAAAGAGATTCAACCATAACCAAAACGGTGGTGGTAGCCATCTCCGACGAAGACCTCCTTGAAGACCTCCGTGTAATCCGCCGTGTGATGTAATATTTTCTAACATATATTTAAGAGGAATAAGATTTCTTTACATAAGAAATGGTCAACTGAATGGTTCTCGATTCATTGAGATTGGAACTAGAGAGACTTTCTTCTATGGTTCCACTCATCTAAAGAGATAAAGGGATCACTCTTACATAAAATAATAATAATTTCTTATGAATATATTGCTCATAATCAATATACAAGTTGACATTATCAGAGCAAGCCATTGTGATTCAATAATTCAGAGTTCAAACAATGTGAGCTTAATAGAACTCAGCTTTATGTATATAAACCACATGAGTCTCTCCAAGAACATTACATTACATTACAATTATCTCAAATTCTTTAATGGAACCCAAAATGACAAAAACACTGATTATTGTGGCTATGTGTCTAATGCTTGTTCTCAACATTGCTGCTGAAACTAAGGTACTTAATATGTTTGTATGCTCAGATCTGAATCTCTTACTCAATCCCTTTCTTCTTGATGTTTGAATCAGTGTTTGGTTCTTGCAATAAGCTAAACTTGGTATGATTTGTTTGATAGATTCACATCGTGTATTTGGGTGAGAGGCAACATGATGATCCTGACTCTGTCACTGAGTCACATCATCAGATGCTTTGGTCAATCCTCGGAAGGTAATTATCACTTTAGAAACTTATACTATTTTACTAATTTTGACTAAACTCATTTTGCTCATTTCACATCAAATCACATTACAGCAAAGAAGCTGTACATGATTCGATGGTGTATAGTCATCGCCATGGCTAACCGATGAACAAGTGATTCAACTCTCACAACAAAGATTGATTAATGGGAGTTGTGAAAGGAGACTAAGAGGAGGAGCAAGGCAGTGGGAGCAAGGCAGTGGGAGCAATGCCGTAGACTAAGAGGAGGAGCAATGCCGTAGATGGTGACGGCGATTGAAGTTTAGATATAGCGATGGAGCTCTGGGTTTTGAGAGAGAGAATCGTTCTTGTTACTTTAAAATATATAATATATTATTTAAAATACCATTGGATTGACAAGGCAGAATCAAACCCTGAGCAACTCGACATTTAAAATAGATTCAAAATAGATATATAATATTATTTCTTATTTTATTTTCAAAAAGAAAATATTATATATCTATTTTAAATCTATTTTAAATGTCGAATTGCTTTAGTCTGGTAATTAGGATGATCCGGCTAATGATTTGGTACCAGAGTTCAATTCCTACCTATTGCCTTGTCGATCCAATGGTTGGCAAAAAATCTAATTTAAATAATATGTTATATATTTTAAAGTAACAAGAATTTTGGTTCGAAATAGATATATAATATTATTTTTATTTTATTTTCAAAAAGAAAATATTATATATCTATTTTAAATCTACAGCACTAGTATTACCAATAAGCTATTGTTTTTAAGAAATCAAAACTATATTTCTACACCTAAAATTTGGGTCAAAAAACTTAAAAGCCAAAATTCTAAAGAGAAAAATAAAAGTTACAGCCAAACCAATCAGGCTCTAAGTCATTTTATAATTCTATAAAGCTAATTTTGTGGTAACATAATTCAAAAGTTTCAGATCTACAAATAGTTTTTTTAAAATCAATGAGTAAATCGATAAAGATCATTTGGATAAACTAACTTTTTTTATCTTGAATTAAATTACGATAGAAAATCTGTAAAGATAAACCTTAACCAAATGACCAAACAACATCTTCTAATACAAATACTTTATATAACATATATATAACTAATAGTGGAATGTATGATTTCAATGTAAAGAGACAGGTTGATGTTAATTTAGAAGAAACCAAATGAAAAAAAATTTCAACTTTCAAGAAAAAGTTTGTGAGTAGCTGGCCAAAATTAGAATGAATAATATTATAAAATAAAATAAAGAAACTTTACAACTTTTTCTTTGTCTTCCCTCTCTTAGTCTTCTTCTCTTTCTCCGTGTATCTTCAGCGTTTTGTATCAAACAAAACGGCATGGAGTTTCTTTTCTTCTCTTCCCAATTTGTGTGCTGTTAACAGAATTGATCTCTCTGTTTCTTTTTTGGTTAAAATAAGATCTCTCTGTTTCTATACTCTGTTTTTCTTTTTCTTCTCTGTTTCTATTTCCTCAAAGGAAAGAGAAAGAAAAGCTACAAAAGATTTTAGCTTGTGTGATGCTTTTCCATGGAGAAATTTGAGAATTGTTAAGCTTTCAGCAGTTTAGTTTCTGGGTTCGTCTCATAATTTGTTTATCAATCTGATCGTGATATTACTTTTTGAAGAACTTTAGGAAAAAGCGAACTTTACTTTGGTCAACGAGAGACTTTTGGGTTATAAGTTTCTAAAGGTTAGATCTTTTATTTAAACTTTAAGTTTCTTAGATATTATACAAAATCTGAAACTTAATCTTTTAGTCTAAAGTCTAAACTCTTAACGTTCTGTTCTATTAGTTTTACAAGTTCCAAATATCATTCAACTTCAAAATTTTTGCAGGTGAAGCGAAAATTTTGAGGGTTTCTATATAGTTTGAAGAGATGGCGACATTAACAGATATTGGATTGGCAGCAGCTATTAACATTCTAAGTGCATTGATATTTCTTTTGTTATTTGCAATTTTGAGGATCCAACCATTCAATGATAGGGTTTATTTCCCTAAGTGGTACTTGAAAGGTGTTAGAAATAGCCCTTTGAATACTGGTGCTTTGGTGAGCAAAGTTGTGAATTTCGATTTTCGATCATATGTACGGTTTTTAAATTGGATCCCTGCCGCTATAAAGATGCCAGAGGCTGAACTTATTGATCATGCTGGTTTGGATTCTGCTGTCTACTTGAGAATTTACTTGATTGGGTAATCAAATTGTTCTGTACTCTTTGTTATTGCATACATTGTTGTTATGTTTCAGGAACATACAATGAAATATTCTCTTGATGTGTAGTTATGTTTCAAATGGTTTCTGTAATATTATTTTGCAGACTTAAGATATTTGTCCCAATTGCATTACTTTCATGGTCTATTCTAGTACCTGTGAATTGGACAAGTGATGGATTGCAGATAGCTAATCTTCGTAATGTAACATCTAGTGATATCGATAAGCTTTCGATTTCAAATGTTGAACGTGGATCAGACAGGTTTGTTGGAGAAAGAATATCTGTAATCTCTTTGCTGCTTTTGAATTTTTCACTCTATAATGATCCAAAACTCTGAATTTGGTAAAGGTTCTGGTCGCATCTCGTGATGGCTTATGCATTCACATTTTGGACTTGCTATGTTCTAATGAAGGAATATGAGAAAATTGCTTCAATGAGGTTATTGTTTCTTCAATCCGAGAAGCGACGAGCTGATCAATTCACTGTAAAGATCTTTATTTTGATTTATATATTATCTCTTTGCTAATTGATCTCAACATTTTGTGTGAGATATGATCCAAGTTTGGGCTTTTGACAGGTTCTGGTTAGGAACATACCACCGGACTCAGACGAATCAGTTAGTGAAAGCGTGGAGCATTTCTTTCTTGTTAACCATCCAGACCATTATCTTACACATCAGGTTAGATCATAGCCCTTCAAAGAATGCATCTTGATTCCGATTTTCTCGCTATTATCTTGGTTAAGTCTCTTAGATTATATATCCGTTAGGTGGTGTACAATGCAAATAAACTGGCTGACTTGGTAGCAGAGAAGAAGAAATTGCAGAATTGGTTTGATTACTACCATTTAAAGTATACAAGAAATAAGGAACAAAGGATAATGATAAAGGTAAATACTTTGAGAAACCGGAAAGGCTTGAAACACATATTGAGGTCTAACTCTGTTTCATCTTGCAGTTGGGATTTCTTGGGCTATGGGGAAAGAAAGTAGATGCAATGGATCATTACGCAGCTGAGATCGAAAAACTAAGCGAGCAAGTAAGCATTGTTTCTTTTAAGGATGTAACTGCCGTTTTCAGTTTAGGTTACTCTGTTTACAGGTTTTTGGGTTTATGATTTACACAGATATTGGAAGAGAGGATGAGAGTAAAGAAAGATGACAAGAGTGTAATGCCAGCAGCTTTTGTCTCTTTTAAAACACGTTGGGGAGCTGCGGTTTGTGCACAGACACAGCAGACAAAGAACCCAACTGAATGGTTAACAGACTGGGCTCCAGAAGCAAGAGAAGTATTCTGGCAAAACCTTGCAATGCCTTATGTATCTCTTACTGTTAGAAGACTTCTGATGCACGTTACCTTCTTCTTCTTAACTTTCTTCTTCATCATCCCAATTGCATTTGTGCAATCTTTAGCAAGTATTGAAGGTATCCAGAAATATGCTTCGTTCCTCAATCCCATCGTCAAAAAGTAAGTACAATTTTCGAGTTCTTGCTTACTGTTCCAACTCATGAGACCATGCTTGATTCAATTCCTTGTGTATGCAGGCCTTTTATGAAATCATTGATCCAAGGTTTTCTTCCTGGTATTGTCTTGAAGCTCTTTTTGATATTCCTACCAACGATTTTAATGATCATGTCGAAATTCGAAGGGTTTGTTTCGATATCAACGCTAGAAAGAAGAGCAGCTTTTCGATATTATCTATTCAACTTAGTGAATGTTTTCCTCGGTAGTATAATCACTGGATCTGCATTGGAACAACTTGATTCTTTTCTTAAGCAATCTGCAAATCAGTAAGCTCTTGATCTCTAGCTAGCTCACTCACACACTTGTACTCTTTTGAAGTACTCAACATTTTCATATTCTTTGTTTTAGAATACCACAGACAATTGGAGTTGCAATACCAATGAAAGCAACGTTCTTTATAACGTATATAATGGTGGATGGTTGGGCTGGTGTGGCTGGAGAGATTCTAAGAGTCAAACCATTAATCATTTTCCATTTAAAGAACTTCTTCTTGGTGAAAACTGAAAAGGACAGAGAAGAAGCTATGGATCCTGGACAGATTGATTTCTACTCTACAGAACCTCGGATTCAACTCTACTTCCTTCTTGGTCTTGTCTATGCTCCAGTCACGCCTCTTCTACTTCCTTTCATCATCATCTTCTTTGGTTTATCTTACCTCATCTTTCGTCATCAGGTGAAAACAAAACAAAATCTCTTTGTCTTTTCAAAGTTTAAAATATTCTCCTATAGGTGCTAATACTGATAATACTGGAATACTGGAATTTGATAAAGTAGTAATCTATAATCCCGATTTGAGTGTCCTTGAAACTAACTCACAACACATGGCATCAAGAATATTTATATGGCTGCACTGATGGCCCATTGACCCGTGAACATGTTGAACTGGCTTAGGAGAAAAGTCTATGACTGATTCGGAGCTCCCGGTGCTTATAGTGTTTCCGTTGAATCGGATTATCCTATTTATAGAAAAAATTATATTTTCATATAGGAGTTTTGGATTTAGGTTCACATTCATTCTTGGTTTTCTGGATCCAACCAAAATTATAGTTGGCTTAATTGGTTTTTTTGAGCTAAACCGGTTTATCTTGTAGATCATAAACGTGTACAATCAAGAGTATGAGAGTGCAGCTGCATACTGGCCTGACGTTCATGGACGTATAATAACGGCATTGATCATCTCACAAATCCTTATGATGGGTTTAATGAGTACCAAAGGGAAGGTTCAATCCACACCCTTCCTTCTCGTTTTAGCGATTCTCACTTTTGGTTTTCATCGGTTTTGTAAAGGCCGGTACGAAGCCGCATTCGTCATTAACCCTTTGCAGGTTAGTATTATTAATCTATTTTAACATTCTCTATAGCCACGAAAATATAATAAAAAAATTCATACCTAGATCCCAATTACAAAAACAGCTATGAAGAATTATCAAATAGTATGAAGAATTATCAAATAGTTACGAAAATAATGAAAAACTCCTGGCCACAATTTTTTTAGCAATAGCCGTATAGCAATAATAGTAACCTCGTTAAAAATCCGTAGTTATACGGTTAGAAAAATCATGGTTATGATAGTATTTTTTAATAATTATTTGATGGTTTTTCGTGGTTTTTCGCTGGCATTTAACACGCATCTTTTTGCGGTTTGGTGGGTACATTTTTCGGTTCAGTATGTGTTATCTTTAATCTTGTGGTACTGGTTTATAGGAAGCTATGATTAAAGATACATTGGAACGAGCAAGAGAACCGAACTTGAATCTTAAAGGCTTTCTACAAAACGCATATATTCATCCCATTTTCAAAGACGAAGATTACGAAGATGACTTGTTCGAGGAACTTATTGATGATTCAGATGACGAAAATTGTGAAGTTGTGCCGACCAAACGGAAAAAATCTCCGGGAACCACCGAGGCTAGCAGAAATGCGAGCCACCAGTCGTCACAATCACTGCATTCTAATGGACTTGACACGGATAAGGGAAAACCGGAGCCTTGATGATCAATGAGTGAAAAGGAGTAAACCGGATTGGTTTTGAGTACGATATATTGAGGAAACAGATCTAGTACGTATAGAAAGATGTTTTTGTTTTCAAGTGTTGGTGAAAGATTTTTGTATATTTTTTTTATGCTTTATATCATTGTTTTGGTTTGAGTTTGTTGTTATTATTTTATGATTGTATGTAAAAAATGTTTCCAACAAAGACGTCTTCGTAAAACTCCATTTCCATGCATAGTTACTACCACAGTCCATAGCTTTCCAAGATTTTGAAAAGAAGGTTCATACCAAATTGTAGCAAATAGTTAATAATTTTGGTTTTTTCGATTAATAATTGGATCGACAAGACCTGATTCATAACCATTTTTAAACCCTTAATAATATGATATGAAACAATCATAACTTTCTTAAATCGAATTCGAATGGAGAAACGACTTACATTCAACAACTTATGCAAATGAGCCTTTCAACAATTAGTCTAAAATGTACTCTTTAAAATCTTTGGGTCATTAAAATTATTAGGCAAATTAAAAATTCGGCCCTTTTTTTATCAACAATTGAATCGACATGCTCTGACCCATAATCTAAATATTTAAATTAAAATTGAATGATATTCCAATTCACCACCTAATAGCAAATTAGATAAAGTATAAACTAATTAGACTACCTGCTTCTTCGCAATTGTTTTTATTAAAACTAAAATTTTGTCTATTTTATTTTATTGAATCTAATTTATACAAAAACTAAACCAAACGAAATGGCCAAATTTTTCTTAATATGGTGGTTAGTATGATCCAACCAATGATTATGACATCTAGAATTCAATTTCTCCTCTTTACAATTTGGCAAATTAAACATAAATTTTAAGGATTGGAGTAGGTTATACATCGAATCTTGTCTATCCGTTTGACAAAAAAAACCAAATGAAATGTAGAGTGTTGCGAGGAAACTTACGAAATAAATGTGTTTTGCCGCATTTACTGCCTAAGAAACGTCCTAAGCAAAGATTCACACTTTTAATCCTTTAAGGAGACAATTTAATGACCTTTTTAATCCTCATTTGAATGTTTTATTATTTCCTAATTGAAAAATAAAAACAAAACCGACAAAACTATGTGGGTCCCATTTAAAAACTTACACGTGGACAATGACACGTTCAAAGTCTTTTCTTTAAGTGACTTGCCTTCATGGCTTCATCTCCTCACTGTCAAATCTCTCTTAATCTCTTCGATTTTGATCTCCTCAAATCTCGATTCCAAAATCTCGATTTTGGATGCAGACTTTCGGAGGCAAGTAATATCGAATTTCGAGTTTACTAATGCCACGGAGATCGCTGCTTCCGGTGGCGTCTCGTCGTGGCGTCGTGTGGTTTCGATGGAAGCTAATTATATCTCTCTCCATTGCTCTATTCATCTTAACTTTACTCAGTATCCAATTTCAGTCTCGTTCTAGTGAGCCGACATTTTCGTCTTCACTCTCCGTCGCGAGATCTCGTATCCCTCTCCGTAAATACACTGGAAATCGTCCGAAACTAGCGTTTCTGCTCCTTACAAAACGTGATTTGCCTCTTGATTTTCTTTGGGATACATTCTTCAAGGTTTGAAAAATTGTAGCTTTAATCATTCACTTCTGTTGTTTGAAATTGGAAAGTTGCTGGCTTTATTCTTGTTGTAATTTTGGCAGGGTGCAGATCAGAGAAATTTCTCAGTTTATGTACATTCAGTACCTGGTTTCGTATTCAATGAATCCTCTACGAGATCACAGTTCTTCTTCAATCGACAATTGAAGAACAGCATAGAGGCAAGTTCTCATTTTGATGCATATTTTTTGTTCTTTCTTTCCAAATTCCAAGTGATGTGGATTGATAAGAACAGATTCTTAACAGATGTTACGATTGGTTTAAATGTTTACACTTGTTCTGAGGATTTTGATTGGCTCATTTACAGGTTGTTTGGGGAGAATCAAGCATGATTGAAGCAGAAAGATTGTTACTTGCATCTGCTTTGGAGGATCCTTCGAATCAGAGATTTGTTCTTTTGTCTGATAGGTTGGTTTCTATAAGCATTAGACATCGAATGCTTGTATTATACTTTATTCTGTCTAACCAGATCTTTCCTTTTAATCTTTGTGATGCAGTTGTATTCCGTTATACAACTTTAGTTACATATACAGATATCTAATGACTTCACCAAAAAGTTTTGTAGACAGGTAATCTGTGTTTTTCTGATTCATTATGTGCTCTAAATTATAAATTAGCAGAAGCAGGAAATACAATTTCCCCAGCTAATCTCTGTGTTGTAACTGAGTTATTCTTTGTTGGCAGCTTCCTTGATACTAAAGATAAACGCTATACCATGAAAATGTTTCCTGCCATACCAAAAAATAAATGGCGGAAAGGATCTCAGGTCTAGTCTAATCATATTGATCCTTAATCTCTCGACTTGCCTTCCTTAGTTAGCTTTTGAAATGGACTTTTGCAGACTCTTTCATTGCAAATTTTTTGGAAGTTTGAGTTTCTTTTGGAATTTTTATTACAGTTTCGTGAATCATTCCTTTTGTTGTTTGTTTATTGTAGTGGATTTCATTGATCAGAAGCCATGCAGAGGTCATTGTTCAAGATGACATTGTGTTCCCAGTTTTTCAAAATTTTTGCAAGGTAAAAACTCATGTTTTTGGTTTTATCATTATGATACTTCTCAGTTTCATTGAGTAGTATTATCCTTTTCAATGTATCTGATTTTGTTATAGCTTCATTGTCCGTTTTTCATGAAGATTTTACGGATTAGCTATTTATTTATTTTCCTTTTCCAGCGATCTCTACCTCTGGATCCTGGAAAGAATTGGCTTTATCTCGTAAGTAATTTCACTGTTCTTGCATAATTTCATTATCGGTCTACTTTGATTCTTACTGCTTCTGGGTCCTTAAGTTAAGTTAAAATAGATTGTTTGATATAAACTCATTGAATCCACAAACAGTTGTCTCTGGTCTCATTCTACAGAAATAAACCATTTGGAAGTATGAGTGTTGTTCCCACAGCCATTTTATTCATTCTTATCAAATGGTAGCTTTCTTCTTATAACATTTTACTTTGCAATGAATGCGGAAACAGAAAAAGAGACTTCACAACTGCATCCCTGATGAACACTATGTGCAAACTCTGCTTACAGTAAGCACATACAATCATCAAAATTTCTTTCTCAGTTTATCTCTTGTAAACCAGCTATCTTTTCGATTCGTTTCCTTTTTTCTGTATCTCAATCTTGATCTCTTCAGATGCGTGGCTTTGAGAGTGAATTAGAACGAAGAACAGTGACATACACTACATGGAACCTAGCAGCACAAAAAGCTGAAGCCAAATCTTGGCATCCTCTCACTTTCACGTCTGAGAATGTTGGACCAGAGGAAATAAAAGGAATAAAGGTAAAACTCGTATTTTATTTCAACAAGGAAGATCACTTACAGTATAGGAGTTTGCAATCTGGTTTACGGTTTGGTTATTCTGGTTACTATGATTGTGCTCACTCCGATTAAGCTGATCATTGTATATTGTTGTTGTTTGTGATCTCAAATTCCTGGGGACAGAAAATCAACAATGTACATTATGAATCCGAATATCGAACAGAGTGGTGCAAGGCGAATTCGAAACCAGTCCCATGTTTTCTCTTTGCGAGGAAGTTCACAAGAGGAGCTGCAATGCGGCTTTTGAGTGAAGGATTAGTAGATTCATCAACAGATATAACAAACTTCTAATTGCAATAAAGGGGAAGCACACATGTTTCAATAGTGTTTTTAGAACAAAGAAAGATAGAAGCCAAGATTGACAAGAGAAAGAGAAGAAAAGAGTTTTAACTTAGAATATACAAAGTGAAGCATACAGATAGTACATTAATTGATCATACAACAGTACTCAAGAGTACAAAGTACATTCTTCATGGATTGTTTTGGTATTTATGTGTAATATAAAAATGGCAATTCATGAAGAAATGTTTCTTCATAACCAAAATTTCGACCCAAGCTGACACATCATAATGTGATGTATGAATGATCGCTTAAGTCTCGCTCATCCTTTGGTAGCGTAGGTTTTGACTGAGCCTTCGATAGGTCTTGTCTCGAACTAGTTTGATATAGGCCAAAATCACTTGGTCTAGATCATCTTAACCGATGGAATCACCATCGACCGATCAACCACAACTCCGACAAGAATAAGCAGAAGTAGAAAAAGATACGATAATGCAACAACATTAAGTAAAACAGTGGAGTCTAGTGAGCTTGATATGAGCCTTTACCCACAGTCACACACTCACCTCAACAGTGGAGTCCTGATTGATCAGATGGATGTTCATCACATCCCTTTCTTGTTCCATGAGTTCGATCAAACTTCGACCATAACTCTTTCTTTATGGCCTTTAACCATTTTATCTCAATCTTTTATTGCTATCACTTTGGTTGAATGTAAGTTTGTGACGCAAGAATGAATGAACGAGAATATCTTGAGGTGCATTCCTTTTTGTAAACCTTTGGAAAAGAAACCGTCTAAACCATGTAAGGATGCAACAAATTGTTTCTTCCTTAGCAAACCATACTACCATTCCCCCAACCAACACAACCTTTAACCTAGCAACTGCCCAACTGTCGACGCTTAACCGTTCAGCTAGTGAACTGGTCGACTTCATAGTCCAACTAGACTGTTTTCGGATTACTCTCAGCCCTTACGCTATGTTTTAGGATTTTTTCTGAGTTATCTCAGCCAACTTTCTAAGTCTCGGCTGCTAATGATCTTTTTTCAATCTGAGGTTGGCTGGGGATGTTACAATATCACTTGAAAAAGTTACTAATCATATTTCAGATTAGTTGTTCTGATATATCTTACATTATATATATTAGGTTAGAATGATATCAACTTCCAATATAGGATATCAATCACATTCTCTAATACGTTTCCTCGAGATGATAGGTGGTATAACCTAACATTTTAAAGAGTCCACAACAAACACATATCATCAGGCATGCGTGATGGGCTAGGATCGTGAGCTCTGATACCATGATAAATTATGAGCTTCCAACTCAAAACCAATATACAATAAGTGGAGAGACTCTTAAATTATATATATTAGATTAGAATGACTCAAATTTCTCATTCTAACATGTTCTAACACAAAATGTGTACATCAAACTCTATGTTTCTTGGAAGAGGATTGTTTTTTGGTTTTCTTTTGTTGGAAAACTTTCCTAATTATGAACAAGTTTTGGACAAAAGTATCTATCTATGTATGCGTTACGTTGATGGGAAAAGTCTGCTAGATAAATAACCATGCGTTGATTGAAATATTAATTTTAAAAAAACAAAGAAAACATAACACAAACATATGCCAAATATATATGAATATGATAATGGATTACCCTTCTTTTGAGAGCATAAAAAACAAAATAATCAAAAAGGTTTAGCTTAAAGTATTCTCAATCTTTGACTCTTAAAGTTAATTATTAGATTCTGATGAAAATGCAATGGTTCATGCATATTTAGACTATTAGCAGAAAACTTTCTCTAAAAACACATGCTAATTAATAAAACCTACCAAATTTATTTTGGTCTTGCAATGTTTGGTAAGATTTAGAATAAAGTTACAAGGAAGAAACAAAAAAAAACAAATAGTTTGGATCATATATTTAGCTAATAGTAAAACAATTCATATAGTCCACAAAATACACAAATTATTAACTCATGTAACTTGCAATTTTCATGTGTTGAAACTCACAATAGAAAATTTAACTTTTTGACAAAGGAAGAAAAAGTATTGAATTACTTTTATAAAGGGTCTAATAAGCTACAATTTAGTAGACTAATTTCGACCAAATTTATCTATAAAACAAAAGAGAGCTTCTATTCTTCAACATGAAGACAAGAATCTTTTGCCATTTCGTATATGGCAGTCACAATAGACAGTCGTTAATGGCAGACCAAATTCTTTTACATGCAATTTATATTGCTTTCGATTGAATTTTATTTTTTATATTTTTTGTTTACTTTTTGTAAATTCGACATAAAGATGGCAGACATAGTTCGGAACCAATGATTCTTTTCGTCAAACCTACCAATGTTTTTTTCTCTTCATGATGTTTTTATGGCATTGATTTTTCCTCTTTGTCAACATTTGCATTGAAATTGTTTATGACTTTCGAGAAGCCAATTAATAATCAAAGTGCTTTTTTTTGTTAATGATAATCAAAGTACTTTGTTTCTCTATCATTTTATAGGTCTGTTTTTTTAATTGCTTCAAAGAGTTTTCGAAAAACACTCATTGTGTCACATTTTTTATTTAAATATGTTTAAGTCAACTAGAATTAGCCCTTTCAGATTAAGAGAATATAAAGATATTTATTTTAAGTAATATATTAGGTATAAAGTTCATGAGTTCATACTACACAGACTTGGTTGCTTTTTTTTGTTGTCACAAACTTATTTGCTTAACAAATGCTTTGCTACTGCATTAATAGAGTTTGTGCTGATTTTTGAACATAATATTCAAAGATTAAACACTTGATGACATGTTTCACTGGGATATTATAAGATGGTTGATAAATTTTGACAAACTGGTGTACCAAAAACCGAAGTATTCAAAATGATAACCTTAAAATTTGGCCTTTTTATGACTGCCGTTTTGTGGATTAGCCTGCAAATTTTTTAAAAAATGTCTTCAGTGGTTAACTTGTAAAAACCTGCTTTTCTTGACATTTATAATTATCCTAATCTTGTCCTAGAAGACTGTTATTCTTAATTAACATAGATTAAACAAATTAAGAAAAAAATATAAATAATTTTTATGCGAAAACAAATAATTTTGATTGGAAAGTGAATTTAGTTAAGTGGTTGATATTTATTTCTGCAATTGTCTTTATAAGAATTCAATTTATTGTATAACCTCATATGACATAGTTTAGAATTTGAGTAATAGTTTGGACCTTATCCGTTTAATTGTTAATAAGAAACAAATTATTTTGGTCACGATATATATTTTTGGTTAAGTATTTAGTATACACTTTTGTAATTTTTTTATCGGTGTTCGACTCAAAAAAATTATATTGCTCTACATTGATATTGTTCAAAATATAAAATATTTGAAGTGTTCATCTAATTGTTGATAATGAGAAACGAATATTCTTGGCCACAAATGAAGACACGAATCTCATTGAGTATCAATCAAGAGGTCTAAGTTAGTCAAAGTTTATATTGATAAGAAAGTGATATGAATGACATCAATATGTTACCTTCTTCTTCCGTCGTTGAACTTTTTGGCCTCTTTGGCCTCTACTAGTCATAATTATAAGATAGACCTCTTTTGGACTTATCCAACTTTTCATTCATTTCTATTTTGATCTTATTCTATCGAAGTCTTATAAATAATCAGTAACTTATTGTCCCCAAGAAATCGATGTAAAGCATCACTAAGAAAGACTCCAATTTATTGGTCCATTGGTTACATCTTTTGTGTCCACACATATTTAATATGTAATTCAACTCTAAATGTGAAATCAAAACGATAGTTATAATCTCAGTCTACAATAAATGACCAAAAAAGAGCTTCGATAAGAACAAGAAAATAATATTTTTTTTGTTTTCACAAATTTTTTTGTCAGACTTTATATTTCTATTATATTCAAGGAAAAGGTAGCTAGATGATAAAAAATCTACAAATAACAAATTTCGAGAAAATTCTTTTTAACACTTATCAACTTAATTTGTAATTTAAAAATAAAAAATCGACGTAAAAACAACATTATTGAAAAGACTTATGAGACGTGCAAAGTTTTCTAGATAAAGATTTGTACTCGTTAATTTATGTATTAATTTGATTTTTAAATAACTTTGAAAACATGGGACTCTAAGCACAAGGTTTCTTATTTTTTGTTGATCTTTATTGATAAAGTAGGAGCCAATAATGAAAGTTGTTCATATACGTGATTCACTGTTTTTTTCTATTAACTTTATTCATTGGATTTGGATCAACAATATCTGATTTATAGTCTAAATGTTTAAATTAAAATTGATGGGATTCAAACTCTTCATCTAGTACCTAACTATATCAGAGACAAACCAACTGAGCTACCTGTTTGATGACATAATTCACTATTCTCGCTAGTTTTTAGTTTGACAGAAAAATCAAGTCCCGTAATAAATTATTCAATCACAAATTTTCTAAGTTTGGTAAAAAAAAGTGGTCCATATTATATCATAGGTCCCGCCTAATCATTTACAAATTTGGTGAACGTATCTTTGATTAAAAAGTTGACAATCCTATTTTGGAATAAAGTATTAGGCTAATATCTAGAGTCTACTACTAATCTAAAATAGATTATTTGTAGACAAATTATTATTAAACTCTAAGCTTTATATGAATTACAATTTCTTACAAATCTTACACTGAATTATAAGAATGAAAATTATCAACAGAATTTATGGATTTCTTACAAATCTTACATCCAAAATGGACTAGAAGAAAATTACAAGTCAATAGAATTTGAATTATGGATTCAGTTTCACGTAATCCATTGTCAATAAAAATTTTTTATTTTCAAAATAGTTTGCAGCTAGTCTGCATTAGTTAGTTTAGGGTTTTTAAAAAAAAAATTACATTACCTAAATTTTATATTTTATGAGTGGTGACTTAAAAAAATATTATTATCAATAAAATCAATAAAATCTTATTCATAATTTATATTATTAATTGATAGACATTTAACCATTTTATTTTCAATATAAAAATGATTTAGAAAAAATATATTTAACTATTTAATCAAATACATTTGTCGACAGTTTTTTTCTTGCAAATTGATTGGTTTATCGTATCGTTGCAATGATACAAAAAAAATTTCTGTTTGACAGAGATTGATGGTTGAAAAGATAAAAAACCATTAAATATTCACCGATTTTGATTAAAAAGATCGATCTGGTTGCTGACTGCGTCAATAGTAAGACTACAAATTGTCGGTCGGATTCAAATACGGACCTCATATTTGTTCTGTAAGTTGAATATGTCTTTCATGATCTCATCTTTATTCACATAACCAAATACAAAATACGAAACTAAATATTTAAACATATATAAAAGTGTGAAACGCATCAAATAAACAACTTGTAAACCTAAAACTATTGTCCATAAGATTTCTACGTCATGCCACATGGAGTAGGATCATATTGGTCAACGCAAATCTCAGACAGCTCTTCAGATTTTCTTCTTTTTTTCTACAAGTCATTTAATTCTTTGGTAAAACAATAATGTATTTTGCTCCTAAGGACTAAGCTTTAGAAGCTAATAAAATTATTTTAATTTATTTAGTAGGACCATTTATTTGACACCTTACACGCTTTCTTGGCTCCTTCCATTTTAAATGTAAGTTGATTTATGAAAATATTATAGTCTTAAATACTAATCGTGGTTGTAATTTGAACGCAAAATTATTAGTATTTTGTTTATAATACAACACTAATCTGCACATGTGGTATTTAGTCTAGTGGCATATGGTAAATTCATTAAAAGCAAACACATTTGCATATTTAGAGATCGAACGCTTACATTATATAAGAATTTGGCTAATGGACCGGACTAATAAACCGGTCAGTTGGGACTCAATGTTGAAAAAAAAATCTTTGAATATATTATAAAAGAATTCTTTTTTTTCTTGTTTAAATTAGTAGAGAGTTATCTTGCTGATGAAGAAATCTTAAAACTAAAATATTTGAAATTGAAGAAATAAGTGACCTACATTTATAAACTGAAAGCAGGGTTGCTGCTTATTAATATAACAGAATTAACCAAATTATATAATTGTTATTAAAAAAACTGAGCTCAATTAATGTTTTTATTTTTGTTTAAAATGTAAATTTTAATTGTTTGTGACCATTTGCATTATTTATATAATTTTTATATTGAAATAATTGATACTTTTAGATAAGAAAGTATGTTTTAATATACAGAAATCTTATACTTCTAAATAAAACAGAAGTAATATATATTGTACTAATTTCTAGACCTGTTTTCAATTACAGTGAAATGCAAATTAATTTCCTACATTGAAAAAAAATATAAATGCATCGTGGGAATCCGTGAGCTTTACATCCAAAAATATAGAAGAAAAACTAATGATAAATAAAAAAAATAATTATAAGTAAGAAAAAAATACAATTACTTGCCCCACATGACAGGTAATATTAACACGAGGGGCGGAGAAAAGTGCCGAAAAGGTCAAGAGAAATACATAATTTTTTGGATAAACAAATTTCAATCTAATTTCCAAAACCTAAAATTGTAAATAATAACTCAATAGAATTCAAGTGGTGTAGTGTAGCTACTATACTACTTATAAATAAAATTTTATACTCTTTCCGTTTCTTTCTTAAATACTCTCACTCTACAACAAAAATAATTACACAAACAGTGTTATTCTAATTTTTAATACAATTTTTTACAAATAATTCTAATTTTAACCTCTAATCAAAATTAAATATATAAAATCTAATCAATTATTACTTATGATAATTAGGGTATAAAAAACTTTTAATTTTATTTATTAATTTATGTAAAAAATTTAGATTATTAAAAAACTGAAGTAATATATTATTATATTTTATACTTTTAAAGAAATCGAAGTAATTTTAACTTTTCAAATGTTTGATCTATAACCTAAATTTCATACTTAATTTTTTTTTTGAATCTATTAGTTTTTTTTTTGTCAACTGGTCTAGTGGTCTTTAATCCCCTCCTTTATAATGCAGGTAGGGGGTTCGAACTTTGGTACCTTGAGAATTTATAAAGTGACAACACCATTAGGCCCACATGTCCTCGGCTTTGAATCTATTAGTTTAGTAGAGTAAAATCGAATTTTAGTACTATAAATCATTAGCTAAATTATTATAACCATTAAAGTGACAGGAAGCTCATATATTTAATATAATTACATAGAAACAATTTAAAAAACGCAAAAAAAAGTCAAAGCTAAAGACTGAGTCGTGTCGGTAGACGGTCAACAGATCTACATCTCCTTTGTCAATACGTGGGAACCCTTTAACGCATTTAATTAAATTTTTATTTAAAATACCTTTTAATTAAAATTTAAAAAGAAAAGAAATCTCTGTGTTCGTCTTGCTCTCTTATTTCTACGTGTGTGGACTCAAAATATAAAATTACAAAGTGATGTCAAATAAGGTGACACGTTTCTTCACCATCTAATTATTCTAATTTATTTAATCTGACATTGCATATTTGTTTATTTTCTTATTTGGCTGGTATTTTTTGTTGTAATCATTTCCATTAATTTAATCATCAAAAATAATCGGCTGTGTTAATTTAAGCATATGGCAGAGAACAGGTCACTAAAAAATAAAGAAAATTAGCATTTAAAAAAATTGCTAACTATAAATCTTAGGTCGTAACCTCCATTCTTTGTGTAAATCTTTTACTAGTTCAAATTATAATATGACTAATCTGGCAAATCAATATTTAAACTTATGTATTTCTGATAGAGCAATACGTGTTATAAGAAAAGGTTAATCAAGGAATATGTTATCTTTTGAGTGTTTTGCTTAATTTATATTTTTGGCAGCTCTCTGATCCATTGCTGATTGATTAAACGTAAGTTTGATAGATTTGGGTTGGATTACAAAAATTACAATTTCAGTACAAGTAAAGGTCAGAAAATAGCTTTGCCAAGATAATTTTTCATGTCTTAATAGATTTTGACTGTTTTCTTCTTCTTCTTCTTTTTGTTTTTGGTTTGGTTTAATGTATTCATTTTGTCTATTATAAAAAATTTTAAACATAACATTGCTAGGTTCTTACAATTTATGAATCTGAATATATTTGTACTTTCAAGTCCAATAAATATTTCAGTATTATTTTTCGCAAAAAAATCAAATTACATCGAATATCGTCAGAGTTTTTTTTTTTTCTTTTGTCATTTGATCTAATGATTTTTAATTTATTTTCTATTATTTTAAACAGAATGTCCGAAATTTGGTGTCAGAGAATTTGCGAAAAAACACATACTAATGCATAAAAAACAGAAAAAGTCAAATTAACCGTTTGCACATATATAAAAAGAAAAACAAGACGTAGCTACATGGCTGATGATAGATAGTTTGGTAGTAGTGATCATTTAAAAATTCTCATGTACAGAATTTGATTCTTTCCAATATAAGTAAAAAATAATAAAATTTGGTTATGAACTTTGACTAAAAAACGAGTTTTAACTATCTAATTGTTGTGAAGAAAACTGTATGGGTCCAACCGTCCAAGGAAGTAAGACTTAACGACCGGTGCAACGGGTCACCAGTCAGACAAAACAAAGCCGGGCCATCAAAGTCGTTGACAGAGTTTCCATATTTTTTCTAGTTTTTTCCAATTGTTTTAAATAATAATAATTAAGGAAAAAAGAAAGAAAAAGAAGATAAAGAGAAAATCACGTGGAACGCGCCGCAGTAAACGTTGCGGTTGATCAAACTTTGCGACGCTGTGATATGAGCAGAAGAGAACAAGTCAATGCTCTTTCTTCATTTCTCTTTTCTTAAGGTCTTTAAGACGATTGAGCCACTCAACCATTTTCTCGTGATTTCTATGTCATTTTAATTTAATAAAAACCCCACGTGACCATATTAATAATTATCCGATTGATTGATTACTTTTTGAATGGTGAAAAAATTTTACAACAGGCCGACCCATTAGTCAAGTTCCTACATAATGTAGGCAATGGGGCTCGATCTCTGGTTGTGCAAGTGTGCATGTCTTATGTGAACTTACCGTCTGCCACTAGACTAAAGGTCACTTGCCACCATCTTCATTTTTGATAAGATTTTCTAACTTTATAAACTATTTTTATGTTCTTTCTTAATTCAAAATTTATAGATATTTTTATATTTTCATTCTTGTTCTTATTTTGTCAAAGGTATACCTTTGAACCCGATATATTATGGGTCGGGTCTAAACTTAAACATGACGCAGTATCTGACGTAAATTTCCCAAGAAAATTTTAAAAAGTCATCGGAAAAAAAAGTCGAAGTTAATTAATTTTAAAAGATAATATAAAAATGACGAAATAAATAAAAATCGGTCCACGTCCCAAACCCTTTTTATATTAGAGTCTTATGTTCTGTCAAAAGACTTCACAGACTCTTTCTTAATCTCTATTTCTCTCTAAACCAAACTAATAAAAAAAATATCTTCATTTTTTTTCTTCTCTTTTCGTTAATCTCGTGATCTCTTTTCTTCTTCTATTTATGGACAGAGGATGGTCTGGTCTTACTCTTGATTCATCTTCTCTCGATCATCACATCAAACCTAATCATAATCATAATATTCATCGAGCTTTTTTGAATCCTTTGACCATGTCTAGAATTGGTGGCGACGACGATGATCATGATCAAAAGATGAAACTTTCTAATGGTAGTAGTGAGTTTAGGTTTCCGGTGTGTCTTTCCGGTACTCGTGACCGTGAAGATGATGATTTTTCTGGAGATAACGACCGTGAAGTTCCCGGTGAAGTTGATTTCTTCTCCGACAAGAAATCTAGGGTTTCTCGTGAAGACGACGATGAATTTCGTGTTAAGAAGGAAGAACAAGATGATCGAACAGATATTAATGTAAGTATAACTTTTCCATAAACTTATATGAAAATATTAACTTATTACATACATAAATTTTTTTTGGAAAATTGAAGAATCAAATTTTGTTCTTTTGTGAAATAATTTATTAATTTAAGTCTTATTTCTGAGAATTTTTATTTGTAATATATAGACTGGTTTGAATCTTCGAACGACTGGTAATAATACTCGAAGTGATGAGTCAATGATCGATGATGGAGAATCTTCTGAAATGGAAGATAAGCGTGCAAAAAATGAGGTAATTTTTAAATTTTACAGTAATTAATAAATGAATAAAAGTGTTTAATTGATTAATATTGGATTGTTGTTTATATATTTGTAGTTGGTTAAGTTACAAGAGGAGTTGAAGAAAATGACAATGGATAATCAAAAGCTTAGAGAATTACTTACACAAGTGAGCAATAGTTACACATCACTTCAGATGCATCTTGTTTCATTAACGCAACAGCAACAACAACAACAACAACAAAACAATATTCATCACAATAAGGTAAATAATTACTATTTAAATTGATTAATAAAAAAAAAAGGAATTTTGCCTAATGAATTTGATAAATATGATTTAGGCAATAGAGGCTGCAGTGAAGCCTGAAGAGACCTTAGAAAGACAGTTTATTGATTTAGGTCCTACTAGAGCAACGGTTGAGGCCGAGGATGTATCGAATTCTTCATCCGAAGATAGAACTCGTTCGGGCGGTTCTTCCCCGGCCGAGAGGCGTAGTAATGAGGTAAGAGATGGGAAGAGACATGGTCGCGAAGAAAGCCCCGAAAAAGAGTCTAACAAAATTCAAAAGGTTAATAGTACGAACCCGACTACATTTGATCAATCCGCCGAAGTTACAATGAGGAAAGCCCGGGTTTCGGTTCGTGCTCGATCGGAAGCTCCAATGGTGAATACTTGACTTACGTTATACTTATAGATAATTTAACTGAATTCACATTTAGAAACTATATAGTATATATAAAATAGATAGGTCCATTATGAGGTAAGGCCTAGCAAGTGATGCTTAATATAACATTATGGAAATTTGTTATACTATAGTGGTTGAATGGCATGGTTTTGTCTTCAAAATGTATAATTCAATTCCTAAATAACTTTTTTTTTTGCTTTAGGCATAAAACTACTATTGGTTGGCAACTATATATAGAGATTAATTGTGACTTTGTATAATGTTTTTATAGATAAGTGATGGATGTCAATGGAGAAAATATGGACAAAAGATGGCGAAAGGAAATCCTTGTCCACGAGCTTATTACCGTTGCACAATGGCTACTGGTTGTCCTGTTCGCAAACAAGTACGTTTTAGCCCATTAATAAATTAGAAACCGTTGATGTTTTTTTGATTGAGAAAATGAAATATTTAGGAAATTGGGTTTCTTAAAATTTGTAATTTCTTTTTCTACAATCTACCATTCAAACTCTTAGATTTTTAGTTCTGCGAGAAGCTAGTGAATCTAGATTTTAGTTTTCTTTGTCTACTTATAAAAGATAAGAAAATGAGTTTTTTGGTACCTGAGTTTACAAATGATAGATCTCCCCCTTATAGAGTTTAGTTTATATATGTTTTAAAAAAAAAAAATCAAAAATCAAAAATTACATATTTAGATTTTTGAAAACTAAAATCTAAAATCCACAAACGAATGACTAATAAGTGTGATCCGAAACAATATATAGGTCCAACGATGTGCGGAAGACCGTTCAATATTAATTACAACTTATGAAGGAAATCATAACCATCCATTGCCGCCAGCCGCAGTGGCGATGGCTTCAACAACCACGGCTGCAGCTAACATGTTGCTATCCGGGTCAATGTCTAGTCATGATGGTATGATGAATCCAACAAATTTACTAGCTAGGGCTGTTCTTCCTTGTTCCACAAGCATGGCGACGATTTCAGCCTCAGCTCCATTCCCTACCGTCACATTAGATCTTACTCACTCCCCCTCAGTTCCTGGTGGTTCCAACTCTTCGGCAGCTGCTCCAAACAACAACAACAACCAAAATTTATTGATGCAACGGCCGCAACAACAACAACAAATGGCGAATTTACCTCCGGGTATGCTACCTCATGTAATTGGTCAAGCATTGTATAACCAATCTAAATTCTCGGGGTTACAATTTTCTGGTGGCTCTCCGTCAGCAACAACTTTTTCTCAGCCTCACGCGGTGGCTGATACAATATCGGCGCTCACGGCCGATCCAAACTTCACGGCGGCTCTCGCAGCTGTTATTTCTTCTATGATCAATGGTTCACATCAGCATGACAATGGAGGAAACAACAAAAAGCAGTAGAAAAATATTACCATTACAGTTACATTTCCTTCTTTTTTTTTTTGTCCACTGGGTTAGGAAGCAGAGAGGTTATTTCATTGATTCATATTTGTTCTGTTTCGTACCAAATTTCCAGTACATATACAAAAGAAAAATATACAGGTTTTTTTTCCGAATATTAATAATACATAGCTCTATTTTCAAATATATACAATTTTGCTACGCAACTTTTTTTCTTTCTGGTTAAAACGTTATACGTAACTAGCATTGCCTTTAATATCAACCCTTTATTAAACAGAAAAAATATTACCAAAATGACATTTAATTTTTGTGTATGTATATTTACATTGGCATGTGATGCGCCGATACATAAACCTAATAGTTTGGCCGTATCTTAAATAGATAATGAGATATCTTTAAATATTTTGTCCTTCATAATGACACTTAGTTATTTAACATTTAATAACATATTTATCATATTATATAGTAACAATTTCAAAGGTCAGTAAATGCTGCCATAACAATTTGACACGTAATTGCGGTTTAATGAAGTCACCTTCAAATCTGTACACTTTATTATTATTGTTAACAAAGAGAAACTTCCTCGAAACTGCGAGTTGAAAAGTTAATTTCATTTTTTATAGGTTGAAATTGGCATGAAAACTATGAATTTGTAGTATAGTTAAAGCAAAATTTTAACCTAGACAACTTTTTCGTTTCATTAAAAATAATAATAATTTAGTCAAACAAAATGAATTGTTAGCTTATTTAATTAAATATGTGGATTAAATCAAATCGTAAGCAAAGAATAAAGCTTTTGTAATAAAGTGATACGCAAAAGTACGTTGTTGACTTTCCGTGCAACTCCAGTTGACGTGGGGTCATGCTTTGGTAATAATTCATTTTTTAAAAATTATATGAGTCTTAATTATATTTATTTTTAAAATTGCACTAAAAGCCATGTTCATTTATAAGTAATTATTTCTCTGCACGAGATTTGTCTATCCTGATCTCATGTTTGGTACATATATATGGTCTCATTTAAAATCTTGTAAATTTGTTTTTTTCTTCGTAAAAAAGGTATAAAAGCCTGATATGATTTTAATTATTTTAACGAATACAAAAATACAAAAGTACAGTTCGAAGATAAATTGAATTGGCATGATTATCCAAATAAACAAAAAAGATGAATTGGCATCCTAATCTAAATTGACTTCATTTGACGTTTTTTCTTTTCTTTTAATTTTTTTTACAAAATTTATTGTTTTATTGAAAAAGTATATATTTAAGTACAAGAAAAATGATAAAATCTAACATGAAAACGATTGATTTTTTTTAAAACTATTACTAAACAAAAAGAATTGTTCATTATATAGAAAATCACCCACCAATGATCTAATTGATTTTTCTTTAATCTAGTTTGACATCAAATAGTGAATTTGAATTTCACCTAATTCTAATTAATTTTTTTTGGCTATGGATCGGATATTGTCGACCTAATTATTGTTAACAAAAAATTTATACAAAATATAGAAATTATTAGGTGTGAAAATGTAAATATATACTAATATGATAGTATCGTATCAATGGTGTAATAAAGGAAATACAAAGTCATTGATGTATAATAGAGCCGCCTATTATGATTTGTCATTTAAGTTTCGTGAAGTTTATACAAAAAAAAAAGAGATTGAAATGGTATGCATGAGGTTGAGGTCGAGAAGAGAGACTTCTCTACGACTTTAGAAAATGGAGTCGTTGAGTCACATGTGTACATGTGGTCATACTCTCTTTAACCTATTAGTTATTTTTTTGGACTTTTCTTAATTCAAGTCATCTTATTGGTTGTCACGATTTGGTTGGTAAGACAATACTAAGAGTTTTTATTCAATAGAAAAAAGTAAATCAATAGGAGTCGATTGGAAGTATATAGTTGTCACGTTGATTAATTGTATCAGTCGTTTTATGAATCACCGCCCTTGGAATTTAAGTGCAGAGTGTTCATGCACAAGATTAGAAATGTCAACTAAGTTTTTTCTTTTTTTGAAAATCAAACTTCATTGAACTGAATTAAACATGACCAAGGCCAAAGAATTTTGGGTTTTAGATAAAACCTTTTTAGCAGCTAAATCTGCTTCAGAGTTTTGAGCTCTTCTAACAAAATTAAACGAGAGAGAAGAAAACATTGCAGAAAGTTGGTGAATGTCTTGAATGATCCCGTAAACTTCCTTTATCTGGGATTTAGTTTTGAGGGCTTGCACCATACGCAAAGAGTCTGAGTTCATCGTTAGCTTCTGGATTTCGGAGTCCCTTGCCAGCAGGATTCCGCGAATCATTGCGATTCCCTCAGCTATTATAGGCGATTTTATAGATTCAGATGAAGAGCCATCGATTGCAATCGCTGAACCATCGAGCTTCTTTAAGCTCCACCCATGACCTGCGATTCGAGTAGTCCCATTCCAAGCTCCATCTATGAATACCTGAAAGTGGTCGATGAAAGGTATTGAGCCATTTGAATTCATGTTTGTTGTTAAGATCTGATTCGCCAAAGATTCATGAGCATTTAGCCATTCTTTTGCTTCTCTTATGCTTTTGAGGAGGGTTTCGTCTTCATCAAAGTATTTCCCCTCAAAGATTACTTGGTTTCTAGCCTTCGAGATTGAAATGTCAACTAAGTTAAAACTCAAAATTTGGGTTGCATGTAGACTGCTTGAATATATTTTTTGATGCTAAGCACTCTGGATTAACAAGAAACTATTTACTGTTTATAATTTAGATGATCCAACTAATGACTATGATATCAGAGTTTTATTAGTTTTACCATAGATAGTAGATGATTTTAAAATGATTTTAAAAAATGTGTTTTCGATTATGGATCGAGAGACTTTGTTAATTCAATTGTTGACAAGAAAAAAATTATAAGCACCAAAAGATTTGATCATTTCAAAAGTTAATATCAATCATTTCGGTGAATTTTGGAAAATGTTAGATCTTAGAAAAAAAAGAAATGTAGATTTTTGGTAGAGTGGAGCTGGATTCACAAATAAGTTAGACTAATAAGTGTTAGTCTAGACTTGATATGTAGCCGGACTACATAGATGATAAATGTAACTTCTTCTTTTAAAATAATTGTTAGCTGAAAAATAAATGTCACTTCATATTTTAAATTTATATACAAAATTGCAATTTTTGTGTTGTTTTTTTTTTTTTTTTCATTTTTATTAGTTATCGTTTTATATTTGTAATAAAGAGTTCTAGACAAAGTTAAATTTTAACTTTATATGTCAATTTAATATATTGATAAGGCAGATAAATTATGCAATGTATTGAAAAAAACTATAGTAAAAGTTTTCATAGATTTTTTTCATGTGTGAAAAAATTTAAACGATATTTAAATGGAAACAAAACAAATTATGACAAAATTTTTTATATAGAAAATTATTGTGTCGAGTTCTTATAAATGTGTGTGTTAGGATGATCAAACTAATGACTTTGATATTAGAGTTTCGACTCTTCCCTACTATAGTTAGTAGATTATAAAGAAATTTTAGGCTATGGATCGAACCTTGTCGAACATTCGAAAAAAAAAACTTTCGTAAAGAAACATATTAATGAAGGAAATGCCTTTGTCATGGTTCTTAGAATATGGTATTGGTTCTTTGTAGATTTACATGGTCTTCCTTTGTGTAATTGTAACTCTAGCGTTTACTTACATTGGGCCGAACATTCACAATTAAAAACGTATAATGAGCTTTCAACAAGGCCCATAAGTGATTTTTCCGTCCTTTCATTTCAAGGCCCATTAAATATGATATTAGAAACGAGTCTTTCTAAATCAACGGTCAAAAATAGAAAGAGCAGGTAATTTAACTCAAAAGTTTGACCTTAGCAACTTAATAACAACGAAACTGGTGGGCCTTATCTTATCACATCATCAATGGTTCAGAAAGCTTAGTCCAATAAATTCAACGGTGTAGATTAAACGAAACATAAGTGGGTCCATTATCAATGTCGTGGCTTCATACTATTTCCTCAATTTTTGAAACCGTTTTGGTCTTTCTGGGCTTAAAAACCTCTGGTGAGTTCTATACTTCTACTCTGATCGATCTCATCAGTCATCACCATTCCTCGTTTTCTCCTCCCTAAATTTTCCAAGCTCTTGATTATTTCAGGTGTTCTTTTTTTTCTGAGACTGTTTTGTTCGGTTTTTTCGATGTTCTTCGATTGTATTTTGCATGATCCGTGTTTGGAGTCTCTTGGATATTTGTTGGTGAATGTTTTGCATGTCTCTTTTGTGTCTTCATATTTTTCCAGTACGATGATTTGATTCTGCAATGATACTGTTTTGTTCATGTTTTCGAACTTTGTGTTCGTTCTGCTTGTTTCAATCTGTTTGGAACTTTTGAGTTGGTTTGATTCTGCAATCTTAGGGTCATCTTTAAGGTTAGTCAGGCAAGTGAACATGTTCTTAATTCCTCTGTTTCATGATTAAAACTATAAAAATAGATATTAAATTCGATTTGTCGCACATTCGTGTTATTCATTCATGGTTACAGATCTTGTTCTTATCAGATTATTTGCTTCAATAAATCATCAAATATCTTAGTTGATTTGCATGTTCTTGTAAATCTTTATAATGTTTCATTAAATTAATCTTTGCAGGTGAAAATGGGAGTAGAAAAAACAATTTCAATTTCACTCTTTCTGTCGTTTCTGCTGTTTTTCACTACATCTTCTCAAAGCAATGATGGAACATTCAGAGTTGGCTTGAAAAAACTGAAGTTAGATCCAAACAATCGACTTGCAACACGCTTTGGTTCCAAGCAAACAGAAGCCTTAAGATCTACTCTTCGATGGCGCAACAACAACCTTGAAGACTCTGGAGATGCTGACATTGTTGCTCTCAAGAATTACTTAGATGCTCAGTACTATGGTGAGATTGCTATTGGTACACCTCCTCAGAACTTCACTGTCATTTTTGACACTGGGAGCTCTAACCTTTGGGTCCCTTCAGGGAAGTGTTTTTTCTCGGTAAGCTTTACAATAATTTGGTCTTCAATTGTTAGTTTAAGAGAAGGAACATGATTAGTTTGTTTTTGTTGTTATTGTAGCTGTCTTGTTTCTTTCATTCCAAGTATAAGTCTTCGCGTTCAAGCACCTATAAGAAGGGTGGTAAGCTAGATTCCTGCATTTTGAGCTACTTGCAGGTGGATTTCATTTTTGAGCTACTTGCCTAAAGAGCTGAAATTGAATGTGTGAACCTCTTTTATGCAGGAAAACAAGCTGCAATCCATTACGGTTCAGGATCAATCTCTGGTTTCTTTAGTTATGATGCTGTTACAGTTGGTGATTTGGTTGTCAAAGATCAGGTCCATGATAAGCTTGATTCTACACTACTTTCTGATGCTTAGATTTTACAGCATCATGTGAATTCAGTTTTTGTTCCTTGGTTATATTTTCAGGAGTTTATTGAAGCAACTAGTGAGCCTGGTTTAACATTCCTGGTGGCTAAATTTGATGGTCTACTTGGTCTTGGATTCCAAGAGATCTCTGTTGGAAACGCTACTCCTGTTTGGTAATGCCTACACTTTTTTTGAACTGAGATTGTTCTATGCTGTATTGTTTGATGTACTGACAACAAATTTTGTTTCTGACAGGTACAATATGCTTCAGCAAGGACTTATTAAGAAGCCACTGTTTTCATTTTGGCTTAACCGTGACCCGAAGAGTGAAGAAGGCGGTGAAATTGTATTTGGAGGTGTGGATCCAAAGCATTTTAAGGGAGAACATACATTTGTTCCGGTAACACGAAGAGGTTACTGGCAGGTTTGTGTTTTTCTTTTCATTATTGTCTTGGTTTGCTATGAATGTTTAATAATCAAGTCTCATTTAAGCTAGAAATTTTGGTAATAGTTCGACATGGGTGAGGTTCTCATTGCTGGCGAACCATCTGGTGCGTTATTAGTCAATGTTATATCCTATTCTTTCATTCATATGAAAAAACCAAATCTCAGATCTTGGTTTATGCTTTGAACAGGATACTGTGAAAGTGGTTGTACTGCGATCGCCGATTCTGGAACATCCTTACTTGCAGGCCCAACAGTAAGCAAGAATCAAGGGTTTTATAGCAGTTTAGTTTGTTGGAGTATATGCTTGCTCTTGAAGTTTACTTTTTTCTTTTGGCTAGGCTGTGATTGCCATGATAAACAAAGCTATTGGAGCCTCTGGAGTTGTTAGCCAGCAATGCAAGACTGTTGTTGATCAATATGGACAAACCATTATGAATTTACTTTTGGCTGAGGTACGAATATCGAAGATATGATATTGAGTGCGATGAATCATGCGTGTTTTCTGTATATGCAACAACTCTTTTGCTTCTTTCAGACTCACTCGAAGAAGATCTGCTCACAAATTGGTCTTTGTGCTTCCGATGGGGTCAGGTAAATTTCCAATAAAATTTTATGGACATAACAATTATGCACACTGGTCTTCTCTTAATGTGTGGTATTGTGTATAGCATGTTTAATATGGGAATTGAGTCAGTGGTGGACAAGGAAAACACCAGATCGTCTAGTGGTCTTCGAGATGCGGGTTGTTCTGCATGTGAAATGGCGGTTCTATGGACACAAAACCAATTGAAGCAGAACATGAATCGGGAGCGAATAGTGAACTATGTTAGCGAGGTAACTAGGAGAAGTGTACACTATAACAACAACAATAGTTTGTTATCTTGTAAAACTCTAGCAATGAGATTGTTTTAATGGGAAATTTCCACAGATGTGTGAGCGCATGCCTAGTCCAAATGGAGAAGCTGCAGTTGACTGCACAAAGCTCTCTAATATGCCTACTGTTTCATTCACCATTGGGGGCAAAGTCTTTGATCTTGCTGCAGAAGAGGTACTTCTTTAAGACCTGATTTTAGTTAAGATCAAATCTTGAGCCCTTAGTAACACTTTGTCACTGATGTCGGTTTCATGAGCTAACAGTATGTACTGAAGATTGGGGAAGGACCAGTTGCACAATGCATAAGTGGCTTTACCGCTATCGACATTCCTCCACCTCGTGGACCTCTCTGGTAAAACTCTCTGGTGCACATACCTCATGATGTGTTATTGTTTATGCTAGAATGTGATTGATATCCATATTGGAAGTTGGGATTATTCTAATCTAATATATGGTTTAAGCGCTAATCCACTCATTGCCAATTAATTTTGAATTGGAAACCATAATTTATAAGTGAAAACAATGTTATTTTCGTAATCATGATTTTTGGTTTGGACAGGATACTGGGAGATGTGTTTATGGGGAAATACCACACTGTCTTTGACTTTGGTAACGAGCAGGTTGGATTTGCAGAAGCTGTGTAAAAGACATGACAAGGTTCAATCTTTTGTAATGTGTTTTTGTGTGAGAGCTTTTGTTTGTATGTCTATAAGGACACGTTTCAAGAGCAAAGCCTCTTTGTTTTGTTGTTGAAGGGAGTTTAGACTCTGCACTTCTGTAAATTTTCTGATGTTAAGTTTGTTTCATCTACTTTTTTGATCCTGAAACTAAACATAAATCAAACGTCTCTGTTTTAGATATTGACATTAGTGTTTCTATTGTTGTCTTGAATTTGATCATAACTTGTCAGAGGAGTAGTTCTTTGTGGACCGCAATTTCTAATTGGGCTTATGTGTCCTGGTCTAATCAGTTTGATTCCTCTTTTAGCCAAGACAATACCATATTCTAACACTTACTTAACAATGTTTTGCCTTAAACATATACTATTGAAGTTTCATTCTTCATATTCTTCATATTGGGTTTGATTGGTAGCAATAAAACTTGCATTAACGGCTTTTTATTTTCTACCGATCATAATTCCGTTTGAAATTAATATTTGAAATGGGTATACGAAAATCAGTGGTTCGAGTATTTGGAGTTATTTATTAGCGTATAACTACTGGTTTCAAACAAATTTATTTATGGATATTTGTCAACTGTTAGCTCTAATCGTCTGTTTTCAAATAGTAATTTATTCAAAAACCGCTCATTTTCTTTTCACTGTTTTGCTCAAACGGAATTACCATTTAGACCTATTGCCTCTTTATCTTAACAACTCTTGGATCAATTAAAGATTCTCTTTTTAAAATAATTTGACGTGATTGGAACAATTCTTACGGATGGTAAATCCAATTTCCGTATTGAATGGAAACAACCTATGTGTGAGTACTGAATCATCTCATGAAAGATGCATTTGTGGGTGGAAACAATTACAATCACTTAGAATTGTTGCAGAACTTTCTATAGTTTCAATGGTTAAGCATCCATGTGTCCTATTTATGTTGATGGTCATTAATGATTTTGAAATCTATGTAGACATCTTCAACAATTATACCACCACGAGTGAGACGCATTATTGTACTTCTGTAAATTAATAATGTTGGAGAGCAATAATATTTTAGTAATTTATAGTGATATTGGTTCATAATCACACTGTTGGCAGCATCGAGTAATGATTTTTTGATATAATTTTTGTGATATTTAGTTGTTAATATGTGATTATTTGGAACTATGACTCTTAATCATTCTGATATTGATATTATTAACAATTAAGGAAATTATATAGTTTTATAATCGAATTTTTGTTTACTTTTGTATTAACACAATTGCAGACTTATTATTATCAAAATTTATTGATCTTTCAATTTGGTCACATTCACATAAATATTATATTTTTTATAATTTACATTTTAAGTTTTATTTTTAAATTAATTATATATAATCATATATAATATTAGTCGATATGTTATAAAATTTTAATTTTTAATATAATAGATTTTTAATGATATTCTAAAGTTATATTTTAGCATACGAGGTGATAAACTTGTACTTCTATTAGTGTAGATTCTTAAGGTTATTCATCATTTTTATTTTTAATAATATATTTATTATTCACTATTTATTAGTAAACCTTTTAACATATACATGATTTCTTATATATTAATTTATGTTTGTTATGCAAGTGACATTTAGTCTAATAGCCTATGAAGCATGGAATCGTCATTGATGGTGTGTTTCTCGCTCCGGAAGCGGAATCGGAATCAGAAGCGCTTAGAAGCGCTTGGAATCGTCCCGGAATCGCGATTCGAAAAATGAAGCGTTTGGAATCGAAACAGAATCGTCTCGGAATCATATTGGAATCGCGAATCCGAAAATGAAGCATATGGAATCGGCTCGGAATCGTGTCGGAATCATCTTTGAATCGCGAATCCGATTACAAGTAATGACCAGTGGATGTCTTTTTAAACTCTCCAAAATCACAGCTTTGAGATAACTCAGCTTCCCCAAATCTTCATTTGGATACTTCACCATGATCGCCATAATCCATTCTTCATGATCGCCATATTTCAAACAAGAAGCTTTTAGACCCTTCTTGCTATTCAAACATAGAAACAAACTTAACCTTCGTTGGAGTTGTTGGTCTTAGAGATCCTCCGCGTGAAGAAGTTGGAAGAGCAATTGAAGATTGCAGAGAAGCTGGAATCAGAGTAATGGTGATAACTGGAGATAAGAAATCAACGGCTGAGGCTATTTGCTTAGTTTTGGGCTTACAAAGTTTAATTTGTTTTTGTGGCCCAAATTATATATTTTACTAACATAAATTTTAAAACCCTAGTTAGTAAAGAACAAAAGAGATACAAAGTTAGAAACTGAAAAGTCTATTTTCACGGCAAGTTTCTGATTTTTTTTCTCCAAAATCTTGATTTAGAAGACTAAGCAAAGGTAACTCTCATCTATTTTTCTGAATAATAATATAATTGGATTCTGTTTTTTGTGTGGCTTACTTGATCGTATGGCCTCGTACTCTATTTTTTGTGTTTGTTTTAAAATATAAAGTAGTAAAAAATTCAATTTATATAAAGAGAAGCTAACACAACTTTTTGCAGAAGTATAATGACATCTACTGAGTCTCAAAATCCTCAAAATATTGATGAATCATCTAATGTGGATGATAAAGCACCTTTGTGGATCTATGTGAACAAGATTGAGAAGTTAGCTGGAGGAGGATCATGGAGGTTTCAATGCAAATTTTGCAATAATTCATACGTTGGATCTCATAGCAGAGTCGTGACTCATCTATTGCAAGAGGGAATTAAGGGAATTAAAGGATGCTTAAAAGTTACTCCTCAACAAAGAGCTCACATGAAAAAGTTAGTTGATGATTGCAAGGAAAGGTTAAAATGTACTGCTCCTAAAGCAGTTCCACTGCCTTCGTCGTCAAGGAACATATCTAGTTCTTCTCTTGATTATGATATGAGCTATAAAGTGCCTAATGCAAGTGAGTCTGATCCAAAAAAGAGAAAGGGAATGAGTTCTTTGGAAAAAGCATTTAAGAATGAAGCTAGGGAGCAATGTGATGGTGAGATAGCTAGAATGTTCTACACAGGAGGTTTATCTTTTAACCTTGCAAGAAATCCTCACTATCATAACTCATATGTGCGTGCATCGCAAATTCCAGGATATGTTCCACCTGGGTGTAATGCATTGAGAACTACACTTCTTCAAAAGGAAAAAAACAACATTGACATGCATTTGCAGCCTTTGAAGAACACATGGAAACAAAAAGGAGTAAGTATATGTAGTGATGGTTGGTCAGATCCACAACGAAGACCAATATTTAATTTGATTGCTGCAAATGAGAGTGGTCCAATGATGTTAAGGGCAGTCAATACTCACGGTGAGACAAAAACCGGTGAGATGATTGCAGAGCTGATCATAGAATGCATAAAGGAGGTTGGGCATGAAAACGTGGTTCAGATAGTCACTGACAACGCTTCAAATTGTGTGAAAGCTGGTGCACTTATTTCAGCTAAGTTTTCTACCATCTTTTGGACCCCTTGTGTAGTTCATACATTGAACCTTGCTTTGAAGAACATATGTGCACCATTACTAAGCACAAGAAATAATGAAGATGTGTATGAGGCTTGTTATTGGATAAAGTCTATCAGTGAGGATGTGATTTGGATTCAAGAATTTCATTATGAATCATGGAATGAGGCTTGTAATGTTCACTGAGCATTGTGATCTTAAGCTCCTTACAATTGCTTCTACAAGGTTTGTTTTTTCTTTTGTTAATTGAAAGCTTACTTATATTCCTAAATTTGAAATATAGTATAACTAAATATCATTTTCACAGGTTTGCCTCCACGGTTGTGATGTTAAAGAGATTCAAAAAAATAAAAATTGGATTGCAACAAATGGTGATCAGTCCTAAATGGGATGATTATAAAGAAGATAATTTACAGAGAGCATCTGCTGTGAAGAAAAAAATATTAGATGAGATGTTTTGGGACGAGCTTGAATATGCTTTATCTTTCACTTTGCCCATCTATAGCGTGATTAGAGCTGCTGATACCGATAAGCCTTCTCTTCATCTGGTTCATGAATGGTGGGAAAGTATGATTCATAATGTGAAGAAAGCTATCTTTAAAAAAGAAAGAAAACAACTTGACGAGGATTCAGTCTTTTGGAATGCGGTGCATTCTGTATTGACATCTCGTTGGAGTAAGAGTAACACTCCGCTTCATTGTATGGCATATTCTCTAAACCCCAAGTAAGTTTTTAAATCTATTTTATTTTTACTTGATTTATCAACTTATAAATTGGCTTGTAACTGAAATATATGGTTATAAATCTACTTTAGTTTTGGATTAGTATCATTGTATCATTATTGTTTATTTTTTTTGGATACAGATATTATAGTTCAGAGTGGCTTGCAGAAGAGAACAATAGAAAAGCTCCACATCAAGATTTGGAGGTTACTAGAGAAAGAAAAAATTGCATCATGAAGTATTTTCCAAATCAAGATGAAAGAAGAGAGGTTAATGTTGAATATTCTAATTTCTCTTTATGCATGGAGGATTTTGGTAGTGTTGATGCGATTCATGATAGGTTTATCCTAGAACCTTTGAGATGGTGGGCAGTTCATGGATCTTCAGCACCAAAACTTCAAACTTTAGCATTCAAATTGCTTGGACAACCATCTTCATCTTCGTGTTGTGAAAGGAATTGGAGTACTTACAAATTTATACATTCTGCAATAAGAAACAAGATTGTTCCACAAAGAGCTGAAGATTTGGTATTTGTGCACACTAATCTTCGTCTTCTGTCTAGAAAGAGTTCTGCTTATAAAGAAGGTCTTCATTGTATGTGGGATGTTGGAGGTGACCAATTTGATTCATTGGATGAAAATAATATTGGGAGACTTGAGTTTGAAGATCTTTCTCTTGATGAACCAGAGTTGGAGGCGGCTGTGTTTGATGTAGGTGATGAAAATGAGAACAACGATGATATTATTATGTGACTTTAAACTCTATTTTTATTTTCTGTTGAATTATAATATTTGAGTTATGTGTTGGATTTTTATTATTTAAAATATTTTATGTTTTCAATATAATTTTATTATAGTGTTTTATGAATATATATATATATATATAGTATATACGCTTCTAATACGTACCCGTTTCCTAAATATTTTTAAAAATTCGCTTCTACGCTTCTTAACGCTTTCGCTTCCGCGTACCCGCTTCTAATTCCATGCAGCTTAGCTAATAGCAGACGGTAAGTCCACAAAAGACATGCACACTTGCACAATCAATGATCAAGATCCACCGCCTACATTATGTAGAAATTTGACTAATAGGCCGGATAGTTGTGATCCAGTGTTGACATTTTTTTTTTATGTTTATTATTTAAAATCAAATAATAACATATATATATGTAGATGATGTAATTACTCAATCTATTTCATAAAACTAAGATCAAATAAAAGAGAGAAAGAGAAACATTATTCATAGTAATTAATAGAAAACTGGGTATCAAATCTTCTATATAATTGGCTAATGAGCCAGCTAGTTTTGATCCAATATTAAAAAAAAAAATTGGTTACTAGAAGATTATACATATAAATCATTACTTTTTCCCTTAACAAATCATAGTTTTCTCTTTAAATATTTTACCAATGATATTTCTTTTGTACTATTACAAAATCAGTGTTCTTTTTTTCTTCTTCTATATAATGCTTTCCAATTAGTAAGATTAGATTAATTGATCTAAAGATTTAGTAAGTAATAATGTATACAGAGTTTTGTTTTAAGTAATTTATCTTATAAGATTTTACTTTTAAAAGAATTTACAAAAAATATTAGTCAAGACTTTTTAATCTAAATAAAATTAATCTTTAAGGCTACTAATGGAAACATATATTTACGTTAATTTAAAATAATTATTTTATAAATCATGTTAATTAGACTTTTTAATCTAACAGTGTTCGAGGTCTTCGTTTTCATGTAATCACTATCTTCTTTCTTGGTTTCTGAAATTAATAATCTATTGGATCGACAAAGCTGATATATAATTTAATATCCACACTCAAATTTTTTTAATAATATACTTTACGTATATATGTATGTAGTGGCTGTGGCGGATCCACAACACTTTTTTACCAGGGTCATATAATGTAAGTAACATAAAAAATATTTTTATAAAAACATAAAACATTTTATTCTATAAGTAATATGTAATAAAATATTATAAGAACATCCTATAAAACTACCATGCAATCTTTCATATCTTAAAATCTTTTTATCACAACCTCATTTGTAATAAACTCAATGCATCTTTTTTGATAAAACAACTAAACAATTATTCAAAAAATCAGTTTATTTCAAAACAAAGAAATAAATTTTCATCAATTTATAACATGTTATCTTCGTCGATGGGCATAGACGATGACTTAAACTGAAGAAAATAACTTTTTGTTTCCATCAAAATAATGGAATCAATTAATTTATAACTCTTTTGAAAAGTTTATGTTATATAAAAGCTAAATTGATCAAGGAGAAACAATTCATATGTTGTTAATTCTTCAAATTTGAATAAAAATATAAATTAAATAGATCAATTATATCTAAATATAGATGAAAAGTGAAAATAATCTAAATAAAATCTTTAAAAATAATATTAAAATATAAATAACATAGTTAACAAAAAAAGAAAAGAAAATATAAAATAACACTTTGATAGTTCTCTGTGTAGATGAGTATAGATAGAGAAGTAGATAATGTAAACAAAAGATTAGATTAATCTTTACCCAAAAATGTTAATTAAACTTATTAGTTATTAAAAACTAAAGTAATATTAAGTTTCTTAATAATTACTATATAAAAAAGGATTTTTTCCAAATTTAAAGGGTCGGATAGTTGGTAGATAAGTTATTTAGTGGAGTAGTTTTATTTATTAGATTTTATGGGTGTCAATATAAAAATGTTAAACTTAATTCTATATAAAAATATTTTCTCCAAATTTATAGGGTGTCAGTTAATTCCATTTCACATGAATAGGTTCACTTCCTATGTAGTGAGAAAATTAATGAATCTTAGATATTAAAGTTATTAGTTTGATCATTTAAACTATGAACCTTATATGTTAAAGTTATTAGTTCGATCATTTAAATCACCACGTTACAAAAACTTGACATTATATGTTGGTAAAAATTGTGTTAACTTTTACAATAATTAGTTTAACTTGACATTGAGCTTTTTTTTTTGTATTGATTTAATTATCAAATATAAATTAATATATAGAGGATGTATTGCATATGCCTGATGGCTCATTAATAGAATTCTAACCGACCATATTATTGTACCAATCACCGATTTAAAAATGACTACAAAATCTTTTTTTTCTATTAATTTGTGCAATATATTGTACTAAGCAAAATCAACTAATATAAGCATCCACAAATCCCACATTGTTATGTCCTACTGAGTTGCCGACAAGAATAAAGAGAGAATCCATTTAAAAAAAAACCAATCTCACCAGAGACTCCAACTTGGCAGAACTCAATTGACTGTTTAATTAAATATTATTATCTCACCTTTTCCATTTTCCTTATTTAAAAACTTTACCTATGAATCCATAAAAACCCGCAAAAAGGTAAAAGAATATGACTCAAAGTCTCATATCCAAAAACACGAGACGGGTAAGTTAATTTAGTTTAGTGGTTAATGTTCGTCATTTCTATAATTCTTTTGTTGTAAATGCATAATTTTGAATAATAAAATTTAAAATGATTGAGGACCCTTCTGTGTCGCCATCTTTCTAACTTTATCTGGATGACTACTTTCAACTTTGAAGTTCCTTCCGATATTGTCTGTTGGTTCTGATACCACATTTGCTCAACCATAAAACTGATTACTTAGCCTGCAGAGTTAGAAGAGTATCTAGGAGACAAGCTTTTGTGAATAATGTACTCCACCTTGATCTCATTTTATTCGATGTCGAGTTAAGTTGAAAAAAAATATATTAAAATTTGAGTTATATATTATGTGATGCGGATGTAATTGTTGACTAAACAAAATTATGAGGCAAGAACTCACATTCTTGATAAAATATTGGACACTTTTTGATAGTCAAAAATTAAACAAAGTGAATGCTGATAATGCACTCATACATTCAAAAATTAAACAAAAACTCGATTACCACTTTTAATATATATATATATATATATATATATATATTTTAAATATAGATAAATAAAATTAAAAAGATTTTATTAAATAGATTTGTTATAGCCGAATTATTTTACATTTTTTGTAGATCCAAACCAGATCTGAACCTTATGATATCGATTATCGAGATAGTGATTGCTCCCAAACTAAATACTAGAATGGAATAAAATCCGACTTAAAAAAATTTGAAATTTATGACATTATAACTTAAAAACTCCAAAATTCAAATAATCTGAACTGATTTCGAACGGATATTCGAATACTCATTTCTACATTTTATGACCGATTTTTTTTGTAGCTGATCTTAAACTACAAGGACTTAGCGTTCTTATATGCTAAAATGGCTTACAAAACGAGTATGTTGGTCCTTGATCATAAGCATCGGCTCTTCACACCATCAATCGGTGGTAAAGCCATTTGACTCTGCAGAAAAAAGCTTAAAACCTTTAAGAATTGTTTATGTAATTTTGAATACATCTTACAGAAAGTTGGAAGATTAGAGTGACATTAGAGATCATTTAGTGGGTCGCTGCCATCAGAGTGGATAGTGGTAACAACCTATGATAAGAAAACCTAATAATCCTGTTTAATTATAATGCCACCAGTTAGGTAAAGCAAGAATTTATATATACACATACATATAAAAGATTAATTTGTAAAAGTGATTCAAGTAGTTTAGCTTTATGTGTAATCATGTAGCTGGATCAAGAGATGTTTGTTTATACGTACTATACAAGTTATTGTACTTATCAAATGATATCCTGAATTATAAGATTACGTTTCACTTTTTAGGTATCTCTTTGTCCAACACTAACTAACTTCCCCTAAATCACGTGTAATGTGTAATAATTAATCACCATTAGCTTTGATTTCTCAGCTTATAAATACTAACTCTATCTTAAGGTTGAGTGAGCATAGAGCTAAACAAAGCCATTAATTACCTCTCTTTTCACTTTCAATATGGATAACTTGCAAGTTTCTAAGCAAGAAATTCATATCAAAATCGATAATTCGATATCGAGTAGCAAAGAGAGTAAAACTGAGTTTGAAGATGACAAACCTGTTGTCTTCATGTCTGTTTTAAGGAGTCTTCATGCTGGCTATTTCAGAATAAGTCTCTCTCTTTGTAGCCAAGCTTTGTTATGGAAGATAATGATCGCACCAGATTCACCTAGCATGTCTCATTTGCATAGCAAACTTCCATCTACGGCGTTCAATCTTCTCTGGTACTTAGCACTTGTGACACACGTGTCACTCTGCTTCTTGTATGCCTTAAAATGTCTTTTCTTCTTCGACAAGGTGAAGGAAGAGTTTGTGCATTATATTGAAGTTAACTATCTTTACGCTCCTTCCATTTCATTCCTTCTCTTGATTCAATCAGCTCCAATGATGGAACCACAAAGCGTTTTGTATCAGACACTATTCTTTGTGTTTGCAATTCCGGTCTTGACATTAGACACAAAGCTTTATGGTCAATGGCTCACAACAGAGAAAAAGTTCTTGTCTATGCTTGCAAACCCTGCAAGCCAAGTAACTGTAATCGCAAACCTAGTGGCTGCGCGAGGAGCTGCAGAGATGGATTGGAACGAGTGTGCTTTATTCTTGTTCTCACTTGGAATGGTTCACTATTTAGTCATCTTTGTCACACTCTATCAACGCTTACCAGGTGGTAGAAACTTCCCAACCAAGTTACAACCAATTTTCTTCTTATTCGTTGCTGCTCCAGCCATGGCAAGTCTAGCTTGGAACTCTATTTGTGGAACCTTTGATGCTGTAGCAAAGATGTTGTTCTTCCTTTCACTCTTCATCTTCATGTCCTTGGTAAGTTTACAATACAAAACAACAAGAAAAAAAGTTCAAACATAATGGGCCAGTGGTTTCCTTGGTACCGAAAGTCTAAGGAGTCTCAGGTTCGAATCCAGTCCTTAGGAGGGGTATTCACATGGGTTCTCTAGTCCTTGAGGGGGTGTACAGTTGAAAGGTGATATTGCGTTGATCCTCAGTGTCTGAGATTCCCACCCGCTGTAGCGGATGATGCGGAATTCTAACTGATTGGAGTCGGCGGTCACCTAGAAGCCCGAACCTCTCATTAACCAACAAAAAAGGTTGAAACATAAACAAATTTATGACAAGACATTTACATTTGTTCTTTTACACATTTTCAGGTTTGCAGACCATATCTTTTCAAGAAATCAATGAAAAGATTCAATGTTACTTGGTGGGCTTACTCATTCCCAATAACGTTTCTTGCTTTAGACACAGTTCAATATGCTCATGAAGTGAAAGACCAGGTCGGTTCAGGCTTGATGCTTATCTTCTCATCTATCTCAGTTTTGGTCTTCCTTGGTATGGTGTTACTGACTGCAGCAAACAGCAATAGACTATTCAGACGAGATTCTGTTCATAATTCTATTACTGGTTCAAAAGACAAGCAAAAACCATTGCCGGTCAATAAACTTTGAGATTAAACTGATCACTTCTACTTAACAAAAAATATATATTCTCTGTATTCTCTATTATCCCTCGTTAAATAATATCTCGTGTTTTAACTAAGTTTAAGCATTCTTTATGATGAGACTGAGTCTTATAATCTCTAATCCAAAGTATGAAACTAGTCTCGTAGATTTGATATTCCTCAAGTAATCAACTAAACTTGTTTGGTTCCGAAACAGCTGTTTTCTGGATTTGTTATCTTCATCTTCAGAGTTTTTGTCCGAAACATTCACATTTAACTACAGTACTGTTAGAATGCAGAGCCTGAAAATTTAAAGATTCTAATAATGTTGCTTCGATCCATCACCATTTTATAACAATCTGGTCGAGAGAATGCAGCAACTTTAACATCCAAAAATTTATCGAATATGGGCTTTCAACTCAAAACCAATTGGCAATGAGTGGAGAGGCTCACATCTTATATATACTAGAGAGAATTTCTTCCTATTTTCGATGTGGAATGTTTTTCCCTAATATGTCCTCTCGAGATGATGACTCTTTGACCACTGATCTCGAGATGTCCGGGGATGAATCGACGACACCAATTTTAGGCCTGGGTTGTTGATAATTGGACCACTTTGGGTCGAATCGGGTTGGATAATGTGGATCGCAGACTCTGATACCATATTAGAATATGGGCTTCCAACTCAAAACCAATTGGCAATGAGTGGAGAGACTCATATCTTATATATACTAAAGAGGATATCTTCCAATTTTGGATGTGAGATGTTATTCCCTAATACACCTATTGAATCTGGAACTCAACAGTGAAAATTTTAAAATATGAGTTAAATAATCTCATTTTTCATGAAATCTATCAAAAGGTACATGGAGTGGTTTATATACAGACTCAAATAAGTGGGACCAAACCCGAAAATAACTCAAGAGCCTGGACGCTATACAGTCTATATACATTGACATAGACAATGTGTACACCAACTTAGAGAGCCAATAAGCTTGCCTATATATAAGCCTATTCACGAACCAAATCATCGTTCGACCCAATGCTTAGCTTCATCTTACTGTACACGCTTGACACCAAAACCAGACAAACTCTTATCGCCATTGTCTTGACCACCATCAGTCTCATGGGCACGTTTTGATCGATCTAGGGTTCATGATCAAAAGAGTTTTTTAATTGGCGTCTTATACAGAACAAGAGTTACTTGTGTTACAAGTACTCTCTCTAAACCGTTCAGTAGACTTCAAATACTTGGGTTGTTTTTAAATTATAATGGGGATCACGTAGACTTAGTTCACCTTTAGCCTGATCACCTCTATAGATGGATCAATATTTTCGTAAAGTAACCATTATCCGTCCAATGCTAAGTTCACCTTAAGATTGGAGTAGCCCTGAGCACTAAAAAACCAGTCTGAACCGAACCCAAAATAGGGATTTAGTTTGTTTCGATTTCTGCCAAGTAACCAAACGGTTCCAAAATATTAGTACCGACGGTTTCAATTCGGTTCAGTTAAAAACCGAACACCGAAAGCAACCATATATAGAAGCTCTATTCCTAACTTAAACTAATTAACTTATTAAATTAATAATCCCTCATAATCCTAATAATCACAAGATATATCTATGGTGTATAGTTAGTAATAAATCAGAACCGAAAGATTGAGTAACGATATTATTTTAGATCTAATTTAGTTTATATTTCAATTTATCTATTTGGAATCGAACCGATTTGAACTAAATTATTAGTCGGTATGTATATGATCACTATACTTCCAAAACCTGAGAGAATAAAAAACCAAAAGTTAAAAATCAATGAACCAAAAATTGAATGACCAAACGTTAGGTAGGAGTAGAGTGTGATATAATGTCCAAAAGATATCAATACGAGATAGGTCTAGATTATTGGACCTTACAAAAGCCTTAACCCAAATGCTAAGCAATTTGCAGTTAGGTGTCGATACTAAAACGTGACTGTGTCTAGGCGGCCTAACAAGTCCCAATCAAGTAAGCGACTTAGGATTTAAATAACTTATTGGTAAATCACTTTTCAAGTGGTTGAGGTTGAATTTTAGTGTTGGAGACCAATAAGAATGAAGGAATTACTTGTCTTTACACCTACAATACTTATATATAAATCGTTGAACTTTTTGTTTACAACTTGTTTGAAAATATACATAGTTTACCATTTGTCTATTATTAAATAGATGGTTGAATTTTGATATTTTTGTTTCTTTTATTTTTAAAATATATTTATTTATATATTATATTATTTTGGAGTCTTCTTACCAAGTGGACTGTTGAATTTTAATTATTTTAAATGTATTATATGTATAAATTATTAAATAAAATAAAGTCTCTCCAAGCACCCGGTGGTCACAAGAAATAAAGACAATACAACACAATTATTTATAATATTAAAGACTAAAATAAATACATATACAAAATCAATCTTGGGTTATACATTACACTAAATAATCTCTCGTAATCGAATTGGATTTACTCGAAGATTTTTAAGAGATGTTGCTTATTAATCTACAAAGCATGCAGACAAAACGCTTTGTACTTTTCTTATCAAAAAAACAAAACTTTTAAAGAAGATATGCAATTATTAACTTTTACATAAAAATGAGGTTTATTATGATAAAATTTTATAACTTGTAACATTTGCAATTTTAACCTCTATTTGCCGAACTCTTTTCATCATAGCGGTTTAGATAATGGTTCTACTATCATATGTTCGACCATTTTTCACTATAAAGAGAAAATTAAAAAAGGTTTCAGGGAACAAAATTTGGTTGGATTGAATTTTGTCAATCGATTTATTAAAAAAAAATCTCCATATTAAAAACGATAGTTAAACCTACCAAATCAAAAATAACATACTATATAATTCGTGCAGAAACATGGAATAATCGGTGTTTGTAGCACAAAATAACCAAACTTTTTTGTTTATGTTTAGAGAACATGTCATGACTCATGCCACACTAGTCATTTAATTCCTTGGGTCCTCACTAGTAGTAAGCCAAACAAAAATAGGTTTTACTATGAAATTTTAGATTATGAATCTTGCTCAAAAACACTGACTATAACTTAATCTTATGTTTTTGTTTTAGCCTACAATTTATAAATATGTAAATACAAACCACAAAATCACTAGGTTCAAGTGTTAGGTCATCAAAAAAGATTTTCTTCATATAAAATAAACAAAATTTATATATTTATTTGTTTTAAACTATACATGTGTATCATCGTAACGTAATGAAAAAGGTGTTAGGATCCCCATGAATTGTTTATATAAGGAAGCTTCACGTAAGACAACTAGCAAACTTCAACAAACCCCAAAAGGTCAACTCTTAGATCAAATTACTAGAGGATCTCACGAGACAACAACCAAAGAATCAGAATACAAAGCCATTCGTCAAGAAGAAGGAATCTCTAGCTGCGACATTAACATATATACGGCGTCTGGATCTGCGTGTGGGAACTAGCTAGCGAGATACGAAACACTTGAACTGTTTTATAAACAATTTTCATTTGTTTCGTTTGATCGTTCATCTCCATAATATCCAGGTTTATTTATAAGAAATCTAGTGTTTTGTATAAATCTTTATTAGGAACTAATTAATACTTAAAAATAATTATAAATCAGTACAAGTTCCTTAATTTTTCATCAATTTAGACATTTTTTTGTCAAACAATTTTATCGATATGGTCTGATCTATAACTCAATTCCTAAACTATAAATCCTATCTATGTGATTCTCTGGACAACTCTTTGGAGTAGAAAGTTGCATAGATGAATATTAAACCACTTAATCAAATTCTTCATTCTTGATTTGTTTTTGGGCACATGTTCGTTAATTTGTATTATATTTTTGTCAACAACTGGATCGACAATGTCCAATTGTTAATTTGTATTATAGAATAATCAATTGGAATTTTTTTTATGTTTATTCTTGTTGTTTTAAACAAAAAAAAAATTCCTTGTTTGCTAAACCAAAAAGAAAAAGAAACAGCAAAAGGAAAAAAAAACAAAACAAAACAACAGAAAGTGTTAATGATATCTTGCCAAAAGTTTCAAAAAGTACCAACCCAAATTAGATTTCATTACAATTATCATCTTTGTCAAACGTTGACTTCACCAAAATTCATTAGCTTTGAATACTCTACCTAATTCTTTGTACACTTTGATCTCTTTCTTAATGTTAAGGACAACATAGAGCAACTTAAGCTCTATACAGAAATGGAAATTCCATGTCAAGACATTCATATCATGATTGGTAATCCAAGACTAAGCAGCAAAGAGAGAAAAACTGATCTTACTGATGCCAAACCTATTGTGTTGATGTCTGTATTGAGTAGTCTCCATGCAGGCTATTTCAGAATTAGCCTTTCTCTTTGTAGCCAAGCTTTGTTATGGAAAATAATGGTTCATTTACATAGTGAACTTCCATCAATGGCTTATTATCTCATGTGGTACTTAGCACTTGCAACACAAGTATCACTCTGTCTTTTATATATCTTCAAGTGTGTTTTCTTATTTGACTTGGTGAAGGAAGAGTTTGTGCATTATATTGGAGTCAACTATCTTTATGCTCCTTCCATTTCATTCCTTCTCTTGCTTCAATCAGCTCCTATGATAAAACCACAAAGCCTTTTGTATCAGATACTCTTCTGGGTGTTTGTTGTTCCTGTCTTGACACTAGACACAAAGCTTTATGGTCAATGGTTTACGACAGAGAAAAGGTTTTTGTCAATAATGGCAAATCCTGCAAGTCAAGTATCAGTAATCGCGAACTTAGTAGCTGCGCGAGGAGCTGCAGAGATGGATTGGAATGAGTGTGCTTTGTTCTTGTTCTCACTTGGAATGGTTCACTATTTAGTCATCTTTGTTACACTCTATCAACGATTACCAAGTGGAAACAACTTCCCAAGTACCTTAAGACCAGTCTTCTCTTTGTTTTTCGCTGCACCCGCCACTGCAAGTTTAGCTTGGAAAGCTATTTCTGGAACCTTTGATACAATAGCAAAGATGTTATTCTTCCTTTCACTCTTCATCTTCATGTCCTTGGTAAGTTTATACAAAACACTTAACAAAACATTCAAACAGAACAAGACATTAACCTTGTTTTGTTATAACATTTTTCAGGTTTGTAGACCAAAGCTTATAAAGAAGTCGATAAAGAGATTCAATGTTGCTTGGTGGGCTTATTCGTTTCCCATAACTTTCCTTGCTATAGACTCAGTTCAGTATGCACAAGAGATTAAAGAGAAGGTTCCTTCAGGCTTGATGTTTATCTTCTCATCTATCTCAGTTTTGATCTTCCTTGGTATGATGTTATTGACAGTAGCAAACTGCAAAAGATTACTCAGACGTGATCCTGTTCTTTGGTCTGCAACTGGTCCAAAATATAAGTAATGATCCAAGTCGCTCTATGTGAATTTGTAAACCAAAGTTACTCTGTTTTTCTACAATAGAATGTGTATATATGTAGATAATAACGACTAGTTATGTAATAATGTTTTGTCTTTGTTCTTTATCATCTTTGTTCAACACCTCCACTCCAAAATCAGGAGTGTTCCAAACTAATCGCTAAACCGGAAATTCGTTGGCTATTCAAATCGATAAACCGGGAATTCATTGAGCTTAACAGAATTATTCCCGGTTTGAACACGGTAAACCGAAGAAAGAATTTCAATAAATGATCTTAACCAAATTACTCTTTAGTTCAGTTTCGAAGCTTAAAGAGCCGTTTTTTTGACCGCTACAATTCGCCGGAGATCGATGATGGTTCGATCACGAGGTGTATTGTTGATTTTCAAGAAGGTGTATCGATCATCATCGCTTAAATGTTTGTGGGCAAACTCTTTCTCTACTTTGTCTTTGTCAAGTTTGGGTTTTCGAGCGACGAACAAGGAGTTAAACCAGATGATAAGATCAGGATATATTGCTGAAGCTAGAGAGATTTTCGAAAAATTGGAGGCGAGGAACACTGTGACATGGAATACGATGATAAGTGGTTATGTGAGAAGCCGGGAAAACGAAGGCACGGAAACTGTTCGACGAAATGCCTGAAAGAGATGTTGTGACGTGGAACGCGATGATTTCGGGTTATGTTTCTTGTGGTGTGGTTAAATTTCTTGAGGAAGCAAGGAAGCTGTTCGACGAAATGCCATCAAGGGACTGTTTTTCTTGGAATACGATGATAAGTGGTTATGCGAAGAATCGGAGGTTAAGTGAAGCTTTGTTGCTATTCGAGAAAATGCCTGAGAAAAATGCTATGTCATGGAGCGCTATGATCACTGGTTTTTGTCAGAATGGTGACATGTACCGCGCGCTTGATTTCTTTTGGAGAACGCCTGAAAAGGATTCGTCTTCTCTATGTGCACTTGTGTCGGGTCTCATTAAAAATGAGAAACTTGAAGAAGCTGCGTGGGTTTTGGGTCAATATGGGAGTAAAGCTTCAGAAAGGGGAGACTTGGTGTATGCGTATAACACATTAATTGTTGGATATGGACAGAGAGGACAAGTAGAAGCTGCTCGACGCTGGTGTGATCAGATTCCTGATAACTGTGACCATGAACATGATCATGGAGGAGAAACTACAGAAAGCTTCCGTAGAAATGTTGTGTCATGGAATTCCATGATCAAAGCTTATTTGAAAGTGGGTGATGTGGTCTCTGCGCGTTTGTTATTCGATCAGATGAAAGACCGTGATACAATTTCTTGGAATACTATGATTGATGGATACGTACACATTTCTAGGATGGAAGAGGCTTTTAATCTGTTTTCGGAAATGCCAAACCGCGATACACACTCATGGAACATGATGGTCTCAGGTTATGCTAATGTTAACAATGTAGAGCTGGCTCGTCACTACTTTCAAAGAACACCTGAGAAAAATATAGTCTCGTGGAACTCGATCATAGCAGCTTACGAGAAAAACAAGGACTACAGAGAAGCTGTTGATGTGTTTACACGGATGACCATTGAAGGAGAGAAGCCTGATCCGCACACTCTAACCTCTCTTCTCAGTATATCAACTGGGCTTGTGAATCTGCGGTTAGGAATGCAGATACACCAAATTGTCCTCAAGACTGTAATCCCTGACGTTCCAGTCCACAATGCCCTTATCACTATGTATTCGAGATGGGGAGAAATAATGGAGTCTAGGAGAACTTCGATGAAATGAAACTCAAAAGGGAAGTAATCACGTGGAATGCTATGATAGGAGGGTATGCTTTTCATGGTAATGCCTCAGAGGCCTTGAATCTGTTCCGGTCAATGAAAAGCAACGGGATACATCCTTCTCACATAACATTCGTCTCAGTTCTGAACGCTTGTGCTCACGCCGGACTTGTTGATGAGGCTAAAGCACAGTTTTTCTCCATGGTTAGTGAGTACAAGATCGAGCCGCAGATGGAACAATATTCGTTCCTGGTGAATGTGATCAGTGGACAAGGGCAGTTTGAGGAGGCCATGGATGTCATAAATAGTATGCCTTTTGAGCCAGACAAGACGGTATGGGGTGCGTTATTGGATGCTTGTAGGATATATAACAATATAGGGCTCGCACACATTGCAGCTGAAGCAATGTCGAGATTCGAACCAGAGAGCTCTACACCTTATGTACTGTTATATAACATGTACGCGGATATGGGACTATAGGACGAAGCTTCTCAAGTGAGAATGAAAATGGAGGGTAAAAGAATAAAGAAGGAAAGGGGATCAGGTTGGGTTGACTCTTCAGCGTGAAAAGCAGCTTTCTTTATGTTCACGCAAACATAAAAAGACAAATGATTGGGGATCAGAAATTCAGAACTATATAGAAACTGATAAGAGCATCTCCATCGGTGATAACCTTATATAGTTTCACAAAAATTAAAAATATTAATATTTTAATGTAGTTTAATTTTGTAATTAAATTTTAATTTTAAATATAAAGTTTAACTAATCATATAAGCATATATTGCATGAGTGTTTCTCATGAGATTCTCAAAGTCTCTCAAACGAGAGACCATGTCTCATCTCTCTTTTAGTTTTATTATTTTTAATGGTGAGAGACTCATTAAAAATTTCCATTAAAAATGGTTTAAAGTACTTTTTAGAGTATCTGTATTGGTGAAATCCTATATAATCTCTCAAAATTTAAAAATAAATGAGAAACTTTGAGAATTTCATGAGAGATTTATAGCCATGTGCCTATATGATTAGTTAAACTTCATATTTAAAACTAAAATTAAATTATATTAAAATATTAATATTTTTAATTTTTAATAGACTATAGGATTATTACCAATGAAGGGCTCTCTTTTCTCAATACTCATCAAAATTGCACAAATATTACAACGACCTCGTTTAGGGAATCCACGGTTCATGTTTGCTTTTCTCTGATTTTTTTCCAGTGCCCAAAACCAAAAGAAAAAGGAAAAAAAATCTTTGTTTTTGTCTCTGTCTAGATTGATTCATAATTTGATGATTTTTTTGGCAGCCATTCAAATTATTGGTGGCTTCAAATTCACCTCCTACAATACATACACGCGTTTATCTATAGCTTCTGCTTCATCCAATTCTTCGCCGGCGCATAAAAATCCAAAAATTGTTGTATCTGAATCTGGGTTTCTCAAAAGGGTAAGCCTTTTTTGTTTATATCTTGCCTTCTAATAATAGATGAATTTAAATGATCGTTAGTTTGTAGCAAACTGTGCCGTGCTTCTGGTTTGTGATAAAGAGATTCTTAAGACTTTCCAAAGATCAGAGCTTTTGATGTCCATTTTTAGCTAAAACAGATGCCATGATCGTAACTTTACATAATCTCTAAACCATTGGACTTTTTTTGTTTCTTATTCACTTACAGAATTTTCTGAGAGCGGATTGAGATGAAATTAACATGAAAGCTCACTGGATTTGTTTTGTAAAACATCAGTTTCTTAAAATCGTTCATTAGAAAATAGTTGTGTTTATTTAAAGAAGAAGATTCTCTCTTTTGCAGATCAAGACATTGATTCATTGATATGGTTAAGAAATGTTAGCTGCGTATCCTTCGGGAACTATCAACAAATTCCAAATCCCTATTAGCTGCAATGCCCCTTTGTGCGAATTCAACACCGTGCCTTTTGGTCCTGTGATTAGCTATTCTGTCTCACCAAGATCAATTGTTCATTGGAGCAATGTAGAGTATTATCTCTCATCTTTATCTCCAAAAGGTCAAATTCAGCATCGAAGGAGATGGATGGTTCGTAATTCTGATATACAAAATTTATATTCATATATACAGTTTCTAAGCTATTTTGTATATGTTTATGTGATACCTATGTTTATTGGATTTCATCAAGTTTTGTCGCTCACGCAACAATTCTATTTCACCGGATGATGAGTACCGATCATCGCGCAACATAGCTTTAAGTCTTTTAAGACGTTATAGAACTGTGATTGAACGAGGAGAAGGAGAAACCCTAAAAGTAACTTCTTTTTCTTTTTATTTTAAGCTTCATTCTCACTATCTTCTTGATCATATATCCATCTTTCATTTTTCTTTTGTGGATATATAGGAATTCATTTCAGCTGGAGTAAATGCATACGCGCTTGGTTGCACAGATGAAGATTTGAGAAAAGAACTACTGGCTATGAAAGAATCGGGTTTAGAGATAGAACGGATGGAGAGTTACCGCGGAAGCACACAGACTAAATCCAAGATTTTACTCTCTGAGGTTAGCCAGTTACTACTTACATGCGATATGAGCTGCTTTATTTCGAATCTAAGCTCTGCCGATCAATTTGAGTTGGCAGGTAGATGAGTGCATATTGTGGCTTAGCATTGTATTCATCACGATCTTGTGTACGCCACAACCGACTGTAGTGAGATGGTCATCGACTCCTTCGGTTTCTGAAGAGATTAAAAGCAAGTGGAAAGGCTTTTGCGCGGTTATCGCCAATGCATACTATCTTAGAGGAATGGCATGGTAAGAACAATTTGTTTGAGTTTGATTCCATTTCATAATATTACTATTCTAAGATGAAAATGAAATGTTCTGTAAAGAATGTGAATTCTATGAAAATGCCATTATTGAACCGTCATGTGAGTGTAGGCTGCCAGTAAAGACTCTGCAGTTGGAGCAGATGGCGGTGACAGGACAAGCGGAGGAGCCGTCTGTTGTAGCCAGCCGAATGCGACTGGTCTTTAGCACTCTCGAGGTCAGTCTGATTCATTGTTATTAAACTTCTTCCGTTTCCAAAAAAGGATTGTTGCATTAAATTTTGGAAATTGTTCATCATACTTGTAGGTAGTGAGTCCTCAATGGCCACGGGTTTAAATATGCATGATGTTCTGCAGACTAAGGCTTACAAGTATACAGGTTGACTCGTTTTGTTAATCTTGTAAATTGTTGTTTGATATAACATAGTATTCATTGAGTTTCTGTTTAGTTGTTAAATATTTGTTTAAGTTAAATCCTCTAAATTACCTATATTGTAAATGATCATCCCTTTAAACACAATGTTCTAGAACTGTTAGAAAAGATCTGAGCTTTAGAATGATAATCTCCGGTCATCTCCCGATTTCGATTCCTGCTAGAAACTTGAGTTTCGACCCAGATGTTTTATATGACAAGTATCGGACAAGCTACATCATCTCGGAACTGTATAGGCCAAATGTCCGGCTAGAAACCTGAGCTTTGGTTATGATGTTTCATATGATGACGCGAATCCAACAAGCTACATCATCCCAGAACTATCTAGGTCAAATATATGGAATACCTGAGTAATAAAAAAATCAAATCTATAACCATTACGGAAAAACTGTTAAGCAAGATCGTAATTCAAACATACTCTATTTTAGTCCAAAAGCATATGTATCATTTTAGATCTCAAATTCAACAATCCTTTGGTCTTAGTAAAAATAATTTAGAATGAGACTCATTTGTTTCAAGACAGTATCATACTCTTACTCTTATGTTGGACAATTAACCAATTAAATAAATAATAGTCACATAATTAAATCACAAGACAATTTAAAAACATAAAGATTCAATATGTCAAGATGTATAAAATTATATAACTGAGACCAAATTTGGCAAGAAGTAATTAGATAGTACCATTGAATTTGACATCTAGGTAAGACTAATAGTTTATGAGCTAAAATATTACCTAATGCATTAAATTAAATATTGTTTTCTTGTACGAAAAGAACTCAGATTCTAGTATATATACATGTGTGGACTACTAAGTGAGAAGAACACAACACAAAACAAAGCATCAAAAATCACAAAATAAATCAAAAGATGAATGCAACAAAATTTGTTTTTCTTCTTCTCTTATTTGGAGTTGTATGTGCCAATGTTGGTGCAATTAGAGAGGTCAAAAGAGAGTCCAAAGAGACCAAATATGAAATCTCTATTCCTAACATAAGCAATTAATGGCGATGGAACTGATCTTTCTATCACTGTTACTAGAGCTTTTGCTTCTAGCTTGGTTAATACTAATGCGACTGGCGGTTCCAGTGATTTGGACGGCATTGCAAATGAAAAAAGTAATAATGCTACTGGCGATTCCGGTGGTTTGGACGGCATTGCAAATGAAAGTAACTTCGCAAGTGCTAGCGGATCAGTCATTGCGGTTGGTACCAATGCGATGGCTTATTCTGCCAGTAGTGCTAAGAGCCAGAGCGGTCTTAGTGGTGCAGTGGTTCCCGATGGTTTTAGTACCAATGAATTCGGTTCCGGAAGTGCCAATGCGTATGCGTTTGGCAGGACCGAGTGAGCTAATCAATCTCATTGTAGTTAATACACTAAAACCCCACCAATCTCTATTCTAGTTCAAAAGGATAAACTAGAGTGTGTCACTTCTTTATTAAGTATGATGCAATGCTACTATTTACTTGTGTTTATGTCTATTGTTGAAACATATAAATGCAAATATTACCAGCTTATTATTCGTTTTGAATAATATAAGTGTATGTGTAATCTTGACCAATGATGAAATATAGTGAACTTAAGAAAAAAGAGAAAACTGTGCTGATTATAAATTAAAAAACTGGTTCATAAGTCACACGCATATAACCTCGTTTTTTATTTGTCGAGAGCTTCCTCTACATGCCCTTGGTCACAATAAGCATTGATGATTAGATTATAAGAGGCTACATTGGGGACAATGTTACACTGCTTAAAGAAATATTGGAACAGAGAAATTGAATCACTGTAACGCTTAGCTTGGTTCATAGCGGCAAGAATGGCGTTTAATGCGAAAACGGTGGGTCGAATTTTACAAAACAAAGAACGACGAGCGAGATGTGACGCAGTATCGATATCTGATGCTCTGATCAGTGATTGAATTTTGTTGTGTAATGTAACCCTTTCAAAAATAAGTAAGGAGGTTGAATTTGGACGCCTTGGATCGTAAGGATCACGTTTTGGAGGAGGAGATGTTCGAAGAGCATGGAGAGGAGGTTCGATTCCGAGGCTACGGTTGCGGCGGCGACGTTCTGTGGCAGCTTCTTCGGGTGAAGAGAAGGCCATGGTGCGATGTCGGATCAGTGGATAGGGAATTGGAGGGATATTATTTTGAGGAATCGGGAATCGGGAAGGATCATTGAGTGGAGATGATTCAGAGTTTGAGTTCGTCTCCGAATGTTGATTATCAGAATTTGATTCCGGATTTTCATTTTCGGGGGAAGTTGAGATGTTATGGATGCATTGGTGGAGGAATGAGAAGGAAATAGGGCTACGGATAGTGGTGGTCGTCGTACAAATACGGTGGAGGAGGTAACAGTGAGACATAACGGAGGAAATTAGGGTTTTAGAGGAAAACGAAGCTGTCTTAAACCCTTATCTACGAAGAAAAAGAAACCCGGCAATATAGTTTTACTTGATAACCAAGTTATCTTATTTTAATATAAAATATATAAATTAAAATACATATTATGGTAATTAGATTTAGAAATAATTGCCTAGAACACCCCAAACAGTTTTTATATTCTCTCATATACCATCAAACTCATTTCTTGTGGAAAATACCACTTGTGGTGTTTGTAGCATTCTCAATGACTATTTAGCTCTTTCAAAGATGGAAGAAATGAGGGAAGAGAGAGGGGAAAAGGTGGAAAAGAGAAGAGATTTTTTGTGGGAAATGGAAAAAAAATAGAAAAAAATAGAAAAAAATAGGCAATGAAACATCGACACGTGGCAGACGGAAAGAGAAAATGCGAATTTGTGTTTGGCAACAGATATAGACATAAACTATGAACGTCTAAAACGAGCATAAACATAACAGATGGACATGGACATGTAAAAACCGAACATAAACATGTCACAAATGGACATAGACATAAGAGATAGACATAGACATGCCTAAAATGACCATAGACATGTCTAAAATGGCCATGGACGTAAGCCATGGACTTAAATGATGGACATAAATATGGAATTGATGGACATTAATATGATATCGTTTTTTATCGAGAGATCGAGATAAGTGAAAGAGAAATCAAGAGAATTAAAACTAAAACAAGTAAAGAGAAATCGAGAGAATTGTGGAAGAAAAACAGAGAAGGAAGATGAAAGAAGGACGATGAAAGAAGGAAGACTAGAGAAAGAAGAAGAAAGAATGAGAAGAAGAAGAAAGAATGAAGAAAAAGAAAAAAGGAAGAAGAAAGAAGGACATTTTGATCTTATTGGTCAAAGTGAGATTGTCCACAAAATTTGAGTTTCGTGGCATTTTGGGTAATTTAAAACTCATTGATGGCATTTGAGACCCATCCCTATGATTTATAGTCAAACCATTAATCACATGGAAATATATAAAGTAAACTTTCTAGTGAGTTCATGATTGACATTTTTTCTAGTTTTCATCCCGATTTTTTCATTGATAAATTCAACCCTTAAAAATTGAACAGGAAACTAATTTTCGAAAAACTAATTTCATGATCCCAAAAATTATGGTTTATTCATAATAACTTCTCGAACTACAAATTCATTGATAGTGAAGTGATTTTGGATTAGTGGCAGGTGGTAAGTTCACTAAAGGTAGATATTATTTTACACCCAAATATCAAAATTTCTACATAATGTATGTAGTAAAACTCGATCCCTGGATGTGCAAGTAAAACTCGATCTCTGGATGTGTAAGTGTGTTTGCCTTTAATGAATTTACTACATGCCACTAAATTAAAGTTTAGTTTGAGCGGTTTAACTATGATAATGTGTACAAAAGTTTCCCTTCACAAAAAAAAAAAAGAGTACAGAGGTTTCATGTTTGTCTCTTTTATATAATTTCGTATAAGACTAATTATTACTTTTTGGTCATAGGTTTTACATCTCGTATCCTTCTACGATCTGATTTTTTTTTTTAATGAATCATATAAAAGATTTGGAAATTTGGTAGAAACTTACGATTCCGAATTAGAAGCGTTTTGGAAATTCGAAATTGTTCATATCATATGAAAATCTTAAAAAAATAAACAAAGCAATAACTAATTATTTGGCTTCTACTTTAGTACGTGGTTTAATTTAGTCAATTTTGATAAAAATATAAAAATTTAAACAATAAAAGAATTCAAAATTATTTTTAAGATAATTTATAATATTTAAATTACAAATTTTATTTTGTTTTTTTTATTATTTTAATATAATTATGTTTAGTGACTTATGAAAATATATATAAATATATCTATACGCTCCAACACGTATCTACTTCCTTAAATATTTTTAAAAATTTGATTTCGTGCTTCTAAACATTTCCGCTTCTACGTACCCGCTTCTGATTCCATATAGTTTAGGACTGCGGAAGTTGAATAAAAAAGTTATCGTGTATTAGAGATGCCACTATAAGAAAACACGTGATTTGTGACTTCATAATTAATCTCACTTCAGTTATAAATCGCCAATTTGCGACAAAAGTGCGAGTAATTATGGAAGTAGGGAAACCTTAGTGAAAAAGTATTTTAGTCACATATATTAGTCGCAAATGCGTAACTGATTTGATACTACATATATAGTTTTCAAATGTGCAACTAATAATATGTTAGTAGAAAATCCAATTAGTAGCAAAATTTCGTAAAAATAAATTAGTAGCAAATTAGTAGCAAACAGTGTAGTAGCAAATTCCGAGCTTTAGAAGCAAATTTTTTAATTTTACTTTTGCACAAATTTTTGTTATTTATAAATTTGTATAAATAAGAAATATTAAGAAATTTTAAGAAATGTTTTTTATAAAACTAAAATTGTTCAAGATATAAAATTGTTAAAAGGACGAAATTGTTCAAAAGGAAGAAAAAAGCAAAAGAAATCAGTCTGAGAAGTCGCAATCGTTGGCATCGACTGTAAAGTTGTAACTCGGTTCGGTGGATTCGATGGATATAGAATTATGGATTTCTAACTTAAAACCAATTGATAATGAATGGAGAGACCTTTATCTTATATATAGTACTTATGTCTCATCTAAACTTCCGATGTGGGATGTTTATTCTCACATTCCCTCGAAACAATGGTCCGTCTAGCTATTAGTCTCAACAATAGTTTATTATAGGATTAATTTTTGGATCAGATTAATCTGACCTCATAGCCAGATCGGTTCGAGTGGGGGGAGCATACGTTTAGACTCTGATACCATGTACGTAGAATTATGGGCTTCCAATTCAAAATCAATTAGCAATGAGTAAAAAGACTTTTATCTTATATATAGTACTTAAATTTCATCTAAACTTCCGATATGGGATGTTTATTCTCACCGGTGGATTCGATGGGTTTGGCTTCTGATAGACCTAAACCACCGTTTGATGAAGGATAAGAATCGAAGTAAAGGGGGAATGTCGGATCTTGGTGTGCCACCACATGCTTTTGTTGTTCCATCTTCCGCTTGTAGTTTTCCTTCTCCGTAGACTAAAAAAAACTAAAGTTAATAATTAATTATGTATTTATAAATTATTAGAAAAAATAATAAACGTTGTCAAAAAAAAAAAATAATAATAAACAATTACAACAAATACACGAAGGAAAATCTCGTCTTGCTCGGCCGGACTAAGTTCATTAGTTCGAGAAGCACTGACAGACATATCGGTGGCACTGTCGATATGGGACAACATCTCGCTCAAGTTTTGCAGATAAGTCTCCGTAATCTTCTTTGCGTTCAAATTCACATAAGTCTCATCGGATGCAGTATGAATCTTACATGTGAACACGGTTAGTCGAGTGTTGGAAAACACAGACTGGCGAGCGAGATGTGACCCAACGTCGAGATCTGATACTCTGATCAGTCATTGGACTCTTTTGTGTAAGTTAAGCCTTTGACCGACGAGTGCGTTGGTTGAGAAGTTGTGGATGCTTTGGTGGAGGACTGAAAGTGAAATAGGGCTACGGATAGTGGTGGTGGCCGTACAATGACGGCGGAGGAGATGACAGAGAAACATGGCGGAGGGGGAAAAGATTCAGGGTCTTAGAGGAAGAAGAAGATGAAAACAATCACAGAGTAGACAAAGCTCGTGGCTTAAACCCTTGTAATTGCGAAGAATTAGAAACTTGACTATTACGTTTAACTTGATGCTCAAGAATCAAAATATATTTATTTTAATATAAAATATATAAATGAGACTTAAATGAGTTGGAGTGTTCTGAACTGTGGAAGTCTCTAGTTGATCTGGAGTATTTGACTGATGTTTGTGAAGAGAAAGACTCTGAACAGTCCAGAGGCTTCGCCTGATGCTTAACAAAACTAAAACTATCCTTTAGTGCGTGAATATTACATAACTTATAGATTGGTGAGTTCTACAAAATTAATGGTTTCTTTCTTCGTTAAGAACTACGAAAGTTTTATCATCATCCTCGAAGGTTATCGTATCTAGAACGATGAATTCAATTGAAGACGAAAGGATAATCCTTGAAATTGAAGAATCTCTTATACAGGTTTTGACCTCAATTTCTACAGTTTTGAACTCAATTTCTACAGCTTTTGACTTAATTATGAATTGCGTTTGACATTAATCACTATTGCCCATTGAATATTCTTGAATCTACTAATTTTAGCCTTACTGTCTTCAATTTGAATTTTAAAATCCGCTGTGTTCAATCAAAATTGCCCTTTTGGGTCACTAAATTTTAATTTATCTGCTGAAGAATTGTTTGAGTTTAAGCCACAACACAACTTCTGATCCAATCGGTTTGATTCTGAATATATCAGGAAGAGGTGAACGATGTCTTAACCGGATTGTCTTCTTCAGCGGAAGATGGTTGCATAGACATTAATGGAAACCCACCATCAAAGCAGAAAACTGGAAACTGGAAAGCTTGCCCATTTATTCTTGGTAAACAATATGCACAAAAAAAAAAAATCTCTGTTTTTTTCTTGTTTTACAAAAGTGAATACTCCGAATCTGGTTGAATGCAGGAAACGAATGCTGCGAGCGATTAGCTTACTATGGAATTGCCAAGAATCTAGTAACTTACTACACCAATGAGTTACACGAATCCAATGTTTCTGCAGCTAGACAAGTTATGATTTGGCAAGGAACTTGCTATATCACACCTCTTATTGGAGCTGTAATAGCTGATGCTTACTGGGGAAGATATTGGACAATTGCTTCTTTCTCTGCTATTTATTTCATTGTAAGAGTAAAAAGACCAATCAATCACTTTGGAAAGTCGTTTGCGTAATTGACCTGGTTATTTGCATTAGGGAATGGCTTCTTTGACACTATCAGCTTCAGTTCCGGGTTTGAAGCCAGCAGAATGCATTGGCGTTGTTGCAGCTCTGTGCCCACCAGCAGCAACGATTCAGTATGCGGTATTCTTTTCTGGGCTTTACCTTATTGCCCTTGGTACTGGGGGAATCAAACCATGTGTCTCATCTTTTGGTGCTGATCAGTTTGATGATACTGATCCAAGTGAACGAGTTAGAAAAGTTTCTTTCTTTAACTGGTTTTACTTTTCTATCAACATTGGTTCATTTGTCTCGTCTACTTTGCTAGTTTGGGTTCAAGAGAATTCCGGGTGGGGGCTTGGTTACATGATACCCACCGTGTTTATGGGGCTCTCTATCTTGAGCTTCTTCATTGGCACTCCGCTTTATAGGTTTCAGAAACCTGGTGGAAGCCCCATTACTAGAGTTTGCCAAGTTCTTATAGCTGCTTACCGAAAGATGGATCTCAATCTCCCTGAAGACATCACACTTCTGTATGAAACACGAGATAAAAACTCTGTAATTGCTGGTAGCAGGAAGATTCAGCACACGGCCGGTTACAAGAAAATAATTTCCCCCTTCAATATCTCAATTTCAATTGAGCTTTCGGAGATGTTAATCGGAACATAAACCTTTGTTTTCATATCTTTTCAGGAATCTTGACAAAGCTGCTGTTATCTCAGATAATGAATGGACATCCGGTGCTTATACTAACCCTTGGAAGCTCTGTACTGTGACTCAAGTCGAAGAAGTTAAGATTTTGATCCGTATGTTCCCTATCTGGGCCTCAGGGATCATCTTTTCGGCTCTATATTCACAGATTTCCACTCTGTTTGTGCAACAAGGACGGTCCATGAAACGGATCATCCACTCTTTCGAGATCCCTCCTGCTTCACTTGGGGTTTTCGACACACTTATAGTACTTATATCTGTTCCAGTCTATGACCGCTTCATCGTACCTTTTGTGAGACGGTTCACAGGCACACCAAAAGGAATCACCGATCTGCAGCGAATGGGAATTGGTCTTTTCCTCTCTGTCCTAAGCATTGCAGCTGCAGCTATCGTTGAAACAGTACGTTTACAGCTAGCTCGAGACACAATTTTAATGAGCATCTTTTGGCAGATCCCTCAGTATACACTAATGGGACTTGCAGAAGTTTTCTATTTCATTGGTCGGCTGGAGTTTTTCTACGACCAATCTCCAGATGCAATGAGAAGCGTGTGTAGCGCTTTGGCACTTCTCAATACCGCTGTTGGAAGCTACCTGAGCTCGTTGATCCTCACTCTTGTGGCGTATTTTACAACAATTGGAGGTAAAGATGGTTGGATTCCGGACAACCTTAATAAAGGGCATCTTGATTACTTCTTCTGGCTTTTGGTTACTCTTGGACTTGTTAACATTCCTGTTTATGCCTACTTCTCCGTTAAGCACACGCAGAAGAAAGCTTTATAAGCTTCTTCTTTGACAGCTATGTGCTTTCGGTTCATCATGTTCATGGTAAATTGGTAATACTCGCTCTGTGCTTTGAATAGTTTGTACAGTCATGGATGCTACTAGATTTCTGTAAATATGAATTAAGTTTGGGCCCTTGATGTAGATAACAAAGTTAAGGGAGATTTGTTTTAAGATCAACACTATTGTATTAAGGCCTTGTAAAAGTATACATTATATGATTCTTAAATTTTAAAGTAAAAGTTATTAATCTTGAAACTTGCATGCTTAGAAGCTCAGACAATGGAGGTTTTATCAATTTGTAGTATATTGATTTATGCTTGGCTGTCTTTGATCTGAGTTTCTTCTTTCCAGTCAGAGTTTGGCTCGTTCCATGACCTTGGTCTTACCTTGAAATGGAGATACAACACCATCTCCAATGCAGCAAAGAACTTACTATCATCCAAAACCTTGTTCCATGCCCCACTTACTACGCAATAGTTGGTGTTGTACGGTGCTTGGTGATGTCCTGGGTGATCTTTCCGGGAAACAAGCAGTCCCATATCCTGCAGAGTCACCACGAGCGGTGGAAGCTTGCTCTTGGTTCCATGAGCCCAAGCATGAAACTGTTGGCTAAACAATATACAAAATGCAAATGTGCTCAAAAAGCTATGAAACACAGGGTTGTTAAATGCAAGGTTTAGTGGAAGAACAGTAAAGGTTATGGCTCGAGCAATAAGGTGTGAATTGTTGGCAAATTGACGTTTGGTGATTGTCCAAGGCCACTTGTGATGACCTTGAGACGCTTTGAGTTGTGCTCCTACTAAAGGTGTTGATTCATTACCATAGTTATCAATGGCCCAGTGGTAAACACCAGAGCCTAAATCAGCTAAAACGTAACCAGCATAAGCGGCTAAAGCTGGTTCAAGCCAGAGATGAGAATTAAACCCTCCAATGACAGATTTATCTAAAGAAGCAGACACTGTTGTGCAACCAGCTGCAACCCATAATCGGTGAGTCCACGTAGATTTCAGATTTGGATCATTGTCTTTGCATTGCTCAACCACAAGCTTCTCATGATTAGACTGAAGTTTGGTGGTATTAAGAGAGGATTTGATACGTAAACGCACCGAACCGTAGCTTCTTGGGATCTTCGTGAGTGGTCTTAGAGGGTACTTGGTCTGAAATGATACAGCCATTGAGAGAGATTACAGGGGAAAGATAGCAAAACTTCAAAGATAGAAGAAGATATAACGATAGAGTTATGTTTATAGAGGTGCGTGAGAGATATTGTGCTCATATCGTATCGAATCATAATGATTTAATGTATCGAATCATATCGTATCGTATTAATGGATGTATTGAATCGCATTGATTGATAGTGTTGACTTACGATAACAATAACAATGAAAATTAATCATTGCTTAATACTTGAAATAGAAAGAAAAAAACTGCAAGCCAACTGGAAAACAGATAAATCACATGGTATTGACTCAATACTATTGAGTATGTATGGGTTCTAATAAAACACAAACAACAATGGAGGTAAGACTCATAATTCTCATATCAATTTCATTTTTACAAGAGATTTTTTTTTTTTGCAAAATAACCTACCTTCTAGTAAATTTAAAAAAAAACTTACATTTCATCTCAAAAATATAAGTCATATACTCATATGTATAGAACAAAAAATAATTCGCAAAATCACTCTTATACGGATTTTAAAATAGTTTTTATAGTTATGCATATTACATTTTCAAAATTTTAAAAATGTATTTAGACTTTTTTCATAATAAATTCAAAAAAACTGATCCGAACAAAAGAACCGAATGCTACCAATATAGATTACTTTTTGTTTTTGGGGTAGATAATGTAAATTCGTAGCTCTTTGGGGCTTAAGCGTAGATAAATTAAAGTGCACGGAATATTTGTTCATGATCAAGACTATCTTATTTGGGTCATTTTATTTTTTTGGTCTGCATCTTATTGGGTCATTTGAAATACATTGACTTTTTGTTAATGGATTTTAAAGTATGTGGATCCTATGAAATGAACAAAAACTATGGGCCATAATTTTAAGAACTAGCTTCATATTATTGTGGTGGACAAAAAAAAAAAGAAGCTTCATATTATTGTAATTGCTTTTCAGTTTGAAAACTATTTATCACAAATTTTATATTGATATAAAGAGGAATTTAATGGAAGTAGCCCTTTTAAGTTATAAATATTGTATAAAATAATACATTTTTGAAATATTCTGGGAAATGTACATTTTTCAAAAGAGTTATATAGCAATTGATGAAAATGCCTTTTTTTTATAACGGATAAGTTAGGAAGAGGAAAAAAATTGAGCAGCTCGTGTGTATGGTGCAAGTGTGTTTTATGACAACAGTAATATTTCCCATGAATGGCTTCACCGACGCAATGGTGGACGATCTCATATTAGAGTTTGCTATGGACGTATACGAGGAATTTGTCCACCCTTTTAGAACTTGATTTATTTTGCTTTGTTTTGTTTGTTTACAACATTAATCGTTTTTTTTACTCATTTTGTTTGCGGTTTCTATGGCGTTGACGCTTTCAGATTTTAGATTACTCTGTTATCTTTTTCTCATGTTGGATTTTAACCTTCTATGGTGTTAACATTTACCGTATTATCACTAAAATGAAAGATCTCTGAAACAACAGGGTACATAAATCCTTTTCTCTAGTGAACATTTCAATTTAGTTTGTCCATTTATGAAATATTTGTCGGTATGTTGGAAACAACAAAGATTTACCATCCTTATTTTTGCTATTGTCCACCCGTTATAACTCTAGGGTTTACAATATCGGCGAATATGTAAAAACTTTACAGGGCCAACATGCATGCCGTCTTAAGGAACTCGACACAAAAGGACTACGACAGAGCTAGGGTTTCTAGAAAAAATAAACAAGATAACACAAAAGCAGAGTGGCCTAGAATAAAAATGTAATTGAGAGACAAGTAATGGACAAATATAATGTCCATAAGAGACGAAATGCGAATAATGTCCATACTGAACAAAAATTATGATTCAAACATTCAAGGGATGTCCACAAATAACATATAATGTCCATAAGAGGGAATGCGAATAACTATGAGTCAAACATTTCAGGGATGTCCAGAGATGACAACTATTTGCGGGGACAAAGATCCCATAAACTTGGATACCAAAAGATCACCTGGCCAATAAAAACACATTATTTGGGGTTTGATTCTACAACACATCCATCATGTGCGTCATCACCAAAAAAAAACAGGAGTCCTTAGAACCCGGCAAAACAAGTCCACATTTCTTTGAAACAGATTAATCACGGGGACATCAATATTGGGACATCGGTTTCCTAAGAGACAACTGATATTTTAATTAGTGGATTTCTCTACCTCTTATGTCTTTACAGATTCGACTAGAGCTTTCTTGGAGACATACTCATTACAGCTAGAAGAGAGAAAATGTGTGAAATTAGGGTATAGATCAAGTCTTGTTGATCTGAATAATGTTGGAAAAAAATGATTTCCTTAGTATTATAACCTAAATAATAATGAATAAAACGTTTTAATCAGTAAAGTAATGGTTTATTCGCTTAAAAATCAACTTTAAGGTATGTCATTATTTTAAAATTCTATAATAATATATAGTGGATGTTTAACGGTTACTTTTATCTACATGGCTTACATATATAAACCATTGGCATTCTTTTGTTTCTTTTTTTTGATAATCACCATTGGCATTTGGTTTTAAATAGTATCATTTGCAAGCAAGAGTAGACTCAGCTAGATAGTCAAATTCTAGCTACCAGTTTATTTATGAAATTGAGCATATAAATTTTATTTTACTTTTTATATTGAAAATTTTTTACCACTTAAGCTCAGAAAAATGTGTTTGGCCAACTATAGAATTAGAGTTTAAATTATTCGTCGAATTTGTTGATCTAATCGTTAACAGAAAAATAATTTTGACTCTGACTAATCTTTAGGACTCACAAAATTTAGATTTTGGAACTTAGATAGTAAAAGATATTTTCTATTTTGGAAAAGTCGAACCTTGCAGAAAAAAAAGCAATTATTGTAAGTAATCACCAACTAAACCAATTTAACTTGGATTTAAACATATAATTTGAATACATATATCGTGTTATTTATCCGATAATATGCTCTTACATATTATTGGTTACACCTTTCAAAATGATGTGATGTTACTAAATTTGCAAGTTGAGAATATGCTCTTCTTATACTAAAGGATCCAGCTCAAACCATATATATTATTCTTATATATAATTTGGACTGTGGTCCTAACATTTTAACACCCACTTATTAAAAGAAAATAAAAAATATAACCTTTTTGATATATACAGAGAACCCAACTCCCAAAAAATCAATTTAATTCGAAACGAAAACTTCAAATCTAATATCAATATTTATATAAAACAACCCGATTATTTTCTGTCATCTGGAATTAATGAGAGTATAACGATGAATTACAAAAACTAGCGGAAAACAATAAATTTCTAAAAACAAAATCCAAAAAAAATAAAAGCAGAAAAAGATAGTAACCAACTATAAATATTAAAATGACTATTAAACATAAAGACAAAAAAATAGCCAAAAAGCAAGTGGCCTACTTGGCTTGTCTCTGATCTAGCTAGACACCAGGTGGGGAGTTCAAATCCCACCATCTCTAATTTGAACATTTAGACTATGAATCATACAGGCACATTTCCATATTCAGAGATCAAATTTTACTATTTACATTGGCTAATTAAACAACATATTAACAAAAAAAATAATTAAGTCTCCACGAGGTAAATAGGGCCAAAGCAAATTACCAAAACAATACAAAATAATTGATCAAATAGTTGATTAAAATAAGAAGAAAAGCAGATTACGTATATGTTTTATATTTTATTGCCTTCTTTGTTTATAATTCCAACCTAAATTTAAGATCATTTGTTGTGAGTTGGACAAATTCTTTTTCTTTTTTTAACTGGATCACATAGTGACAAATTAAGAGTTAAGTAGAGTGTTTGCTAAATTAAGTACCCTTTGTTTCGAGCCAAAGGTCAGCTATATATAGTCAATTTGTGTGCTGCACCACAATTATTATATTCGAAAGAAAAGCATTTCCCCCCATACGAATCTTAATTTATATTTATAATAAAGTAGCCATGAAAATAATCATAATCAAGCTTTTTATGAAGAATTATGTCATTGAATTATTAACAAAGAGCATGCATGTATGGACCACATAGAAGTAGTTCGACCACTAGTTCCACATGTTGTAAGAGTTTAAGTGGTTTGAAATCAAAGATCCAAAACTAGTTCCTCTTACATTTTCCAAGTACATGCCTCTTAATCCTATGTATGGTTTGCAATATCTATGTTCATTAAAATATTTAACATGTTTTTATATTTTTGGTTAAAAGATTTAACATAGAGTTTACTATGTATTTTAGGAATCTTTCTTTTTGTTGTTGGAAATTTGGAATCTTTCTTCTTATGTGGTAAATACAGATAACTAAGAATCAGAACATATCATAGATATTATCAGTATATATCTATCTACCTCTTGTTTCAATCAATTAGCATTAACTTGTGCTATATTCATAAAGATTTTAATTTCTAATAAAGAAAATTATAATTATGAAATCTGCAATTGTTTGTTGTCCACATAAATGACCAGAAATAATTCGCAGATGGAAGGGACCATTGCTTGCAATTGTTTTAAAGTAAATAAAATTTTGTATGTTCATTCTAATAAATCAATTACAAACAGAATAAATCATCGGAAATTCGTATGATAAAGCAGTTCTGGTAATTATATAATAAAATCTAATTATAAACGGATTTTAAGTTATAGATTATAACTTTATTGATCTAATTATTATTTTTTTGTTAATAATTGGATCGATAAAACTCGATCTATAACCTAAAATTTATCCCTAAATTTTTTTTTAAGCTATCGTAATTATTTAGAAAAAAAATTTTAGTTTAATTAGTATATATAAAAATTAATTAAATGCGATTTATATAAATTAATTACTATATATAAAAATCAAATGCGATTTCTCTTTGAAATAATTGTCGTGTGCTATTCCAAATTAAAAGTGGCCACATTTCATACACTAACGCTTACCACGCGATACAACCGTAAGCACTGAGTTATCAATTTTGAAGATCAAAATGAATCAATCCTTACATACGTCTAGATTCTTAAAGCATAGATGTTCTTAACTTTGGTCGGCTCTTATTTAACGCTTCAACCAAATCAACTATTCTAACAAAGACGAAGCAAAACCTAATAAAATCTCTCATTTTCTATCAAATCGGGGAGAAAGTTCCTCTTTTTCATTGGTTTTGAGTTCAGAAATGGCTTTAGCTGTTACTTCTTCTTCAACTGCAATTTCTGGATCGAGTTTCTCTCGTTCAGGAGCTTCTTCTGAATCTAAAGGTATATAAAGAAACAAAAACCAGATTTGATTCTTTCATTGTTCATTGTTGTAACCCATTTACTAGATTTTGGTTATCTAATCGAGAAATTGAATTTTGCAGCTTTTCAAATCCGTTCGCTTAAGTTATCTGATCGAACTCATGTTGCTAAACGTTACTCTGTGAAACCTTTAAACGTTGAGTCACATACAAAAAGAGAATCTTGGGTTGCTCGTGCTTCAACTCTAATTGCTCCTGGTTCGTAATTGTGACTGTTTTCAGATTTTGATTTTCATTTTCTGGTTGATTTTGTTTTTTACGATTTCTGATTCGGGTTTTTGATGAATTGTTACAGAAGTTGAAGAGAAAGGAGGAGATGTTGAGGATTTTGAACAACTTGCTAAGAAACTTGAAGATGCTTCTCCACTTGAAATCATGGATAAAGCTCTCGAGAAATTCGGAGACGACATCGCAATTGCTTTCAGGTATAATTGATTGTGAAGATTGTAATTCATTGAGCAATTGATTCAATTAGACTAGAAGAAGAAGCTTTAATCGACTTGTTAAACTGATTTTGATTTTTTTTTCTGCAGTGGTGCTGAAGATGTTGCATTGATCGAATACGCTCGTTTAACTGGAAAACCTTTCAGGGTTTTCAGCTTAGACACAGGGAGATTAAACCCAGAGACTTACAGACTCTTCGACGCGGTCGAGAAGCAGTATGGTATTCGAATTGAGTACATGTTTCCTGATGCAGTTGAGGTTCAGGCTTTGGTGAGGAACAAGGGTTTGTTCTCTTTCTACGAGGATGGTCATCAAGAGTGTTGTCGTGTGAGGAAAGTAAGACCTTTGCGTCGTGCTCTTAAGGGTCTGAAAGCTTGGATTACAGGACAGAGGAAAGATCAATCTCCAGGAACAAGATCCGAGATCCCAATTGTTCAGGTTGATCCGGTGTTTGAAGGATTAGATGGTGGTGTTGGGAGTCTTGTGAAGTGGAATCCTTTAGCTAATGTTGAAGGAGGAGATGTGTGGACCTTTTTGAGAACAATGGATGTTCCTGTGAATGCATTACACGCACAAGGTTATGTATCAATCGGGTGTGAGCCATGCACTAGGCCTGTACTTCCAGGCCAGCACGAGAGAGAAGGAAGATGGTGGTGGGAAGATGCTAAAGCTAAAGAATGTGGTCTACATAAAGGGAACATCAAGGAAGAGGAAAATGGAGCCACAGATGCAAAAACCGAGGTTGTGCAAGAGATATTTGAAAGCAACAATGTTGTTACATTGAGCAGAGGAGGGATTGAGAATCTGTTGAAGCTACAGAACCGTAAAGAGCCATGGTTGGTTGTGCTTTACGCTCCTTGGTGCCCATTTTGCCAAGCTATGGAAGCATCTTACATTGAACTGGCTGAGAAGCTTGCAGGCAAAGGAGTTAAAGTGGCCAAATTTCGAGCTGACGGTGACCAGAAAGAGTTTGCCAAGCAAGAGCTTCAACTAGGAAGCTTCCCAACCATACTTCTCTTTCCCAAAAGTGCTCCACGAGCTATTAAGTACCCATCAGAGCATAGAGATGTCGATTCGGTTATGTCGTTTGTGAATCTTCTCCGGTGAGATTGAAGAAGAACCAAGAGAGAACTGAGATGAAGGAGTGATTTCATCTTTGTCTTGAGGTTATGGATTTGAAATAATAAGCTAAAGTTTCTCTTCTATATGTTGACTTTGTATATGTGTATTGTAGGGTTCTTATAGACTCTTTTTGCTGTCTCCTTGTCGTTAATGTCTACATTTTTGGGTCTTTTGATTTGAGTTTTACTCTTCTCTATGTTGTTGTTTTTCACAGCTTCACAACATAGTCAGCTAAGTAAAGCTGATTCCACAAAATTGAATGATAGAAAACTTGGACAAAAAATACTAGTAGATACAAAATAAGGCCCAATGGGCTCAATAAAAAGCTCGCATTATAGAGTGGAATTATACAAAACCCTTCATCGCTACACAAAAGCTCACAAGTCACCACTTCTCGTCCTAAGCCCTAATGTTAACCCCATATCTAAAAAACCTTTAAGATAATTTTTTTTATTTACGTTAATAGATTTGATTTTTGTTGCTTTAGCTCTAAAATTTAAATAGGAGATTAAATTAGTTCGATTTTTACTACAAGAGCAGTATTATTTCTTCTTCTCCACGAAAATAAATTTAGATAAAAGAAGTTTGTTTCAACTCCTTAGTAGATTGTCAAGATTGAAGCAGGAGTCATTTTACCAGATTCTCCATACTCACCGTGTTGGACGAGCATATGCTTCGAAGAGAGGATAAAGAGCAAAAAAAAAATCAAATCATAAACAAATGCTAAATAAGTGATCTTAGGATTTTTTGCTAATGGGTGATGTCTAATTTTCACAGCATGAAATTCTGATGCTAAAAGGTTAGCGATGACAAACAAAGAGGGAATGATTACTGGAATATGTATTGTGATTAGTGGAATGATTACTGGAATATGGTGAAATGTGAAAATTATATTGTTTTTATTTTGAAAAATGGGTTCTTGCACTTCCTGCTACTAGAAAACTTCGACAATTACTAAAAAATAATGGTTCCGTATGTACTAAATTAAACTTTTCATTTCTTTGATTTGATTCTAATTTTTATCAATATTAATTTTAGATCTTTGATAGTATGAAAGAAACAATGGTAAATCAATTACATTTGCATTATATATATAAAAAGGATAACATACATAAGTTAGGGTATGTCGGTAATATATTGACACAAAATAAATTTTAAATTATGAAATTTTAATATTTTAACAATTAAACTTTGAAAATATAAACATATACATATATAATATAGTTGCATACATAAGATATAATATTTTGCATTTATTATATGAATATCCATGTTTATACATATATACACATAAACACGATTTACTAAAATTGAGGTTTATATATATTTCAGAAAAATGTTTCGTGGACTTCTTTAAAGTAAACAAGATTCTGCAAATCATGTTAGCCTTCAAAATGATCATGTTGATCAAGCTAGTGGTAATGAGTAAAATCTTCTACCTCAAGGGTTATTACTTCAGAAGATAACTCCATAATTGATAGAAATGGAAACAATGTTAAATTTTTAAAATATTTTTGTGAATTAAAATAATTAAATCTTTTAACATTCTCATCATTTTTATCAATTATGGAGTTATCTTCTGAATTAATAACTCTTGAGGTAGAAGATTCTCCTCAAACCATATTACCATTAGCTTGATTAACATGATCATTTTAAAGACCAAAATGATTTTTAAAATCTTGGTTACTTAAAACAAGTCCACAAAACATTTTCTAAAACATATATAAACCTCAGTTTTAGTATATCGTGTATATGTGTATATATATATATATGTACATGAATATTCATATAATGAATCAAAAATAATCTGTCATGTATGCCTATTTATGTGTATATTATATGTATATATGTTTATGATTTCAAAGTGTAGGTGCTGAAATATTAAAATTTAAAAATTGTTAAATTATTTTGTATCGATATGTTATCATAGATATAATATAAATATTATTTGATTTATGATTGTTTTTATCATATTTTCAAAAATCATAAAATGAAACCGATAGAAATTAGAATTAAACCAAAGAAATGACAAGTTTAATTTAATACTTATCGAACCATTTTGTTTAGTAATTCTCGAACTTGTCTAGCAATGGGAAGTGCAAAAACCTATTTGTCATAATCCAATGAAATACATTTTTGGTGTCATTTAATCATTAATATTTTGATTAAACATACTATCTAAATAAGCCAAAAAAAAAATTCAAACTATATCTAATGAAACAAATAATAAAACAAATACAGGAAAAATGTCAATTTAATATGCAACTTACCAAAAATCGCAAATTAAACATTGAACTATCGAAATTCCGAATTAAAGACTCAATTATTAGTTGACTTTCGAAAAAACTTTGAATTTTATATTGATTCGGCAAATTAACCGCGACCATAAATCACTTAATAGAATCAACTAACTCCATTAATTTGTGGTGATAATTTGGATACGTAGACTGTAGGAGTAGATTTATTATCGTCTCATCTAAATTCTTTGTTTCTGTAAGAAACATTATATTTGGTGAGAAACGGCACTGCGCTTCTCTAAAACGCCGGAATGTCAAAGAGTTTCTTAGCCCTTAGACATTCCAGCCGAAAATAGCTAAGGAACCTCATATGGTGAATTTTGAAAATTCACCTAAGTTCCAGCAAGTGGGGAGTTTTGAGGTGAGCTGAGCTAGATTTAGGCTTGTTAAAATGTGTGTTTTGATGGTGATTAAAAAAAGGGAAAAGAAAAAATCCCTATAAAAAAAAATTGACGATGAGTGCGGCATCTTCCTTCCTTCACTTCATCTTATTCCTCTTCCATCTTCATCTTTTCTTCCTTGTAAGTCATATTCAAATCCTTAAATTAAGAGATGAACGAGTTCGTATTTGTTAGCTTTGTTATCAATTTGAATATTCGATGATGTCTTTATGACGTAGAAATCTACAAGATCTCTCTCTTCATGGAACACTTGCACCTGAGCTTGGAAATCTAACTCACTTGAAATCTAACATCTTGGCTTTGTTTATTTGATATGTCAGATTCATTGTGGCATGTCACACCGATTACCAATTTCAAAGCAGTTTCGTTGAATTTAATCAGATAGCAACTCGAATCGTTTCAAGCATTTGGTTTTTGCATTGCGTTCTCATGTTGACTTCGATTCTCCATGGAAGAAAGGTGCGTCATTTGAAGGTTCCAGTTAATCTATTTGCGTTTTCCAATTCGTTCTCCTCTGCTATTGCTGCTAATGTGTGTCTTAGAGATGGTCGAAAGGATAAGAATTTCACAGTCTCTTACCTTGTTAAGTCACTGGGTTTAGCTAGAAACCAAGCAGAATCGATTTCAAGGAAAGTCAGCTTCGAGGACAAGGGCAATCCTGATTCAGTTCTAAGTCTTCTTAGAAGTCATGGATTCACAGATTCTCAGATCTCCAGAATTGTTTCGGATTATCCACCATTGCTTATTGCAGATGCTGAGAAATCAGTTGGTCCCAAGCTTCAGTTTTTGCAGTCCAGAGGAGCATCAAGCTCTGATCTCACTCAGATTGTTTCTACAGTTCCTAAGATCTTAGGTATGAAACAGGGAAAATCTATTAGCAGATACTATGATTTTGTCAAAGTGGTTATAGAAGCCAATGAGAGCTCCAATTTGGGAAAGTTGTGTCATTTTCTGCCAGAGGGTAGTAAGCAGGAGAATAAGATCAGAAATCTTTTGGTTTTGAGAGAACTAGGTGTGCCACAGAGGTCTTTATTCTCCTTGCTCATCTCTAATTACCATGTCTGTCATGGAAAAGAAAAATTTGAAGAATCACTTAAGAAGATTGTTGAGTTGGGTTTTAAACCCACCACTTTTAAGTTTGTTAAAGCCCTCTGCATTGTTTACGGATTGAGTGACAAAAGACTTGAAGATAACCTTAGTGTCTATAAAAGATTCGGCTTTACGGTAAACGATATATGGGAACTTTTCAAGAAATGTCCTGACTTTCTTGGATACTCAGAGAAAAGGATAATCCAGACCTTTGAAACCTTGAAGAGGTGTGGTCTGCTTGAAAATGAAGTCTTGTTAGTGTTTAAGAAGCATCCACTATGCTTACGTGCTTCAGAGCGGCAGATATTGAACTTCATGGAAATATGTCTAAGCCTAGGATTCAGTAAAGATGAGTATGTGATGATGGTTAAGCGTTTTCCTCAATGCATTGGATCTTCTGCAGAGATGGTAAAGAAGAAGACTGAGTTTGTGGTGAAGAAGATGAATTGGCCATTAAAGGACTTGACTTTGTTCCCTCAAGTATTTGGATACAGCCTAGAGAAGAGGATTGTACCAAGGTGTAATGTAATCAAAGCTCTTATGTCAACAGAATCTCTTAAAAGCAAACTCCCTCCAATTGGGCCTGTCTTGACATGTACTGATGAAGCTTTTCTAAACAGGTACGTGAAGAAGCACAATGATAAGGACCTTGTGCTTAAGTTGATGGCTATCTTCACCAAAGATCCTATCTCATAACATAGAAAATCTGTACTTCTGCTATCTTATTTTGATTTGGATTCAATCCAACTCTGAAGATGACTTGAAATTGTGTTTTCTTTTCTTTTGTGATATGACAAACCCAAATTCGTTGAGTCTTTGATCTGTCAAATTCGTTGTTGTTGTTTCATTGACTCAGCTGTTTAAGTTGCTGGATTTCTTCAAACATTTTTTCATTTAACAAATGATGACAAGCAGCTGGTGTCTGAGTTGATGGCTATCTTCACTGGAGGAGGAGGTCATTATTCATAGATCAGAAAACTTGTCAAGGATTTTGCTTTATTTTTCAATATCAAAAGCCTCGATATTAGACTTCAAAAGCAATCCAATCCGATTTGGAAAGCTTACTTGAATTGTGATCATTCATGTTTTGAATAGTTTGGTGACCTTCTTTGTCTGGACTCTTGGAAGTTTAAAGCCAAAGACGTATAAAGAGACAGCCAAGATTCTGTTTTTGGATTTCATCACTTTTGACCAAATCTCCACTTTTCAGGAATCATACAGTACTTTGAATCATGTATTGTCTGATTTCAGTAACGTGTATTGGATATAGATTGGAATGATGCAATGCAGATCATGTATTTGAATCTTTTACCGTTTTTCTTAAGGGCGTGTTGGATCAAGACGCAGGAACATTATCTAAGGATAGGATTCATCAGAGATGAGTCTGTGATGATGGTCATGCGCAATCATCCATGCATTAGATATTTTGCAGAGACAATGAAGAAGAAGACTTGAGAGTTTCTAGTGAAGAAGATTGAAGTGACCTTTAAAGACCATACATCAAGGAGAAGAGACTAGTACTACAAAGCTCTCAGTTGTCCAAAGGATTGTTTGGAGATCAAAGACGCAAACTACCTTCAAAGGAATCTATCTTGGTCTGTAACAATCACATGTTGTTAACAAGGACTTTGTGCCTAAGTAGATGACTGCCATAGAACGTAAGGATTGAATCTATTTGCTATTTTTCTATTATATTTAAATTAGTCACTTTCTAAATTTTTAGTAACTTTAATTGTCTGGACTCCAAAGTAGTACCAGGTATAATATCCGGATCCGAAGAACTAAATTTATATCCGATCCGGAAAAGAATATTAAATCTGCATCCGGAACCGAACCAAAATAGTAACAGATCCTATATAAGTATAAAAATTCTAAACCCAAAACCTTCGACCTAAACCGATCCGAATATCCAAATCCCAAGAGCTACTCCAAAGTATAAACCAACACTGTTTCTCTGTTTATTTTGTCTTTACTTAATGAGGCGTTTCATACAGATTCTTGTGAACTTATATTGAATTGTCTCATACATCAATAAGGCCTTTGAAAGCTAGACTCATAAGTCATAAATCATTGTCATCCGATCAATGTTGATAAAATTTGGAATTTAGCGATTGTAATGAAAATAGAAGGAACTCAAAACACTTTATAGGTTGTTGTGCTTTTTCAATGGCTAATAGTCTCTCTGTCTTTTAGTATGTTGACCTTATTGTTACTAATTATACACACCCTATTTTATATTTTTCACTGTCTATATGAGACAATATATTTTTTCCTTATTTTTTCTCTATAAAAATACAGCTAATTCACTCTTTATTATATGGTATCAAAAAATATGTTTCCTTACTAAATAAAAGTTGCAAATTTATTTCCATTCTAGGTCCAAAGTTCAAAATTTCATTGCATATATTTATTAGTTTTATCAGTATATTGTTTACCGATCATTAGTTTATGGTCAAATAGGAAAAAGTCGGAAAAATATATTTGGTGAAGTGATTAAATTTAGTTTTAGAAGAATAACCAAAAAAGAAAAATCTATTTTTACATTTTTTTTATATTATATATTGATTTTAAAGAGTTGTGTAATCTTGAATATATTTTGGATTTGAGGATTTTTGTTATGGATTAGATTTTGCCGATAATACGCATAACAGATTAAAAAATATATTATTTCATATGATAGTGTTATTAGTTACCTTATAGGTTAATTATAATTAGATGCAGATATAAAACAATGAAGTTTTGTATAGCATTTCACTTTCTCTTGAGGTTATTGTTCGATAAAAGCTGCATGCACTATCTTGTCAATTTTCTGCACCAATATTAGATAACTAATTATATAAAAGTCAGATTAAGACACAGTTTTAAAAGTTTGAGATTGAGTTTTTGAATTATCAAAAAATTAATTAATATTTAACAAAAAAAAGAAGTTAATTAATAACGATTATATAAAATAAAAAATAACAAAGAAGCGGATTGGTCGGTTAGAGGGAACAAAGATTATTTTATTTTAATTTGAAGCAGATAAGTTATATTCTGTTGCAAATATGCATTTGGTCACGACAAAGCGATTCTTTTTCTCCTTTTTCTTTATTTTGCCTTCGTATGGTACCTTCCTGTCCTAATTAAAATTAAATTAATGATTAGATGGTCCATCTATTCACTTATTAATTCACACAAATATTTTATAATTTCTATGATTATTCTAGAAAACATATGAATTTATAATAAATCCTCTAAATTAAATGAAAAAATGCTAGTTTCGACAACAATGATAGAAACTAATAATTGTTTATTTTATTTCATCATTACTAGTCAGCCATGAGTCATGACCATAAACTGTAACATCTCAAATAATTTTGTTAAAAATGTCCCTCAAATGTAATTATTTATTTCTTTTTATATTAATTTTTTCTGTCTATGTCATAATATGATGTACTTTAATGTATGCTACAGTATAAACATAAATTAAAATAGAAAAATATTCAAAAGAAATTAAAATTATAGTGCAAAGGACAAAAAGCTCAAATATAAAAATAAAGAAAAATTAAAGAAAAAGAAAGTACTGACAAAAAGCCCAGAAATATCCTTATTACGACTCACACTTCCCCAAATAAAGAGAGTAAATAAAAATAAAAACTCATTTTGTTAATTTTTTAACACAATAATAAATAAATGAATCAAATAAAGAGAATTAAATTCTTCTTCTTCACAGCTTCGACTTCTGTGACATCCCATTTTCGAAAACATTCTGTTTTAGCTTCAATCGAAGAAGACGAAAAATTGAGAAGAATTAGCTCATTTTTTGAGGAAGGATTAGGGTTTCGATTTCTCGCCGGAAATTATGGCTCGGTGTTCTTCGGCGTCTGCAACAACGGCGAAGCTTATTTCAATTAGACCTGAAGATTACACTCATAGTCCAGTTCATTACGCTGTTGTTTTGGGAGATCATGCTTCACTGACTCGGATTCTCTCTTCTTTGCCGAAGCTTGGAGATCCAGAGCAGATCCGAACGGAATCCGACTCACTGAGTCAAGAACGAGTAGCGGATCAGATTTCTGCTGTGCTTGACCGTCGCGATGTACCTTCACGTGAAACGCCTCTTCATCTTGCGGTTAGACTTGACGATTTGTTTGCGGCGAGGGCAATTTCATCAGCTGGAGCTGATATTTCTCTCCAGAACGCTGCTGGATGGAATCCGTTACAGGAGGCGTTTTGTCGCCGGAATTCTGAGGTTATGAAAGTGCTTTTACGGCATCATCACCGTTTAGCTTGGTGCAAATGGCGGCGACGGTTACCGCGTTTGATTGCAGTTCTTCGTCGTATGCGAGATTTTTATATGGAGATTTCTTTTCACTTTGAGAGCTCTGTGATTCCGTTCGTCGGGAAAATTGCTCCCTCTGATACTTATAAGATTTGGAAACGCGACGGAAATCTTCGTGCTGATACTACATTAGCCGGATTTGATGGATTGAAAATCCAGCGAGCGGATCAAAGCTTTTTGTTCCTTGGCGATGGTGACGAATCTCTAGATATATCTCCTGGTTCTTTGCTTGTACTTAATCGAGACGATCGTAAAATCCTAGACGCTTTTGAGAGTGCTGGAGCTCCGATTAGCAATTCAGATATCGCCGGATATTGTTCTCAGTCGAGCTTATACCGTCCGGGAATGGATGTTACTAAAGCAGAGCTCGTCGGAAGAACAAATTGGCGGCGGCAAGAGAAGATGGAAAACGTCGGAGAATGGAAAGCTAGGGTTTACGAAATTCAGAGAGTGACATTCAGTTTTAGATCTCGTAAAATCGTTACCAGCGATGGAAACGAACAGGTTTTACCATTAGAGCTAGACGAAGACGACGAAGGATTCTTAGTAGCTGAGAATCCAAGCTTCTTAGCTCCACCTCCTCCACGGTCACAGAGACGACACAGTAGCTTTGTTAAAGAAGACAGAGATTGGATTTCCGTTGGGAGAAAAAGCGTCGATGTTTATCCATCCGCCGCACCACCACCGCAATCTCAATCACCGAGAAGATCAGTATCTCAATTTCAGCCACCGAGAAGGTCAGTAACTCAAATTCCACCACCAAGGAGGTCAGTATCTCAATTTCAGCCTCCCAGAAGATCAGTAGCCGCACCTTCAACAGTAGCTCCGGTGAATCCTTCACCATCCCCTCAAATCAAAGAGAAAGAATTCGTGAAGAGCTTGCATCCATCTGTGTGGTTAACAGAACAGTTCCCGTTAAAAACAGAGGAGCTGCTTCCATTACTCGACATTTTAGCAAACAAAGTCAAAGCCATCGCCAGAATGCGTGATCTTCTCACCACCAAGTTCCCGCCGGGAACTTTTCCAGTCAAGGTAACAAAAATGGCAATCTCGTAAATATCTTTATTATTCCAATTCACATTTTCAAAATATCAAACTTAGCAAATTAATTTACATTTTAAGATCTTTAAACCCTAAAACCTAATCTTAAACCCTATATCCAAGATTTATATATTTAACATTATAAAACCTTTAAAACCAAATTTTATCTTATAAAAATGAATAATTTCAATTCTAAAAGTATTAAATATTAGGATTTTTTGAACATTGTATTTATAATTTTCTATTATAAAAAGAAAATCAATAAATCGCTTTTTCGATTTGTTAATCTTTTTGGGCACTTCCTAAGCTGAATCAGTTTAGGACCGTTATACATTATGGGTCAAACTAACATACGTGGCAAGTTCTCATTAGTAAGTCTCGTTGATTAGCAAACTGACGTGGCAATATCACGGAGGAACCAAAGCTTTAGCTTTTTTGGGGACCCTTAATATTTGCTTCTTTATAGATCTCTCCTAATTTTGGGAAATTGTGCTTTTTTATAACCAAGTCAAAATCTTTATATAATTATTATGAAATATGTTGGAAAAAAAAATTATTATGAAATTTAATTTCCTATTTTTGTTTAGTTTTTTCTTTTCTGCTAAACAAAATCTTTGTGTGGGTTCCAGCTGTCGATTCCGGTGGTCCCAACCGTCAAAGTAGTCATCACATTCACCAAGTTCGTCGATCTTCCACCGGCGGAGCAATTCTACACACCACTCTCAAGCCCAAGTCGTCTTCTTTCCGTCGAAGCAGCCACCGTAGAAGACCAAATCGACGATAGCTCAAAAACCGATGCTCGAAACTCGATTTCACGGCCATCGACGTGGCTGAAACTAGCCACTGAAAAAACCACACAGCGACGGATAGAGGAGGAGGAGCAACAAACACAAGACCCATTTGCTATACCAATTGGGTATAAATGGACAAGCTTGAATAGTAATAATAATAAGGCAGGTACTAATAGTAAAATCAAGAGATCAAAGTCTACTAAGAGATCTAAGTAGTTTCATATTTTGAGCAATTTTAAAAGATATAATTCTAGTTTTTTTTTGTTTTTAGTGTAGATAATCTGATATTCGTAATATAGTGAAACTATTGATGAAAGTTGTTGTAGTTTCTTTCTTTTTTTTTAATATACATTTTATATATATTTTTTCATATATTTTGAGTCTTTTTCGTCGGTCACGGTCTGAAAGAGTTCAATAATAAAAGCTTACAAATTGACGCACCAACTAAAGTAAATAAATTTGAACAAATCTATTTTCTTTTCGTGCTTTAGTATTTATGGGCCAACTCGTTTGTTTGCCAATACTTATACTAACTTTTCAATATACGTAAATAAATTTTTTGTTTTTCTTATTGTAAAAGTTATGATTGTTGTTTTAATAGTATTTCTTAGTATTCTGTTCTTAACCTTCGAACTAATGACTTTTGATAAAGTGAGCGTTGTGCTTTAGGTTACATAAGACACAATTTAGACGTTTTGGATGACATTCCATTCCAACCTGGCTTTATATTTGTGTCCAATTTAAATAATTTGGCTCTACCAAGATTGACTCCAAAAAAATATATAATTATATGATATTGTTTAGGATTCTAGAAATTTTGGATTATAGATTAGATCTTATTGATCTAATTGTTGACAAACAATTATTTTACTGGTTTAACAAGGAAGTTAAACAAATCCCAACCAAAATTTTTAAACATCTAAATTAAATCTCTAGGTTTTTTGAATCGAAAACCTAAATCCAGAAAACCAATCCGAATATTTTTCAATATGTTTAGGGAAATTGACACATTTGAGACTTTTCATAAAATTTGTATGGAAAAGAAGAAAAGAAAAACAAATATTTGTTAAGATGTAAATTGTTTTAAAGCTAATGGAATAGGACATATATATGAAGCATTAGATTCTTAAAAACGATCTACATCTTATGCTTTATACTTACACATTCCAAGACAATGCTTGCTTTGCCAATCGGAAACGAATAAACTTGAGTTCGTAAAGTGTATTCAAAGACAATTCCAAAACTATATATATATGCATACATATTATAAATTATATATAAAAAGGGACAATTTAACAATAATATTTTACAACTATTTATAAAAAAATGAACAAGACAAATACAAGCAATCTCTCATTCTCCACAATATAAATCATTTTTGCCAAATCAAAATCGTCTTTCTTCTCCAAAGAAGACTTGCTCAACACATTAAAGGTTTTTCTTTTCTCTCTTGTATTGTCTTAATTCTGAAACATACTTCATTTTTGAACAATACCCATTTAACAACAACTAATAAGAAATCAATTTGTATCTCTATTCTTCTTTGAATGAATAAAAGATTTTAGATTTTATATCGAGATATGACAAGTGAAGCACCAAGTTGGGCAGATCAATGGGGAACTGGAGGGATCGGAGAAATGCCGGAGGAAGAGAACAAAAGCAAGAAAGATTCCGGTGGTAAGAACTCAAGTTCTAAATCAGCTAAGATTGTTGATTTTATAAGTTTCAAATGGATGAAAAATCTTGTGGGTAAAAAGAAGAAGAAAGACTCTAATAATTCTTGAACTAAATTGTTTTTTAGATCTCAATTTATCATTGTTTTTGTTTATGGAGATTCTTCAATGTGTTTAAGGTGCATCCCACGATTGAAAGTTTTTGGTTTTATATGACATGCCTTGAATCTTTGTTTACTTTTGAGAATAATTTTATTTATATTCTTTGCTTACAAATTGTTTATCAATAAGTTTTATTATACTTTTGATTAGGATCAATCTCTATAAACCGAATCAATCCAAACCGAACCAAACTGATATACTCAATCCAAAAATCGAACCATATATACTCGAGAAACTGAAGTTGAATCCAAACTGAAATCGAATCAAACCATCCACTATAGACTATGTATTTGTTTGAACTTTGATAAATTGAAAATCCAATAAACCATAAAAACTAAACCTAAATCCAAACTGAAAACCCCAGTTTTTGGTGCTAATTGTATTTTACCAAAGTATATTTGATCAGAAGACCATTTTATGATCAAAATGGTGTGAGAGAATCAATAGATAACAATAGTTGTGTGTCCATAAGTAAAACCCAAACTATAAAAATTAGTAAATTACATTCAAAGTAACATTTACATACAATCAGTCCGAAGCAGCAATAGATTAGATAACATCTGCATATTCATAGTCATAAAAGCGCACATAATATATACATACACAAAAGATATTATAACATGTACACACATTTTAAACCAAACCAAAGGTGTTCTCTCCACTGTAAGTCATGTAGAGAAACCCATCTTCATCTTTGTTCTCATCATAGATTGCAGCCATCAACGCAGCTGCAAAAACATCAACAAGAACATTCGTCATCATTGTTTCAAATTTGATGAAAACAAAGCAAACAAAAACTAACTAGGAGTTAAATTTTACCAGTTGGAGGTAATGTGTTCTTCACAAAGACAAAAATCGCTTTTTCTGCACTCAGCTTGATTCTTTTACGGACAACATACAAAAATTGTCCCACAGATAGATCAGCAGGAACAAGGTACCTGAATTAAACAACCAAAAAAGTCTCAGATAAACAGAAAACTCCCGGTCTACCATTTCCCTGATATAAAATCAATCTCAGTTCGGTTCCATTCTACATAAACATATAATTTTTCAAAAGATCGATCTTTTCGATTCCATAACTAAGGAGGACTCAGAATATCATTAACACACATTGATCAATTGAAAAGACAGTTCAATGGCAATCTCTTCTCTTTAGATTATTAAGTAAACCAAAGATGTGTGTTGAAATCATAAGTTGCCAATAAGGACGAACAATATCAAAACTTACTTTTTCTTGTCGATATTTGGAACATCACTTCTTTCAGCTCTCTCTACAATCACCTGCAACATATACTTACTGTGTTAGAAAAGGGAAACCTACATAAAAGAATCTACAGAGAGATACAAACAAATGATTAAGAAGTGTTACTGGAACTCTGTCTGGATACTTCTCCCTGATGCGTGAAGCTTCAATTTGTCTCCTCTCTGACAATACAAAACCCCAAATTGGATGATAAAAGAACACCATTTCATTGACATACATTACTGATTTAATCGAACCAAATCAAGTTTCTACCATACAATCTATTCGAATTCGTCCCCTTTATAAAGACTTATCAAAGATTCCTTATTTCTAGTGATCATTAATCAAACCCAGAAATTTCTTATTTTTATACATAATTTGGTGAAAAATCCTGAAGTGAGGGAAAAACTTACCCAGTGGGTATTCCAATTTGAAAGAGCTATTCGCCATTGCTGTTAAAAAACGAATCTCTGAAATAAAAAATTAAAATTGAACACTTTGAATTGAAGTCTGATACACAAATCGAAATCTCGCAGAGATCATCGAGTCATCGGAGAGGGAAACAAAAATCCACGAATTATAAAATCGGAAAGAACATACCAATGATTTAGTGTTTCTCGTTTTCCCCTAAAGTTGACGGATGAAAGTTGTCGAAAGAGAACTTTGGTATGGTTTTGAAGATGACTAGTTTCTCGACACGAAACTAGAAAGATAACTGAGAGTTTGAAACTTTCGTCCAATTTAGGACTTATGGGTCATAAAACTTTGTTGCCATATGTTTACGGTGCAGAACCGGATTCCGGTTTAGAAATTAAAATACTTCGGTTCTCGCTGAATTTTTTGTTGTAACTCAATATTTTTATTTTATTTTTTCCTCAAAAGAGATTTTATTCATTAATATTGACCTTATTAATTACATTTCATTACAATAAATGGGAAAACTACACAAAAGATTAAAAAGAATCTTAAGTACGGTGCCATGCGTTATACTCATGTGACATATTAGACGATTCAATTGAACTGATGGACATATGTGATTCCTCAAATTTGTGTCGTACATAAGCTTAATACGGTAAAATGAGCATTGCCAGAGAATCCACCCTAACAACAAAACTGTTTGTTCATCAGAAATGACTAAACCGAATAAAAAGGGCTTTCAATTATTATCCTAACTCTATCCAAATGCTAGTAATTTCAGCGAAGAGAAAGAGATAGATGAAAAGGGAAACCACAACCAAATGTCTTACTAACACAAGTTCAAACCTAATGAAGAGCGACACGAAGGCGAAGATTCAATCATACAGGAAAAAGCTATTAACGGAGGCACTTTCCGCACAAAGATCCGTTTTGGACAAAAGATAACATATTTTGAATATATCGTTTGGTGAATATTTGTTTATAATAAGTATACAAGATTAATTTCATATTTTGGAAAATTTATTTCGAAAAAACACAAATATCAAATATGTATATATGGTTTTGAGAAATGGAGCCACCAAATTAGTTTCAAAATTCAAATAGAAGTTAGGAGCAAGAGAGACCCACCAACATGCCTTTGTCTCTCTTACACTAACCCTCATAAATACATATTGAAAGCTCATGGGATCCTTGTTCTTCTATTCAATCATTCTATCTATTAATCTCTCTACATGTATAACTACATTACCTATATACGTTCAAGAAATCTGTCTAGGCGTTAGAGGCTCATATGTTCCGATTTTTGTGTAATTGGATAAATTTCGTAGTGTGTTAATAGTGATTACAGAATTTGAGTAGTGATTAGATAAGTTAAGCGGACTAATTTTTATTTTTTTTAATAAACTTGACAATGTTTTGAATTTTTTATTTAAAGTATTTTAAAATATTGTGAATTTAACCTAAAAATGCTTTTAAAAAATATAAGTTCTTTATCATAAAAAATATCTTTTGTTTTTCAGTTATTTATTTTATGTTTATATTATTTTTTAAAATTCGGAAACACAATTTTACTTTTTCTATTCACAAATTATGTGATTCAGATTATTTGTTATTCTTATATTATATATAATTAATTATTATATATAATATTTAATTTATTGGAAAAAGATTTTTAGCTAAGTGGCTAAAATATCTATATTTGCATTATTTTTCATCCGAATTTGATTTCAGAGAGTCGTGTTATTCTACATAAATTTAAGTTATAAATCTATTTTTGTCGATCCAACTGTTGATAAAATATATATAATTTATTTTAAAATCACCTAAAATCGCCCAAATATATAACAATATAAATGTTTCATTTAACAAAAAATATCACATTTGCCAGCTTTCTATGTTAGAGATATTACGTAAAACGACTAAACTGTTCAATTAAAGAATGATGTGTGACACAAGAACAACGCTTAGACGAAGCTAATGCACAAATTTCATGTTCATTGTTTCGATTTTCTCGTTGAGTCGTTACACATGTCGAAGAGAATAGAGATCACGAACATTTACATGCAAATTCCAAAAATATTGCCTCACAGATTTCATGAGGATGAAATTCGAATCAAAAAGCTTTTGCAAACTAGATATAAAAAATCTTAGACATATAAAAGTTAAATAATTGAATATATATTAAATGAGAAGTAAAGTATTTTTTAACACATCTTCACGTTTTCACCTAACAAAAGTTGTAACGTATCTCTTTTTTTTAGAATTATGCAATGAATATTTTCATCGCCAAGTGTATAATAGGAGTTAATTTGGGATAAGTATGTGGTCATAGGCTATGACTCAATTAGGCAACATTTTCGACTAGATATATTGTTGTAAAATTATGACCTTTTTGCATAGTAATTCAATTTCATCCTCATATCATTAGTCTATAATCAAATTGATTTGGTTTAGTGGTTGAATGGTTATTTTGATTATCTTTTTTGGTAGAGTACCCATTTTTCTAACCAAATCTTTGACCATTCGATATCATTATTAATGGTAAGAAAACCTAATTTTTTACGGATCTCAGATTTAATATGAGGTTCGATTTCGGATTTTCTAGTTTTTAAAAAATATTGCGCAAGTATATAAAATTATAGAACATGAGAAACTTTCCTCCAATGATAAAGCACTATGATTTTATTTTTCTCTATAATAATATTTATATACATTATTAAAAAACACATTAAATAACAATCTAAATATGCGACTGCAGTTTTTTCTACTGCAGTTTATCCCACTTCGAAAATATGTTGTATTATGGACCCAACTTCACTAATATATATAAGATTTTTATGTAGTAGCTATAATTCATATTTAAATTCAATAAAGTATAGTATTACTCTAACATCTCTTTGCTATATCTCAATCTATCTTATCGACCAATCAGGTTTTATTATACCGATCTTAATATTTAATATATTATTTATATAGGGTTTTGTACCTTCATAATGAATGAGTCATTCTAATTAAGAAATTACGTAATTTTGTGATATCATTTGGGGTTTTAGGGGAATTAGACTATAGATTAAATCTTGTCGATTCAGTTATATAAAATTAAATAATGGTTTAGCTTTTTCTTAGAATTAGACTACATTTTATTCGATCTTTTTGTACGTTTTATTGGAGAACAATGTGACTCTCATTAATGCAAAGATATAATTAATATATTCGAAGTTGTGTGTCTTTTTCTCAACTATTAATTGGTTTACATCCTTGTTGTTCATTAAGGTTCGGATGGGATATAACTCGTTCCTTTAGGCCAAAAACGAAATAACCCTAAACATGATATATCTTTCTTCTTCATTTGTCTAACTACAGGATCGGTAAGACCCTATGCATAAATATATTTTTTTTAAATTTTTAACAAAATTATACAACTCTCTAAAATTGAACTCGGATAGAAAAAACATTTAACAATTTGACCAAAACCACTTCTTCGTAAAGATGATATCTATACTCTGACTGATTTATTCTTTCATCAACTATGATATCATCAAAAATATTTGACCATGATCTATAGATTAGATATCTTAATATTCTAATCTATTAAAATCTAGTAAAGTTTAATCAAATATAGCAGATTTCACAAACCCATACCAATCCACGATGGAAAGTTTTATTTACAATAAATAAATCTATACAAAATAATTATACTTTTATAACATTCATAAATAAATCCAACTCCAAGTTTGGTGTTATAAACATTATTGGCTATCTAGATTTAATGGAAATGGCCTACTCTTACATATATATAGAGATACATTGATAATTTTAGATATTCATTATCAAACAAAGTAATTCTAGCTGATATGAGACATTTGCACATAGTAAATTGATCATCCTTAGAAGATCTTAGTGAGCTTTCTTCATCTTGGACGAGTGATTGAAATTGTTAACAAAGGAACAAGAGTTTGTTTCTTTTAGATTATATAATGTTTATTAGCTTGTTGATATCTCCAACCTTTTTGCGTTGAGAATGAGAGAATACATGACAAAGGCAATGCGATGTGTTGAAGTGAGCGACCTATCTGATTGAATTCGAGTATAATATATCGCTCAGCCTTCAACGATAAATCTCAAAACTTGTTCTAGCCAAAGACGAACTCTTTGTTCACTCACGATCAACCTTTATGGAGAAGCAGAGAAGAACAAGTCAATGCAAATCAGTAATCACCAGAAAACTGTCCAAGCTACTCGAGTAACAGAAGACTCACTCGTTGATTGACTCTCAGTCTCCGTCTATTCATTCACTTGCAAAACCCTAAATCGCAGAAGAAGAAAATCCAATATTGGTGAGGAAAAAAACACAAAGACAAAATCTTGTATCAGTTGCTTTCGAACCCGACACCATGTGGGCATGGCGTAAAGTACGATTTCGTAATTTGCAATGTTTAATGTAATTAATTTGGGTGGACCATCTAATTCCACATCGAAACTTCCATAGAACTATTATTATACTCAAACTTCGACAATCTATTTAATTCCACACAATTTGAAAGAAAAAATTCTAATTACACCTGAATTACTTTCTAAATTACTAATTGTACCTATTTATTCAGTTAAAAAGCTAATTACACATTTGTCTGGTTAAATACGGTTTACTATTTACATAAATGATGGTTTATAATGTTAGTCAGATTGTAACCGGTTGTAAACTAATTTGATAACCCAATTAAAAATTAAGACCAACCCGATTGTGATTAAAATCAAATTCCCCAAATCTTAAACCCTAAATCAAATTTAAGAACAAGAGAGAAAAATAACTACAAAGCCAATCGATGCGGTCGAAAGTGGAGGAGCACGTCACGTCAGTGATGATCGCAAAGGGATTAAACTTTCGAGCTGCTGTCTGAAGCACGTAAAAGTAAAATTAAAAGCATCAGATTTGAAAGTGAATGCCAAACTCTGGTGTATGCAATCAATAATCGAAACCATCAAATAAAAATATATTTTATTGTAATGGACATTCTTCTTTTATCTTTAGAATTTAAAAGTTTCGTGCTAGTGTTATCTCATGTACTGGCGTGAATTTGGTAAGTTCAAAATCCTCTTTAATGGTTGTTTATCTTGAATGTCTAGTTGCCTTCTCAATATTGTTTTCAATCTGAGTTGTCACTATTGAATCTTTGAGTTTGGTGGATTGGAATTATACCACTTGTTCTCCTGAAATAAGAACTCTGTTTAGTTCTTTGGACGAGTTTCTTTTACGTTTTTGCCTTTCAGATTTTTATTTTTTGATTTTGATAAATCTCAGACATTACTAGATCTCGTGTCCAGAAAGATTCAATTGTGGTGGCTCGTTCTTTAATCATGAAATCCTAAACTTGGCAAAGATTTAATGTGCGACGTTTAAAAATTGGGTGTTTGGGAAATTTTCTTCCTTGATTTTGGGTCAAATAACGGGTAAAGAAGACAGATCGGATCATTTAAATGGGTAAGTAATATGGATTTGGGTGGGTTTCAAGTGGTCTTTGCAGTTAATCAACAACAAACCGAAAAAACAACGGTTAGGTGCAATTAGTAACTTAGAAAGTAATTCGGGTGTAATTAGAATTTTGTCTTCCAAATTATGTGGAATTAAATAGATAGTCGAAGTTTGGGTGTAATGATAGTTATATTGAAGTTTTGAGGTGAAATTAGACCATAGATCCAATTAATTTCTAGTTCTTTAAGGATTTAAGTTAGTCACGGCGTAGATTAGGTTCTTTGAATCATTCTTAGAGCAAACACTTTCAAAACCAAGTTGTCCAAGCAAGGCATAGGCTCAGGTAAGTGTCGTGGCTTCAGACTCTAAACAAGACCTTTGGACACAAACCATATCATATGTGCCAAAAAACATTAACTTCACTTCAGATAAAGATCTCAAAATAAACACAAGTCCGAGCAAAAACCAATTACATATATATAATAACTGTGTGATCAATTTTGTCTAGCAACAACTCTTGAAACGACAGTAAGATCCAATTTTTGAAGACCGGAGATTGTTTCTACTACAATCCAAGGGTAAAGTACTGATCTGAATACTATGAAATACCATGTCGTCAAAAAATATTATGAAAAAGATATATAAAGCAAAGAAGCTAAAGTTCTTATGCGTTGTTTACTAAGATAAGAAACAAGTTTAAAAGACTTGGACGCAAGAGTAATAGAAGCTGCAGCGAAAAATCCACAAACCTGATTGGTAAGTTACACAATCAAAAAACCAAAAGTTCAACACTCTTCTTCCGCTAAAAGAGCATCTCTGTTATGAATCTGAATTGATCACCGGACTTGAGAGGGAGAGCATAGCAAACCAGATGCATCTGCGCCAATAACTGCAAGGTCACAGACCGTGCAGATGTTTCCTTCCTGGCTTGGTACAAACCGGGCGGTGCAGTAAGGACATGAAACGTCTTTTTGTCCTCTGTAGATTGGAACATAAGTTGATCCACATATCACAAACGGGTTTCTGAAGTCGTAGTTAAGCTTGGTTGCATCAGTCATGTTACGTTCAGCGGCTTGCACAACTTGTCTAGCTGTTTTGGCCTGGCTCTCTGCTGGGTTTGTTTCTAACAGTCTTCTGGCGAAATTAGAAGCAGTGGCGAGGTTCTTTGCCTTGTAGCAGATCCCCATTGCACTAAGTAGTGCGAGACGTAAGTGAGGTATTTGGAGGTTGCAGTGAGTGAAGTAAGCAGCGAGCTCTTGTTGCCTCACCGGATCATCTTTCATCTCTCTCCTCTTAAGCTCCATTTGAAGACCGAGGACGTATTCTTTAACGATAATGATCAGTTCCTTAACCTCATCGACTTCTCTTCTTGACTCAACTACCACTAGAGGGATGGTGTGGAGGATACAGAGGAAGAGACGGAGGGCCTCGCTGAATTTCCCACTTGTTGTGGCTTTGTAGCCGGATTTGAGCTTCTCTTCAAGCTGAGAGAAATCATAGATAAGAGCTGGTGGGCCACGGACGTTGGGACTGGAAGACTCGCTCCATCCGCGTTCAATGGCAAGTGGAACCACAGGAGATGATGAAAAAGCACGCAGGTAGCTATGGCTGCCACTGAACAGATCCAGAAACATAGATTTCAAAGGCGCAAAGTTCTTTATTCCGAGCTGTCTGTGGAGCAGACGCATTGCAGTGTCGAAGCTTCCTGCTGCTGCTTGCTCCGCAGCAAGGGATGATTTCTGGCTCCAAATCTGACTAATGGGCATACCTTGAGTAGGTGTCACAAAAACTGATGAACGCGCGTTAGCAGAGACTTTGGGAGTGTCAAGCTCCGGTGGGAGCTCCAAGTCTTCAAGTCCCCCCCATCCACCTTCCTCGTCGTTTTCTTCGTCACCTGCTCCTGCAGCATCCAAAAGGGCTTCGATGTCTTTATTCTCCATTCCATCAACATCGACCATGGCAAGTTCCTCACCCCAATCGCCTTCAACATCTTCTTCTTCATCAATAGCCCCTCTGTTTGCACTCTCAAGTCCTCCTTCAAATATTCCTTTCATCACTCTCAGAAGTGGCCAATCACCACCACACATGACGGGAGTTGGTGGCATAAGAAGCGATGGAGTTTTTCCTTCAGGCAATGAGGGTACGTTGTCTCCTAGTTCAGTCGCCAGTCGCTCAGCAATGTCACTTAAACCATGAACAGACGCAGTTATATAAGCTAGAGGCAAATGACCAGCATTCTCCAGTATCTTTACACGCTCTTTAACATCTCCTAGGTAGAGAGCATTGTGGAACTGACCCATTACGTTGTTCTTCACTTCTGCAATCTTCATCAACTTTGAAAGCTTGTCCAAATTACCAGTTATGAGATAAAGAAAAGATAACCTCTCAAAGTTCTTTGTCTGCTGGTAGGCAAACTCAACAATTCCAGAATTACCTTGGCGAAGAGCCTCCACCCCAAGTCTATACCAGTGGTCTTTCTCGTTTATCTGTGTAGCTGATGCCACAGCAACACTGATGTTGCCACTTTCAAGGGCCAGGTTGAATCGGATCCTCTCGTCTTCAACAAAATGAATGGCAACTTCAGGAAATCCTTTCTGCTGCAGGTAAGCAATCATAGCCTGTCCACATAACTGGGAGTTCTTTATCATGCTCATGACATGATCATATTTCTTTCTCAACAGTGCGAGCTTGAAAATGTACTCAGTTGCATTAATGGTAATAGCCTTGTTTTTCCCATCCCGATCCAAGCAAAAGATAGTATTACCAGACACCTTGGTGATGTAGATTGGGACATCCAGGGTTCGGATGATCCCACTATCTCCATTAGGAAGACAGTATTTGATATGATTCAAAGTTGTGTAAATGAAAACACCATTATCGTCCCAAGCTCCACTTTTCACACGTATTGTTTCATGAAGCGTACACTGGAGCACAAGTTTTTTGCTCGCAATAATGATTGTATGTTTGCTGAGCAAAGCAACACTCTCCATATCACCCGACCAAACAACATACCTAACAAACGGCGTCTGAAGTTCACCAAGCACAAGCCTTTGCTGGAGGTCAAATATAACTACTTTATCCTCAGATCTACAAAGCAAATTTCCAGTTCCAGCATAAAAGATAGCATCTGTGGGAATAGGCAGAGAACTCTTTTTAACCACCTCATTCTTTAAATTCTTGACTAGCACCTGGCTGGTACTTTTCTCGAGAACAGCAAACCGGTTACGGGCAATGAATACTGCAGAGCCACCAGTACCCCTCTTTGCATCTTGCACAACATCACTCCTGCCAACGCTATCTTTTGGTATGATGTACAACTCGTAAGAACCACCATCCAGATCTGAGCAGATCAAAACTGCATTTTCCGTTGGACTGTATGATAGAGTCCTAGGACTTTGATTCAAGCTTGGAGTACCAGGACGCCGTATAGGGATAACTTGAGAATCTCTTTGAGTTGAAAATTCATAGTAACGCAAGAATCTATCCTTGGCATAGAACAAAGAATCACCACTCAAAGCAAATGCAGGACGTTCTCTCTCAAGTTTGAACACAATCATACCATTGTCATGTCCTGCTGCTAATAGATTCATCTCAGGATGAACTGCAAGAATCCAGAATCTATCATGTTCACGACGGAAAGTCTGAAGTCCAGTTCGCTTGGTGGCGTCCCAGACACGGATGCTCTTATCCTCAGAGTTTGATACAATGATGTCCTGTTTTGCATGGAACATAACGGATGAAACGTTATTCATATGGCCTCGCAATGTATCCACCTCCCAAGCTTTAGTTTCTGCAAAGATGTATACAGAAACACATTACCAACTCAGCTTCGCTATTTTGAGATTCATCCAAGAATTAAGGCATACAGAATATTTTCATATTAGTATATCATTGACAATTGATAGAATATAACTATTGCACGCACAAAAGGATAACATCAAATAATTACCATTCATACGCCACAGCTTTACTTGGCGATCATCTGCACCCGAGACAATAAGAGGCAGGTTGGGATGAAAAGCAGCCCAGTTCACACCTCTGTCGTGACCTTCAAGGACGTACTTGACTATGGCATCAACTCCCCCAAAAAGATCACTGTTCATCTGAGTCAACCTCATGATGTCATCAGCAGGAGATACTGTCTTCTTCCTAAGAGCACCAATATCCCAAACACGGACAGTCTGATCTAAGGAAGCTGATACAACTAGGTCTTCTTTTGGGTGGAAAGAGGCACACATCACATAATGGTTATGACCAGTCAAAACAGAAACACAAGTCCGTGATTGCCAATTCCATATGCGGATAGTCTGATCGTCACTAGCACTCACAATCCATGGGTACTCATGATGGAACTGAACCGTGCGGATATAATCAAGATGCCCAAGAAGAGTGAAAAGGCACCTGTGTGTTTTATAGTTCCAAACTTTAATCTTGTAATCATCCCCTGGAAGATTAAGATACCAGACGAGCATCAGGATAATTGTAATAAAAAAAGAGGTCACCCATGCGATTATTTAATACAATATATATAAGTTATAGAAGCATTTGATAAATTTAAGATTCATATAGCGATCCATCTTTTAAGCTTTAAGAGATCCAAAATATCTGAGTTGGGACATATCAATCAACCATCCACTACAAAGAGAGCAAGCTCAATCTAGAAACCAATGATGCTCAATGAACTTAAAGACCAGGGAACAGCCAAAGCATATACCTCCTGAAACGAAGAGAGGCTGTGAGCTGTGAAAATGAACACCACGAACAGGTCCTTCGTGCTCATCAAACCTATCGATTAGAGTACCCATACGATAATCCCAGAGCTGGATCACTCCACTGTGCAAACTCGCGAGAATCCATGGTCTTTTAGGGTGAAAGCTCAGACCCTTAACTCTATTACTCTTGGTCTCGAACTTGGTCAACATAATCTCCGATAATGCAGTCTACAGAAACCAGATCACAGAAAGTGAATCATGAACAATCCACAAAAACCAAACATAATCCTAATGAAATTTGCCGACAGATCTAAATGCAACAAAAATGAAGCGAGATCAAAACACAAATTTGAATTAGTGATTCCACGAATCAGATGAGTGCACAAACGGGAAAAAAGAAGAAGACGAAGATGGGAATCGAATTCTATATTCGTATAGATCTGAGTGAGTTTCGAAGAACAACAAACAATTGAGCCAACCCACAATAGCCAAACATAAAGTCCCTATCGAGATTGCATTAATAGATCTAAATGCAACAATGAAGTGAGATCAATACAGATATTCGAAGAGCAAGTCTAATGGTGAAAATTACCACAGATCAGATGAGTTCACAAAACGAAACGATTAAGCAGATGCCAAGGGTTTTGGATAGAGGAAGAGAACGAGCGGCGAGAGAAGAATAAAAAAAATAAAAAAGAGAGAAGAGAAGAAGATGAAGAAGAAGAGCGAGTGAGAATCAATTTCTATCCTCGTATAGATCTGAGTGAGTCCCTATACCCAGATCTCCATTTTTTTTATTTTTTTTTGGGTTAACGAATTAATTTCGATTGCATCACTGTTATTGGTGATTGATGCAAATTTGATTATTAGTTTTTTGTTGATTAATTAATTTCGATTAAAAACATATATATTTACTGTGATTGGTTGACTGATGCAAATTGTTTTTTAGGGTTGACAATTAATTTGGATTAGAACGTTGGTCGACTGATGCAATTTTGATTTATTTTTATTTTTTTGTGTGGTAAATTTAGAAACCTTTGAGTAGAATTTACACTACCGTTTAATTGATATTTTAACCAAAACCGAATCGAGCTAACCGATTTTTAACTGATCTAAATCAAACAAGAGTGTACACATGAATTGTTTGATTATGATTTTCTTCAACCGGAATGATTTGGTTCAGTTTGGTTTAAAACCAAAACCAAACCGAAAAACCAATATATTTATCTTGTTTATTATTAATAATATTATAAAATTACTGGCCTCCCACTTAACAGGTTTGATTATTTTTCCCTCTTCTATATTTATATGTTTATTGTTTTTTTTTCCTAAAAACGTCATCAGATATTTGAAGATTTAACATTTTTATTTTTATATAAGATTAAGTTTTTAAAAAAAATATTATTGTATTATATTATATAATAATATGATATAACAATTACTAACTCAATTTTATCAATCAAATTAAAACCAAACTGATTCAAACCAAACATGAATCAATCCTTACTAAAACCAAATCATATTTAGTTTAGTTAAATTCTGTTAGAATTTTTATGTAACCAAAATAACCGAATTAAACTGAAACCAAATCATATCCAAAATTAAATTAAAATACTCACTCTAATGCGGATTGAATTCTGTAATTTTATTTAAAAATTATTATTTAAAATATAAAATAAATACATTTTTAAACATAAATATAATTTTTAAAAACATGAATGGATTCAAGTATTTAACTGTGATCCACTCTCCTCGTCACTTTCTACAATGATGTTTCACAGGCCCTCGCTCTGTTTTGGGCTTAATGTTTCACAGGCCCATGTTATTTTCGTTTTGTAAGTCTCCTTTTGAGTGAGATGCTTTGACAACAGTAACACCCTCGATTCATTACTATGAGCTGTGATAGTATTAGAACTTCAAAAGAAAACATCTTTAAGGCCTCAAAATCTTTACTTTCAATGCAAATGAAATATTAAATCCATTTTTCTAAGTTCTAACTTCTGACTCTAAATATAGAGGCGAATGTAGCTGTAACAATTAAGAAATGTCAATTTGGTTACCTGAAAACAGCTCTTTTTTCTTCTTAACAATCCACCAACTACAAGAGAAAGTTCTAAGAAAGCTTGACTATAAACACGAAGCTAAGAGAAAAAAGAGACCATGTAAATCAAAGTTTCTGCACAGCAAATTAAAAAAGAGTCCAATGACTCCGAAAAGAGATTAATGGTTGCTCAAATTAAGATTCCAAAAACACAAATTGGTGGTTTCACAGATACATTAAGAAAGATTCATCGACAATTCTAAAACAGACTAAAAAACCACAAACAAACCTTGGCATTGCTAGTTGTTGTGCCTTCTGATCTATGAAACACGACGCCCGTTATAGATAGCCATCAACTTAGGGACAAGTTTACCATGTTTCACCACATACCTCTGTAGAAACCCTTTATCCGTACACGAAAAAATAGAGGATACTGGAGGTAATTCACTTCCTCCTCTAAGCAATCCTTTGGACATGAGAGCTTTAAGTACATTACTCCTTGGTAAAATCCTCTTCTCAAAGCTGTATCCAAATACTTGAGGGTGCATAGCCAAAGCCTGTACTGACCAATTCATCTCCTTCAGTAGAAACTCTGTCTTCTTTTTAACTGACTCTACAGAATATTCAATGCAAGAAGGATAGCGCTTGACAATCATCATAAACTCATCTTTGCTCAATCCTAAGCCTAGATATGTTTCAGTAGAGTTAAGTATCTTCTTCTTCGAGACTTTAAAAGCTGAAGGACTCTTCTTGAAGATTTCCCATATATCTTCCACAGTGAAACCTACACTTCTATAAGCTTGAACTTTTTCTTCAATTGTTTTCTCACTCATTTGGTAAAGCATGCGCAAAGCTACCACAAACTTTGAAGTGCTTGGATCAAAACCCATCTCAATAACCTTCTTAAGGGACACATCAAAATTCTCTTTGCCACACACAGGCTGCGATTTGTAGATAAGCAAGGGTAATAACAAACGCTGAGGTATGCCCAAATCTCTCAAAACTGAAATATTTCGGATTTTATTACCTTGAAAACCCTGTGGTGTTTCATGAGTGGAGCTCTTATCAGCTTCTATAATGTCTTTAACAGAATCATACAATACATTGATAGCTTTCTGTTTTGCCAAGATTTTTGGAGCTCTAGTAATAATCTGAGTGAGCTCTGAGCTTGAAGCTCCTCTAGACTGCAAAAACTGAAGCTTGGGACCAAGTGATTTCTTAGCATCTACTTTAAGCAGTTCTGGATAATCCGTAATGATGCAGGAGATCTGAGGATCTGTGAACCCATAACTTCTAAAAAGATTCACAACAGAATCAAAATTTGCCTTGTCATCGAAACTGACTTTCCTTGAAATCGATTCAGCGAGATTCTTAGCTAAACCAAGTGACTTAACAAGGTACGAGACTGTAAAGCTCTTCCCTTTTCGACCATTCTTTGAGCTCACACCAGAAGCACTAACAGAGGAATAGGAATTGAAAAAAGTAGATGCATTTAGCACAACAAACCTCAAATTACGCCATTTCTGTAGCTCGATAGACCTTTTTGAATGGAGTAACAGAGAATACATGACCCACAATCTCTACTATCTGTTTCAATTCCGAGAAGACGATATAGGGTTTATAGTCTTTTTGTTATTATTTATACAAGATCTTACAACAATTTTAGAAAATTGATAAATATTTGGTGAAACTGATAAACACCGGGCATAATTAACCGGCCCATTAACAAGTTCCTCCATAATGTAGATGATGGTATTTGATCTTATTTAGATATGTGCGCATGTTTTTTGTGAATTCATCTCAATATTTGGTGAGTTTTGTAAGTTCATTTAGTATGTTTATAATTCCTTATTCTGCTCATTTATAAGAGTTTGCAACAAAAGAAAAACTTTGAAAATGATTTGTATATGGTTGACTTTGGTGTCGACTCTGAGGATTTTGGCATCAGCATCTGCTGTGATTTAAGTATCCAATCCCAATACATTAAAGAACATAATATTGAGGAACCAAAGATCAAACACTAATTGAGGAACGGTAAACTGGTAAAGGCTTACATAACCAATCCAAGAACTCAAAAGCTGCATTGCATTATTCAAATCCATATCCGAACAGGTCACATAGAATTGAGAAAACTAACTGCTTTAGAAAAATAAAAGAGATCTATCAAGTAATTTATCAGAAAAGAGATTCTGGATTACAGTTGTTAAGCATACAAAAATTGAGCTTTCTTCAGATTGTGATCTGTGAATTCCGATAGATAGCCATCAACTCAGTCACTAGTTGCTTATCATCATGCTTCTTCACATACTTGTTTAAGAACACCGCATTGGTACATATTAAGACCTGTGATATTGCAGGGAGTTCACTTTTGATTAAGCCTTTGGACATGAGAGCTTTGATTACATTAGACCTTGGGACAATCCTCTTTTCCATGCTGTATCCAAGTACTGCAGGGTTTGAAACCAAGGCCTTTAATGACCAATTCATCTTCTTCACCAGAAACTCAGTCTTCTTTTTAACTGTCTCTGCAGATAATCCAACACCCTGAGGAAAACGCTTCAGCAACATCGAAAACTCATCTCTATTGAATCCTAAAGCTAAAAACGTTTCAACACAGTTTTCTATCTTCTTCTCCGATAGTGTCATAAACTTTGGCCATTTCTTGAACACTGCCCATACATCATCTACAGCAAAGCCTAACCTTTTATAAGCATTGACCTTTTCTTCAATATTTTTGTCACTCAGTCCTTGAACAGTGCTTAGAGCGTCAACGAACTTTGAAGAGGTCGGTTTAAAACCCATTTCAACAACTTTCTTCAGGGATTCTTCAAACTTTTCTTTTCCAAAAACAGGTCCATCACCAGTAATGAGCAAGGGGAATAACAACTTTGGAGGCATCCCCAACTCTCTCAAAACCGAGACATTTCTGATTTTGTTCTCTAGATTACCCTGTGGAAAAGAATGACATGACTGTTCGTACCTGAAACTCTTATCATGTAAAGTGTTTTTGACGAAATCATAGTACACGCTGATTGTTTTGTGTCCTCTCTTTCCCAAGAGTCTCGGGACTGTAGAAACAATCTCAGTGAGCTCAGAGCTTGAAGTTCCTCTGGACTGCAAAAACTGAAGCTTGGGCCCAAGTGATTTCTCAGCATCCAACATAAGCAGTCGTGGATAATTCGTAATGATGGCGGACATTTGAGAACCTGTGAATCCGTGACTTCTCAAAAGACTGAGAACAGAATCAGGATTGACCTTGTCTTCGAAGCTAATTTTCCTTGAAATCGATTCAGCTAGTGTAGTAGATAAACCCAGTGATTTAACGAGGTACGAGGTTGTAAAGTTCTTTCCTTTTCGACCAGCTCTAGGACTCAAACGTGCAGGAGTAGCAGAAGAGAAGGACTTCGAAAAAGAAGATGCATTTTGCAATGAAACCCTTAAATTACGCCATTTCTGCAACTCGACGGACCTTCTTCCATAGAAAATCAAAGAATACATGACAAATCAATGTAATTACCGAACACGAAAAGGAGCAAAAGAGAAGGAAAATGCCACAGTTTTGAAGCAATTTAATCTGACTCAGTTCGAGCAAATGAATTTCTCTGGCATGAAGGAATTCTACAAACTTACAGATGAGTACGGAAGAACACAACACTCATTCATTGATGTGCCGTTAAAAGATTGCTGAGTGTTGGATCTTCAAAGAATCCAAATTTGGCGAGAAGAAAAAAAAGAAGAAGAGATCTTTATTTAATTCGGCCCTTTAGTCTATTTCATTGGTTCGTGTTTGGTTTAATAACATAACTCGTCATTTGGCATTTTATTTGCTCTCATATCAAAGTTGGTTTTTATTGAATAACAATTGTGATCTCCAAAAAATCAAAACAATTTTCTATCACTGGTGCAAATTGAGACTACAGAAGTAATATTAAAGCTCCTCTGTTCACTTCTCATTTGTCTGATGTCAAAAGATTCATTGATCACATCTAAAATTACAACAATCCAAACCTTGATAATGCTTGCAGTTGTGGGTGTTGGGTTTTGATATATAACTTAAAGCTCCTCCTTTGACTTCTCATTTTCTCCATTGAAGATAGCCATTAATTCAGGTACGAGCAGGTCATCTTGCTTCATCACATACCTCCTTAAAAACGCTTGATTGGTACTTGTCAATACAGACGACATTGGAGGGGTCTCACTTCCATTTCCCATCAGTCCTTTTGACATGAGGGCTTTGATTACATTACACCTTGGAATAGTCCTCTTCTCTAAGCTATATCCAAATACATGAGGGATCAAAATCAAACCCTCTAATGGCCATTTCATCTCCTTCACAATAAAATTAACTTTCTTCTTCATTGTCTCTGCAGTATAATCAATGCACTGCGGATAGCTCTTGACCATCATCGTAATCTCATCTCTGCTGAATCCTAGACCTAAAAATGTTTCAATGGAGTTCATTATTTTATAATCTGAAAGACAAATGCACTTTGGATGCTTCTTCAGCAATGACAAGACCTCGTGTTTGAGCAGACCACACCTCTTAAGTGTTTCAAATGTATGAGTTATCTTCTTCTCTGAGTATGACAAACAAGAAGGCCACTTCTTGAAGATTGTCCATACATTGCCAACACCAAAGCCTAACCTTTTGTAGACATTGAACTTTTCTTCAATAGTTTTGTCACTCATTCTGTAAATAACTTTCAGAGCTTCAATAAACTTTGAGGTTGCAGGATCAAATCCCAACTCAAGCACCTTCTTGAGTGATTCTTCAAATCTTTGTTTCCCACATACAGGTTGGCTATCAGACATGAGCAGAGGGAATAGCAAACGCTGAGCCACACCCAAGTCTCTCAAAACTGATATATTTCTGAGTTTGTTGTCATTCTTACCTTGTGGAAAAGAATAAAATAACTTTTCGTTATTGGAACTCTTATCAACATCAATGATGTCTTTGATAAAATCATAGTATACACTTATAGATTTGTTCCCTCTCTTTCCCAAAATTTTTGGAACTGAAGAAACGATCTCAGTGAGCTCAGAGCTTGAAGCTCCTCTAGACTGCAGAGACTGAAGCTTAGGAGCAATGGATTTTTCAGCATCTAATGCAAGCAATCGGGGATAAATCGTAACGATGCTGGAGATCTGAGAATCTGTAAACTTATAACTTCTAAGAAGATTCAGAACAGAATCCGGATTGCCCTTGTCCTCGAAACTGACTTTCCTCGAGATCGATTCAGCTAGTTTTGTAGTCAAACCCAATGAATCAACGAGGTAAGATACTGTAAAAAGCCTCCCTTTTTGACCATCTCCAAGGCTCAAATCAGCAACACCAGCAGCAGAAGAGAACGAATTGGAAAAAGCAGATTCATTTAGCAAAACAAAGCTCAAATTACGCCATTTCTGCAACTCGAAGGACCTTCTTCTATGGAGTATCAGAGAATACATGACAAAGGCAAAGCTATTACTGAACAGAAGAGAACTAAGAAAGGCAATTTGACCAATCTATCTAATCTGCTTCAATACGAGAAAACAACAGTATCAATCTCAAAGCTTCTTCGTCGAACTTACTAGTGATGAGGGTAAGAAGAAAAGACTCGCAAGAGCTGGTAATGATCGATGAGTGTTCAAGTTCTCCATGAATTCCCTCGCTAAACCCAAAATCCAAAATTTGGTTGAAGATTAGGGTTAATTATGAGCAACAATGGTATTAGTGAGAAGCAACTTAGACATCGAACACGCGACCACAAGACTAAAAGCAGATTGCTTTCGTTTATTATAGGGAATTTAGTATTAAAACACCTCAACTATTTGAGATCTATTATTAAACCTTCAATTATTTTAATAGATTTTAAACCCTTCAAGTTTTTTTTTTCCCAAAAGAGCAATTACTTATCATTATAAACCAGATAGAAAAAGGGGTCAAAAATAATGTTATTTCCACTAATCTACATAATCTCCACTTTTCTAACAATAATGTTATTTCTTTTTTACCCTTTGATTAAATATTATTATTTTAATAATGTAATAAATTAAAAGAAAAAAAGTAGATAAAAGGCAATTAAATTTAGGTTGTTGGCATTCAATTTTGTATTCCTCTTCTCATTTTGTTTCTCTTTCACGAAAAAGTAACACAAATTTCTCATCTTTCATTTGTTCATTTCTCCATATTTCATTAAACTCAAGGTGAAGGTTGAATTACTTAGGTGAATGTTGAATTACTCAGGTGAGTTTTACTACTTGTTCTTTTCTATTACAGTACTTGTTGAGAGTTTAACGTTAATAAGATGATTTCAATATATTTTTCAATTAGGATTTATGTTTAACGTTACAAATCATTGATTTGCACATACAAACTTGTTTAATTAGTTTTATATTATAGAACTACAAATTTATGGATAACATAAGATAAAATCGTTTCGAATCGTAAGTAAATACTACTGATTCAACGAGTTGTATATTGCATAACTAGGACAACTAGATTAACTAGTATAACTATTTCCACCAGTATAACTGGTATAACTTAAACAACTAATTCATCATAATGTTAGTTTTTCTCTTTTCACAGGAAAATGAATAATAGTTCTATGGTCATACGTTTTGACTATGGAGGACATTATACAAAAAATGGCGATGACGTACAATGGAATCAAAAAGAAGATCATACATATACTCTAGTGATCAAGAGATATATGGAAGAATTCACTTATTTGGAGTTGATTGAGAAAATAAAGAAGAAGATTATGATACTCGATTCTTCAACAATGTTGAAGTTAAGTTACATTCCATTGCTAGAGGATCCCAAGAGACAAACATATATCGTGGATGATGAAGATGTGTTAGGATACTTAATGGAAGAGAGTAGAAATCAACGTAAAAATATTTTGCATGTGGAGCTCATTGGAGGTATCGAACAAAACCAGAATTATGAGCAACTTCTAAGGTATGATCTAGGTAGTGGAGCTGATGTAAGGAATGAGGAGGTTGAGATGGATGCTAGAGTTAATGGTAGTATGGTTTCTATGAACACAGAACTTGAAGCACCATATCAGTTAGCTATGTTAGATAATATTCCTCATATTTCAGATGGTGAATATTATTCAATGGAACAATGGACGTTAGCTTATTGTAGGACTATTTTTCCAGTTCCCCATAAGTATGACTGGAATGTTCCTGATCATATACAAGGTTCTTGTGTCTTACCTCCGGACAAAGTCAAAAGAAAGGGAAGAACACAAGAGGCTAGGTACTCATCAGTTGGCGAGTATCAACGGAGATCTAATAGGACATTACGACGTTTCTTCTTTGGTGATAATGTTGCTACTAGTCTTTAGCTGGTTTGTATAACTTATTTGTGTTATCAATTACTATTTCTTATGTAGGTACAATTTTCGCACAACTCGTTCAAGTAATTCTAATTCAGAAATTTGTTTAACTAAAACAACTAGTTTTACTATCGGGTACAACTACAAAAGAATGCATCACTATTTCAAAGTTATAAACCCGATCATCAATCCAAATATGTGATAATAACTTCATATTATTGTAAATACGTGGTTAATTTTTATTACTTTTAAAATATTTGCGGCGCACGTGGTTAGTTTTTATTATTTTTAAATTTAATATGGCACATGTTTAAGTTGTTCTAGTTGGACGAGTTATTTTAGTTGAACGAGTTGTTCTAGTTGGACGAGTTGTTCTAGTTAGATTAGTAATCACAAACCCATAAATTTGCTTAAATTTGCCAAGTTATAGCAGAATTTGCTAGCTGTACCAGATGACCAAAAATCACAAATCCAGAATTTGCCAAGTTATAGGAGAATTTAAGTACTAAAATTCAAACACACTAAAATGTGTTACTTGATACCAAAAGAACAAAATACAAACACACTAAAATGTGTTACTTAATACCAAAAGGATTCATCAAGTTTTTAGTTCTTAGCCCTTACGTTTTTTCTTTTTCTGTTCTCTGGTAAATGGAGTCTTGAGCCACTGTCTGCCCGAGACTAAACATCTAAGTCAAAGAGGTCTTCCCAGAATATCTTCTCTTTTTGTTCTATTAGAACCTTGTTCCAATCATCAACAATAGGATCAAAGATAGGCATTTCCATCTCCTTATCATCCATGATTTGAGCCATAAGTAACCCCTCTTCACCCTCAGGTAGCAGAATACTACGAATTGCCTGAAAGATAATAGAAATTAAAACCAAGTTAAAAAGGTTAAACAAGTTGTGTCAGTTAAACAAGTTGTGTCAGTTAAACAAGTTGTGCTAGTTAAACCCATCTATCTACATATACGAATTTAAACCAGCCCCTTGTAACTAGGATTTACCTCCAAGGCCAATATGAATCCAGGAAATGTCCAAGTTTGATGCACAGTACCATTCCACCGATTCAACAATTTCCAAACTTGGTTTATACAGTCATTAAATGTTAATCGCCCCCATGGATACCTCTTACACAATTGTAGATCATCGACCACCCTTAGTAAGAAAGAGTCTATTGGTCCTCCAATATTCTTAGGCACCCCATGTATCACAGTTGTAAGGAAATACAAAACTGCCATTTTCAACCTATTATTTGTCTCGTTTTTCATTGAAAGAAGCTTCTTCAAAACGTCCTTAACATCTGGTTTAGCACCCTCTCCAAAATACTTCTCCACGAATCTCATACTCTCCAACTGATCATGATTTTCTGGGTATTAGTGACAGTACAATCCACTAATCAAACCATGCTCTTTTAGTGAGTAACGAATCGGTATACCATTCACAACAAACCAACACACATTATCGTTTTTTGTACGAGCTGTGCGGAGAAGCAATGTCCACATTCCCATCAGCTTTCTGGTGCCATGTAAATGCATATGAAAGAAATCCTTGAACTGAGGGTGCTCCTTAAACCATCTCCTCTCTGTGACTCCAAGACTCTCAATAATCGTCACGGCTTTTAAAGGATCACACCTTGTAGCAAGCTTAGGATAATATAGATATTGATCGGATTTGAATACCATATGTGGTTTCTTTGGCTGCTGATGCTGTAATCAGAACAATAAATAATAAGCAATTGAATCATTTCTACAAATTACAATAATTGTACATATTCAAGTTATTCTAGTATTGCTAGTTATTCTATATATTCTAATTATCCTAGTTATTCTAGTTATACTAATTAGTCACAATTATACCGTTTGCAATGATGAATCAATGTTGTCTCCATCGTCTTCTTCTAGTATATGTGGTCCTTGAGGACGATATGAAGGGTTTTTTGAACGCACCATTACCAATAGTATCTGCATCATTGAAACATGAAACAATAGAAACATGAACTATCAATTATAGTACTAACCATGGAAATCTCAAACATTAACTATTACAGTGAATTCAAAAATCTTAAGTTTTAGGAATCCACATTCAATGCACTTACATACAACATACATACAATTTATCTATAAATATGACTTTGAGTATTCTCGAATTCACCAAAGCAATACAAACCATAAAAACTTTGTAGTCTAAAGTAACAATGTCGTCGAGGCAAGTAGAGAAAAACTCAAACGAGAAGAACTCAAACAATAAACAGTTGGTACTTCATAATCCTAACAAATCGAACCCAGAATCAAAGAAAACTATAACAGCTGAAACAAAATTATTTTTAAGAAAACCCTAATGTAGAGAGATTGAGAGAATGAGTAAGGAGTTTGGAATGAGAAGGAAATAAATTAAGAGAAGAGGAAGAAGAAGAACGAAAATTGGAGAAAAGAAACAATAAAAAAATACATGAAATTTACCTTTGATTTCGCCGGTGTTGAAGGTTCAGAGTTGAAGTCGAAGAAAAATAAGAAGAAGAGATTCTTGTGCGTCAAAAGAGAGGATACCCCAAAATGAAACAAAGGAAAAGAGATGAAAAAGTGAGGTTATAATCGTCTTTTTATTCTTTATGTAATTAAATATTTTTTGTTAAATTATTAATTTTAGCTAAAGGTCATCTTGGCACTCTTTCAATTTTGTAAGGTTAAGTGGGCATTTTATCCTAGAAAAAGTTCATGAGACCATAGTTACAAGAGAGATATCCTCATTCCCAAAACCGACCAAAAGACTTGATATTAACTACGACTGAACATAACCTGAATCATTAAAAGACAACAAAAGGCTGATCGAAACACAAGCCTAGAGCATACATGAAGAAAGCAGAACCACCAGACCTTGAAACGATTGGGACGAGTTCTCTAATTAAACTCGAGAAAACGAGATAATAAATCTCAAAGATATCTCCAAACTTGCTAATGTGCCAGTAAAGGTCGAGTTTTCTCGAACTATTCACTCGCCAAACTCAAAATTCTTGAAACTCACCAACGCGAAAGAGAATTAAACAAGAGCAACTGTATTAATCGCATATAAAGGTAAAGCAAGCTAAAAGTTTCATACAGATAAAAACTTCCACTTTGGTAAATTACAGTGAAAATCCCCAACTATGGTCAATTTGGTTCTTAATTAGATTTAACAAACCTATGAACAACAAAAAATTACATTAGTCATAACGCTTTTGTTTGATCCAAAACTTATGACGGAGAATTCAATCATTGTGGAGATCCAGATACATTCAATCCGACAAGCTATGCAGCACTTTGTACAAGTCAAAACACATCTAATTAATCATCGCTTTTTAATATAAACCAAAGTTCATTGATAACTAGTCGAATAGAATCATTAATCATTTGGTCATAGGATCATTGCTAGCAACTACCATCTGAAATCCATAACTCAATAGATTACAATCATTTTCATGTCCCCATCAACTTCAATCCTTCAATAAGTTCACATTTTGACATTTCCCCTCCTTAAATGTGTGTACTTTACGAGCCAAATAGAGAATGCCAAACCAAAAAATGTGTTTCACAGAATTATCAATAAAAGGCCTTCTTTTGTTTCAATTGTTGACATCAATCGACAATAATCTAAAACTTACAGAAAAAGACAATTCTTGACAAGCTTTCTGATCTATCAAGCATGATGTCCAGTGTAAATACCCATCAACTCAGCCACAAGTTTCTTGTCATCGTGCTTTGTAACATACCTATTCAAAAAGTCCAGATTGGTACACTTCAAAACAGATTGCATTAATGGTAGCTCGCTTCCTCCATCTCCCAGCAATCCTTTGGACATGAGAGCTTTGATTACGTTACATCTTGGTATAGTTCTCTTCTCCAGACTGTATCCAAGTACCTGAGGGATCAAAACCAAGGCTTGTAATGGCCAATTCATCTCAGTCACCAGAAACTCGGTCTTCTTCTTCACCAACTCTGCAGATAGATTAAGACATGAAGGAAAACGCTTGACCATCACCGCAAACTCATCTCTGGTAAATCCTAGGCCTGTAAATGTTTCAATGGAGTTCACTACCTTCTTCTCCGAGAGTCCCATAAACATTGGAAACTTCTTAAACATTGCCCATACATCTTCCACAGTAAAGCCTAATTTTTCATACACATTGACTTTTTCTTCTAATGTTTTGTCGCTAAATCCTTGAATAATCCGCAGAGCATCGACAAACTTTGAGGTAGTCGGATCAAAACCCATCTCAATAACCTTCTTCAGAGATTCATCAAACTTTTCTTTTCCGTTAATAGGTCCACCATCAGAGATTAGCAAGTGAAATAAAAACCTTTGAGGCACACCAAGATCTCTCAAAACCGATACATTTCTTAACTTATTCTCCTGCTTACCCTGTGGTAAAGATTGACATAACTTCTTGAACTTGGAACTTTTATCCGCTTCTATAATCTCTTTGATGAAATCATAGTATAAGCTGATAGTTTTGTCCCCTCTCTTTCCCAATAGTTTGGGAACCTTCGAAACAATTTCTGTGAACTCAGAGCTTGAAGCTCCTCTAGACTGCAAAAACTGAAGCTTGAGACCCAGGGATGTCTCAGAATCTGTTATAAGCAATCGTGGAACGGTCCTAATGATGTCGGAGATCTGAACATCTGTAAACCCATAGCTTCTAAGAAGGCTCATAACCGAAACAGAATCTCCCTTGTCACTGAACCTGACTTTCTTTGAGACCGTTGTAGTGAGTTTTGAAGCTAAACGCTCTGAATCAACGAGGGACGAGGCTTTAAAAGTCTTCCCTTTTCGACCATCTGTAGTACTCACACCAGAAGCAGTAGCAGAGGAGAACGAATTGGATAAAGCATTTGCATTTTGCACGAAGAATCTCAAATTACCCCATTTCTGTAACTGGATAGAGCTTCTTCCGTGAAGTATCAAAGAAAACATGACAATTCACTATGCGATTGCCAGAATGTTGAAGCAATTCAACCAATCAACCAAATTCAATTTGAGAATCTACTCGAATCGCCCAAAGTTTTCACTCGCAAAACCCTAAATCATAATAAAATCAAAATTTGGGTTTATGAGCAATCATAATTTCATAAACCCACGTAAAACCTCTGATCTCAATTAATGTTAACCGGAATTGGTTAGTAGAGATTTCAAAATGAATTATTGGTATTAATTGATTTTTTAAAAGAAAATGAGATTATGTAGAATATTATCAAAATTACATCAGAAATTTATGTACTGAACATATAGAAAAATAAAAAAAAGGTTAATAAAATTTGTTCCTCAATTTGGTTGAACCAATTTCGAGGAACGTAATTGTGAGCAGCTTTTCATCATATTGCAAAACTCTTGGTAATTGATACTTCCATCCTAATAAAACCCAAAAAGAAAATTATTAGAAAATGTGAAATGTAAAATATTTTTAAAATTAATTAAACTATGTTTAAATATTGGATTTATTACATTATCAGCATCGACTTCTGATATAATCTCCTTGATCATAATATCATCTCCCATATTATATTCTTTCATTGCAGTTTCCAATTCGTGTCTTGTAATAGACCTATAAACAGACATAAAATTGGTTATTACTCCGGTTTAAGTCCGGTAAATCAATTCGGTTTACGAACATACCCGCTATTATCTTTATCGAAATGTTGAAAAGCTTTGAACAAATTCTCTTCTCTTTCTACTCTGTACCGGTTCATTGTAGCCGAAATAAATTCAATGTAATCAATCGTACCGTTCCCATCAACATCAGCCTAAACCAAGAAAATTAACCAGTTTAGTCAAAGCCAAACCAACAAAACCCGGTTAATAAACATAATCGAAAATAGCAAGCCTTACATCGTCCAAGAGCTGTTTGACTTCAGTTTCTGTTAATCTCGAACCAAGTTTTTCCAAACCGGTTTTCAATTCCTCATATGTGATTGTACCGCTCTTATCAGTGTCCATATTTGCAAACATCGTCTTGAGACCCTTTAGTTCCTCTTCCTTGAGATTTTGTGCAATAAACTTTAACCAAACCAAATCAAACCTATGAATCAAACAAATCTAATTTTACCACTTAAGCGGAATTCTCAAGAATACTTACTTTAAGTGCAAGCTTTTTAAGCTTATTCATAGCTCGAAGTTGCTTCATTCGCGACAAAACCGCGCTATCAATTGGCTTATCAGAAGCTTCTCCACCTTCTTTTATCCATGGATGTTCTGAACTTAAACCAAAACCGGTTCAATTTCCTCGGTTCAACTCATTAAACCGAATAAATAAACAATGTATACTAGTAGCCTTTACCTAGGACTTGAGCTGCAGTAAACCGTTTCTTTGGATCACAATTTAACATATTCCTCACTAAATCCTTAGCACTCTCTGAAATCGATGGCCATGGTTCTGACTCAAAATCAATCTCTCCTCTCAAAATCTCCTCAAAGATTCCCTTATCAGTCTCTGCAGACAAAACCACCAAAAATTTTAGGATTCAGTAAACCGGAGAAATTACAAAAGCAAAACCAACTGATCCGGTTTAAGTTTACCAGCCCAAAACGGAGGAGTGCCACATAGAAGGATATACAGAATAACTCCGGCGCTCCAAATATCAACTGCTTTGCCGTAGTTTCTCTTCAGAACCTCCGGAGCGACATAATATGCACTTCCAACAATGTCTTCATACACTTTCCCTGAAAGACAGAACCAGTTCAATATTATCTCAGGTTGCAAGTAACAGTTTCTTGGTTAGCAAGACATTAGTTTTATCGATTCTTTTGTTTATATACCTTCTTCGATGAATACAGAGACGCCAAAATCTGTAGCTTTGAGCATTGAAGAAGCTTCATCTTTACCAGATAGCAGGAAGTTTTCGGGTTTAAGATCGCGATGAATCACACCCATAAAATGACAAATCTGTACAACTTTAACCACACTTCTAATGATCTCTGCAGCTGCTTTCTCTGAGTAATGCCCCTGTTTAGTTATCTTATCAAAAAGCTCACCACCTTCGCAAAGCTCCATTACAAGATGAACACTTTGTCTGTCTTCATAAGCTCCTTTTATCTCCACAATGTTTGGTTGTCCAGATAAGTATCGCATTATCTGTATCTCCCTTCTCACATCATCTCTGTCCTGTTACATTGCATTTCATCTGGAGATTAGTTCCCTAAGTAGTAACATTGTATAATGGCAGATTTACAGAAAATGGATTGGATTGACGAATTCGATTATCGAATCTGGAGAATTATGTCAGTATGCGGATTTTTAATCATAAACTTAAACCCCAAGTCAAAGTAATGTATGTTCTTACCTGAGTTCTGATAAGTTTTCTCTTCAAGATAGATTTACAAGCGAAGCTTTTGCCCGATGAGATCTCTGTACATAAGTACGTTATACCGAATTGGCCACGACCTAATTCGCGACCGAGACTGTACAACTGCTTAATGTCTTCAAATGGTTTCCCTAAGATTGGTTCAGGTTGTTGCAGTTGCAGGCTGCTTTGTGGTTGATGACTCATCTGTTTTTGTTGTTCTTGAGGCTGAGGAATTGGAAGTGGAAGTGGAAGTGGGAGTTTATGAGGCGGCAACACGATCTGGAAATTGGCTCTTGGACGAGGTTGTTGTTTTGGTGTTGTTCCTCTGCTCTGTAACTCTGTGTTTAGTTCTCCATTGTTGTCTGGTTTTGGTTTCTTGTACTTCTTATTCAGATTGAAGCAAAGACATGCCATTATTTGTGTCTGTATATTGATACAAAAGAGATTTCAGGACATAGCTTTAGAAGACTAAATGGGATTTTAATGTGTTTAAGGTATTTCATAACGACACCTAAGCACGTTACTGAAATGTGTTCTAGGTCAAATATTATAAAACCAAAAAAAAATTATAAATTCCAACAACTTGCATAATTTTATTCTCATTTTTCTCAAAATATAATTCATTTTTGGATTGACTACTGTCCTTGTTATTTAACACAGCTACTTTCGTATGGTAGCTTTGAAAATTTCTATGGACACCAAGAACATAAAATGATAAAATAATAATATATATACTCAAAAAAATGTTTATACACAACAAACAATTTTTTGGGGGGTTTTTAAGTGGCAGGCATGTTACTAAATGGGGATTTTATTAATAGAAACAAATGGCTGATAAATGAAACCTAGCTGTATCGATCTTAAAACAAAAGCGTGTTTAATAGATAGATTTGAGAGCCGTGACGTGCAAGAATCTAACTCACGACATGAGAGGAGAGTTTAGAAAGGGATTTAGGGTTTAGAAAATGGAGGTCTCAACGTTTGGTTATAGCTTAATTTCGTAGCTATACAATCGTTGCTAGAAGCTAGTGGCTATTCGATAATTTTTCGTGGTTAATCGATGATTCTTATGACTTTTTTGGTAACTGCAACGTAGACACAAATTTTTCCGTAGCTACGAGTAGTTTTTTTACTAGTTAAAGACTCATTTTTGCTCAAACCTCGCGTGATTGTGCTTCTCGTAAACATTACATCACATGAAATAGCTGAAAGGTTAGTGTTGATCCTGTTTAGGCACAAGAGAAGTGTCCCAAGAGCTCGAAAGCCTCTAAAGCAAATAGAGAGTCTCAAGTTTATGAGAAGGAAGCAAAGACTCTATAAATAAGAGGGAAACTTTGATGGTTTTTGATCAAACTGGTTGTATAGTGTACACATGGTGAGTACAAGAGGAAAAGCTCTAGATCAGAACTAAGTGATCAATATAGATTCCATAATCTAATTCTCAAAATCGGATTTTTTTTCAGAGGTTCAGACCATCATTCATATTTCTTTTAGGATTGGAATCAGCCGTTGGTAATATTATTGTAAAGATCTAAACCATGTTTTCAAAAATGTTGTTTGTAGTTGAAAACACTTGAAACCAACCAAAGAAGAGTGATCACAATAAATCTTCGACCAACTACACCAATTGAAAATGAACTCACTCTCATTAATGTTCTTCATATCTTGAGACCATTCTATTTACCTTTTCAATGACAATCAAACTTGTAGCACAGTCAATTATTTAATAAATTAGCTTTGTTGGAAAAGTATTAAATTTTATCTATAAGTCGTACAACAAACAAGAAATGAAATAGAATATATAGCATAAGCATTGTTGAAACTTTAGGTGACAGTATATGATTTATTGAACACCATTAATTGGCTCATTGTAAAGATATTCTAGAGAATAATATTTTTCATAGTTTTAAATTTGGATGTATAATCTATATTTAGAATAAATTCTTACTACATGATGCAGATTAAGTAGCTAAACAAATAGATATTCCCTTGGTCTTTTAAGCCATTAAAAATTGGAAAGTAACTTAAGTTGTTCGAGAATCAAATCAATAATAAATATGCATATAAATGGCTATTATGAAGAATCATATCAAACACTAAAATATATGACTATAAAAACGTACGATAACAATTCTTAACTTATGCAGATAATGTAATAGTTAAGCTAATTCTAATTGACCTAATGTTAATCCATCATTTCTATAAAAGTAAAGTTAAAGAAAATAACCTCAACCGTTAAATGTCTATTTCTACAATGATTGTGATTGGAACGCAATTCTAAGTACATGTGTTTTATGTAATAGAGATAATAAATTAGATTTTGTTGATCTACAAAAAATAAAATAACTTTAAAGGTTTTTTGTCAACTCATAGAGTTCATTATATTAGTGAAGAAAGCTAACTAAATGATGAAAAATTTACAGGATAAATTTCAGAGAAATTTCTCTAACACTGCAAACAAGAATATCATATCTGAAATTCAAAAACAAGATGTAAAAGTGAAAACAGAGCTGGTGAAAAAAATGATACTCGTTTGGGGTTGTTATCATTTTCATTACATCCGAGTTATCCGTTAGAAGAACCATCTCCGAAATTTTTTATGTAAGATGTAACTAATCCTTTGATTAGTTTTATTTTTAACATTTTTTTTATATTTATAATAAGAAATATGTCGGCAAACAATATAAAAGATTCTTAATTCTTTTTAAAAAAAAAAGTGAAATGAACGGTGAATAGAGATAAGGAATAGACATGAGAGTATGAAGGAGAAGTCTAAAAATTGATATTCAAAGGGAATTTTGTTGATAAAGAGGTAAAGGCACAAAGGGACCAAAGAGACCCAAACACATTTTTGACAAATTAGCCTCTATTATATGCTTTGACACAACACTCTCCAAACTTATATGTCACTTTCTTTGATCACTACTTTACACATTACTCCATTGCCTTCCATCTTTATATATTATTATGTATCTACATATCATCTAAGTAACATATGAATTTCTTCAACTTTTTTAAAGTGGATTTCTTTTATAAATTTCTATGGATGTATGATATTTTTGTTTCCAGTCTTATGCCGAAATTATCTGATCAAGTGATTAAATATTATGTATGTTATCTTTTCTATCAGAATTTACATTTGTCCTATGTGATATTGCTACAAGTTCGGGAGAATGGTTTGAAAAGTGATAGAAATATTCATTATAGTTCGAATATTCATTAGAAAAACTGGTTTATGCATTCATATATAGCATTATTACTTGAAACTTATAAATTTTTAATGAGACTATTTTGTCTTAGTGAGTGAGTAATGTTGTATGAGCATAAATATCCACTTTGCATACTGAGATTGTAGAGTTTTCAAATATTATTATGGAAAACAAAATTATTTTATCCTATTACCTAACAAAAATTGAAGAATATATATATTTTTAAATGTTTTTATTGGAACGTTTATAGATTCATTAAATTTAGTGGCTATTGAGTTTTTGCTCATTTTTTAATTGTAGGGATAATTAGAATATTCTCAATTTGTTGGTTGTCTTGTCATAATCAAGCCATCAATCTATCAATTATATACACATCTAGTTCTGCCATTCAAAATTTAATTATCGAAAATTAGTCAAATTCTGTGATTTATAATCTTTTTATCTTATCAACATTGATGATCATGAAGTTTGATTCACCTATTGTAGTTTTCTACAAGCATAATATACTTTGTTGAATATATATTTTTCGTTGTTTAGAGAATATAGGTTTCAGGACCATATTCATATAAACATATTAGCATATTATTTATATAAAAAACAATTTAGATAAACATTTAAAAAAAAAGGTTTTTCTAAATTGTTTTTTCCAAGTTTAGATAAACATCTTAATGAGAGATTATCCAATTTTTGTCATTTCTAGGTACTCATGTTTCTAGTATTTCAATATTTTGTAATACTAATACGTAGTTGTTATTTTTTAGCTTCATTAAAAATTTCTCTTTAGGTTTGAATGGAATTATTTTTGTTTTTTTGCTTTAAAAAATAAAAAAATTTGTATGAAGATTGAAATTAAATCAATCATATTTTAATTTATTTTTTACTTTAAAATATGATTAGTTTAATTTAAATCTAATACAAAGATTTTTGTTTTTCAAACCAACAAAATCAAAACAATTTCAATCTGGCCCTCAAAATTAGTAATTATTTCCGTTTGGTTGTTTTGAAAAGCAAAAATCTTTGTATGAGATTGAAATTAAACTAATCATATTTTAATTTTTCATCCAAAGATATTTGTTTTTCAAAAAAAAAAGGAAAGCAATTTCAATAAGACCTTTTGTGATTCTTTTTTCTTCCATTTTTAATTCAATTTTTTTTATTGAGATAGTAAAAAAAAATCTCTTATTATTAATTTATTTTAAATATCCAAAAAATTATACACCAATATTAGTTTCGTGGATAAAGTATATGAACAACACATAGAAACTCATGGATATCAATCTATGCATTTTTTTGATAATATGCCGAGCTCCATTTTTAGTGTTTATCTTTATTCTTATATAAATATTGCATTTTTTCTTTCATAAATAATTATTTACGTATATATATGAAGTGTTAGATTTTCTAAAATAATTTCGTAATGTTCATGCATGAGAAAATCACTTCTACACACAACTTTACACACCCTCATGATTATATCATGAGATGTAGATGTGGTTGAATTTAAAAGTTTTATAATTATATTAAATATGATATTAATTAGAGTATTTAATTTAATAAAATATGTACACCATTGATTCACCATCATGGTTTTTGCTGATAAAAAGACAAATAAAACTAAAACAGAAAGTGTCTTCTTCTTGCTCGTGAGTGCCCACTTTGAAGTGGATTCTTTGGACTCTTTACATAATTTATGTTTCAAGGACACATCTCCTCTAGTTATTATACAACTCCTATTTCATAAAATATTAATTCACTAAATCTAATCACTATAAATACATTTAGTAATCTAATATATACTTTTTTTTTAATAATTAGATCGACAAAACTCAATATATATATCGAATTTACCTCCTAAATACAATTTTCTAGAATCAAACTTTAATGAGAAATATAACGAAAATGGATTTGACCATTTGAAAAAACAACTTATTCATGAGTTTATCTTATTCATTTTGAGTAAACTTGACCAATGAATAGTTCTAATTATTTGAACATATTTGATGGCATCATCATCATATCTTTATAAATCTTTGTTAATTTTTTTTTTGTCTAACCATTGTATTAAGAGAACTAGAAACCATCACAAAGTGATGGATAAAGTTTACAACACTAAACCATTAGCCGACTCTCTAATAAAACGAGCGAAAACATCAGCTTTATGATTTAGAGATCTCGGAATTACATAGAGGGAAAAAGTACTAAAAATAGACTTTAACCTGTTGAAGTCTTCCTGGTAAGGTTGAAAGGCCGGCCACTCTTCCGGGTATAAGAGAAGCTTTAGCACATCCACACAATCGGTAGCCATCTCAACCTCTAAAAATTCGTTTAAGATCAGAGACTCCATAGCCCACAGAACCGCTTCCACCTCGGAGTGTAGTGCGGAAAGACTTCTTCGTATTTGTCGTGCCCCGCTACATCCCCGATTAAATTAAATCTTTGTTAATTTAAGAAAACCAAATTGGTGATATAAAACTACTTATTACTTTAGTATAAATGTTTTTATTATGTGTCTCTTTCTACTATCACTTATGTTATAGAAAATCTATATTTTCCATTTTCATTTCTGATATTAGACAAAATTTTAATTTTAACATTGTAGATGTAATTTACTAGTTAGAAAAACAGATTAGTTGAGTTTAATTAAAAATTATAATGGTTAAGTGTTTTTTAGTCTTGTGATTAGGATAAATCCACCTAATAATTTTGATATCATATGATTAATTGCTTTCTGCTATAGGTGAAAAATTTAAAATATTTATAGAGAGTGAAATTTATAGTATAATCGGGTCTAGTCGATCTAATGATTGATAAAAAAAATCGTAATGTCTAATTAATTTATTAATACATTAGACAATGATCTTAAGTTATTTAATAATCTGAAAACTCTGGCTGCACTTATAACTCACAGTCACAGCTAATTAAGCTAATTAATGCTACAAGACAAAATTATATTTTAAATTAAATATACTTATAGACAGAACAACAAAATTCGAGGAACTTATAATTTTGGCCTCGTTAACAAAATATATAAATTTTTTTCTTCAAAATTACAAAATTACTTCTATACTGGCAAAAATAAGTAACTTTAATTGAAATATAAAATGTTTTTTCAGACTTAACCGTAAAATCCTGTTTGGCTCCAAATTGCGTCTCGAACGCGTCTTAATTCCCTTCCTTTAAGAGTCCTTCCAACGCCTTCAAATACCGACGCGCCACCGTCTCCGCCGCCACCAAATTTCTTACTCCGCCGTGCTTGACTCTTTACAAGATACTCGTGCGGCGGCATCATCCCGGACTCCTCTTCTTCCTCCTCGTTGTCCAACTCGTGTATTGACTCAACCGAGTCAACTCGGTAAATCTTACTCCAATCCGGGACGTTTACCGGCGCAGACGACGCCAATTTCCGTCGAATCTCTCCTCCTCCGCCGTTGTTCTGTTGCACGATCATCGGCGAAGAAGACGGCGCGCCGCTCAAAGAACCATCGAACGCAAGTGATAATCCTCCCACGCGCCCAATTTTTCCTAAGCTAGTGCGTAATTCACACGCGTCATAAGATTCGTCGAACTCGGTGGTTTCGTGAATGACGGCCGGTGACCAGATATCTTCCTCTGCGAGCTCTAATTCGTCGGTGACGGAACTATGCTGACTGTCACCGTAACTGAAGCTTCCAAGGTAACGATCGCTCCGGTTCATTGTTGTTGTCGTCAGATTTCGACCTTTTGCCATGCAACTCCTTCACCTTCTCTTAATGACGAGATTAATCACTGACTAATTAAATTTAATTACTTTTAAAATATGGTCATTAATTTATGTAATGAATGTTATATGGTCATTAGAGATTTTGCTATAAGGTTCACACAGTGAAATGGAGGAGTTTATATAGCAACTCAAAAGAGAAGAGTACAAAAGAATGTGATACAATATTGGAAATTAATAAATTATGATTGGGAACCAATATTTTGTATTTCTTACAAAACGATCCCTACATTTTTTATAGAGCTTTATAACCCAAATTCGTCTGTTTCCCATAAGAAAAATTAATTTTGTTGGATGATTTTTAGTCACATCCAGTGATATAATTTGATTTCCTGTTACTAAAAAAATTAATTCGACTTGAATATATATACACACTCAACTTCTTTCAAATTAAGTGATAATTTTAATATTTTCACTCGAATTTATAGAAACGATTAATGTTATATTATACTCCTATCTTTATTAATTAAGATTAATCTTTTGGAATTCTGATGTGGATGTTCGTATACATACAAATTATGAGAAAATATGTGAATAAAGTTGACATAAATGATAAAAGGGACATTTTTTGTAAACAAAAATATTGGTCTTAAATTATTTTTTTCCAAAAGAGGAAGAGAAGTATGTTTTTCACTACAAATTAAAGTAAGATTAAAAAACTTCGACAACGAATATAATCTAAATTTTGATCTAAGATCAAGTGTGATAAACTTAATGAAAAGATGAAGTTGAATATGTTATTTATAATATTTGATTTTTTTAGGAACGAAATTTAATTTTGTCCATATGTTTTCCTTTTTTTGGTCAAAAAAAAAAGAATCTATGTCACATTCATATAAAGGTGAAAGACCTTTAATAACGCAAAAAAAAAAAACAACGAGGAATTAAACAGAAATTTATCCCAAAAACAAAACAAAAATAAATAAATATGAAATTTGGATATTTTCTGAATATTATTTTTTCTGAATAATGTGGATATTATGAACGATCCAATCATAACTCTCACAATCATAATTCATTCACAAGTAATCACAACTGTTAAAAAAATAAGGTAAAAAATGGGACGCAGCTTTTCGTTAGTGCGTGTTGCCACTAAGAACTTTCTAGAAAACAGTAATAATCAACTTTCCTAATTTCGTAAATAAAAAGTAATCTATGTAAATTAAAAATAAATCCTTATTATACAAAAACCGATCTGTCTTGATCACCGCTTGTTAATGATATCATTAGCATATATCAACATAGACATCGGCGTTAAAAAATTAAAACATTTTAGTCAAAAGTGTGAACATAAAATTGTAGTAAAAGATAAAAATAAATTTTGCGTAAAATGATGACAGTGTTATATTTTAAATTGTTCTAATTGACATATTATGTGATCTAAAAGAGATATTGAACTAAATCGGAACTACCATAAATATTCGAATTGAACTTTAAGGATCTGATTGGTAGCTGTTTTCTTTGTTTTCGAAAACAAATTTTTTAGAAAGCGATTACATTTAAACCAATCATATTCTTGAGTCACTGATTGGTTTAGTTTTAATATTTTATTAAAAAAATCATGCTTCCTAAAACAATGAAAGTATTTGCTAATTGGATCATCAACTTTTGTGTTAAAAAAATCAAATCCTAAATTTGAACTGAAGTGAACTTAATATATAACGAACCAAATCCAATTCGAAAAAGGATTAAATTCCAACAAAAGATGTAGCATAGGTAACAAAACTTCAAAAACCTAAAAAATTTGAACCAGTCTAACCCCAATAAATTCACTAACATATTCAGTTATATATAGTTATTTATAAACATGAATTGTTGGTTGTATTTGAATGGTTATAACTAGTTAATCCTTTATTAAAAAGTGATGTTAAAATGTTAAAAAATAATTAGTTAAAAGATAAATAATGGAATTAATATTGAATAGCAAAAGAGAGAATGGCCACTTGTAAAATTCTGAGAAGTACTAAGTACAAAAGATGAGACCCACTTTGGTCACATTCAATGGCTCTGAATGAGAGACAGAGTATCAGAACTAAATAACAGTTACTACTTACATTTAATTCTTTTTTAAAAACCATTATTGTTACAATTATATATTTTGTTACCAAATTAATGGACACAAAATTACAGCGAAAGCTAATAAGAAAAATTGGAATTCGAATGGAACTTTTGGAATAAGGAGTGTCAAATATATATATATATTTTTTGGTTTTGATCAAATGAGATAATATAAGTCTTTGAATATGTAGGGTGACTAATTTATTAATAATATTTAGGTATATAATTTAAATATTTACAATAGTTTTTTAAAACGTGAGAATTGTTGTCAGCGAAGTTGTCTTTTTGTGAGATGAAACGGTCAGTGTGTTGTTATCACTTAGTGTCCCACTTTAATATTCCCATCACCTCTACGGAAATTTTAACATTATTATTGGTTTTAGGTTTTTTTACCAAAAACAAAAAAAAATAATTGTCAGCCTCAAAAAAAAACTTCCTAAGGATATTTTTTATGAATTTATTTTTATTTTAAATATTAAAAATCTACAAAATGGAAGGGATTTGATGAAATATTCGTGGTAAATATGGAAAGTAACAATTACATAAATAAAAACAATAATAAATATTATATGTCTCAAATCTACAATTACTTTCAGAAATATCACCCATTTAACTATGTATTTTAACTTTTTTTTTGTCAACAATTAGATCGATAAGGTCATCCATAGCCTAAACATCATCCTTATAATCCCTTTTTAAGCTACTATAATGCAACAGATAGGAATCGAAACATGGTGTCAAATCATTAGGTAGAGACATATTTCAACTATTTCTAAGAAAGCCATATTGATTTTAATTATGTGTTTGCTTCATTTTTATTTTACATTGACACTTATCTTACATTTTACATATTCAGATTCATGAAATTATTTATATATAGACTGGATTTTTTTGTTGGTATATATTTGCAAAACTATCAATAATTAGGTGACATGTAAATAAAAAATCAGGTAAATGTGATGATGTAACAAAACATATCCCTCGGAAAATGAATATTCGTTTATTTTTTACGTTCCACAAATCATCTGAATAAAAAAATTTACATGATTCATAGGTATATTCGAAATTTGTATTGCTTAGCTTTATATAATATTAGTCCTAGTTAATAAAATACAAAAGTGGGTGCAACTAATAAAAAGACATCTCTTCTATATATAAATTAACTTTTAGGGACCCAAATTAAAACAATTCTATATAAATTAACTTTTAGGGACCCAAATTAAAACAATTCTATATAAATTTTTGTATTCGTGCTGATAGTTATACCATCACAAGTGGCCTGCAAACATAATTTAGTATAATATATTTCTTTAATACTTTCATGTCTAGCTACAAAAAGTGAGAACGTATAAAACTATAAAAATACTTTATGCAAACAAGAATCCTTTATTAATTTATAATGGTTGCTACTTTAGATGGCCAAATAAAACTCACTAATCCCACTGTTCTGGTTCAATGAATTGAATATTTCCTTTAATGATTGCGAATTTAAAAGTAACTTTTCTTATTTAATGACATCCTAATTAATAATTTACCTTCTTTTATTGAAACAAAACTTCATAGAAGACTTATCTTGGAATTGTTTTTGTTAAATAGTTAAGTCTCACAGATATATCAGAATTCGACTCTAAAAAATCATATAATACGTAAATGATATTGATTTTATGAAAAAAAATTTAGATTATACATTGAGTCTTGTTGAACTAATATTTGTTGACAAAAAAAACTATTTTATGTTCTTACCAGCACAATCCTTCGTGTCTTTTTTTATCAATTAGATTAAAAACACCTAATTCATAACTCAATCTTTAAATTTTTTCAATCCTATATCAAAGAAAAAAATCTTTAAATTTTATCAAGTGAAGATACACTTCTAAGTATGTAAAATCGAATTTTGGCAGAAATGTTCTAAAGCCCGGAATGAGCTTAATACTAATATCTGCTGACTTGAGGTAAAATATGTTTTTGATGAAAATTGAATCAAAAACATAACAAAATCAACATTTTTTTTTCTCAACTAATCGTAGATTTTAGTTTTTTTTTCTTTCTCAAACAATCATACATTGCTAACCAAAATTCAAAACTAATATTTCTGACCTATACTTGCTAATTTGCTATTTGAAATATGAGTAATACAAAACCATATATAAGTAAAATCGACGTATAGTGCCAACCATCTAAACAATCATAGATAAATCTTTTAATAATTTGATCACATTAATTTGTAGTTAATTAGAAACTATAAAGAGAAAACGATTGAGCATGTGCAAAGCCGTAAAGCAGGCACAAGATTGGATCTGTAGATTCCATATATCATTCGCCAACCATGAAACAAACGATCTTTGAGATTTCATAAATATGTATTCATGAGAAACATACAAAATAAATAATACAGAAATAATTTAGTTTTTGAAAAAGACATCCAACAAAGTTGGAACTCATAAGACTGATCGGTTGTTTACCATGTTCTAGTTCTCAAATTGACAATATTTTTGATTGAGATAATATTTAATTAATATAAATTCCTTTCACAAAGAAAAAAAAAACTATGAAGTTAAAAAGAAAAAAGAAGTTAAAAAAAAACCATTCTACCATTTTAACAAGACTATAGAAAAAAAAAAAAAAAAAAAAATATATATATATATATATATATTATTATAGTCTTTACAAATACACGTAGTAAGTCTGTTTCTCTCTAATTAAAAACAGAAAATAATATAAATAAATTTCGTATTTTTATATCAATAATTAAATTGTCAAAACTCAATTTAGACATTGTCATCGTAGATTTGCGATCATTAGAGTCAAATTCCAGAGATATACATTTAACAATAACCAAGTCTATTTTCCAAGTGCGATTTAATATAGAAATATGCATTGTATATAGATAGTAAAACGAATATAATTGTATTAGTTCAAAAGGGTATAACATATATGGTTATCCATAAGTTCAATAATAAAGTTAAGACTTGGCTCCAAAGTATTTTATTTCAATGGATCCATCACATTTACAAGCAATGTATTGGTGTGCGTCCACCATCGGCCCATGTATATGTAAGACTTTGGTATTGAGACCTCTTTTTGTTTTTGGACTATCAACAAAAGTCATACTTTACAGCATTCTTTTAGTTTGAAGATTTGTAGTAAAATAATATTTATAATTCGGAATTGCAATTTCAATCATCTATGATCGATTACTAGTACATGTTTTCTTTTTGTAGTCAGCAACTGAGTCGTATTTGCCTCATGTTTTAACAATATCATATAAGGGAAATATGACTTCTTAAAATTGAATTCATTAGAAATGACACCAAAAATGACACTCAAACTATTTATCTAAATACATTTTTCCACTGTTTATATAGACAAAATGAAAATCCGAATTTCTGTAGGTTTTGGAAAATTAATATAAGTTTTGGTATGAGATCTTCTGGTCTAACAATCATGAAACTATATGTTGATGTTGGTTGAGATTTATATTTTTATTAAAATATCTGAAGAGATGCCAAGTTGAAACTAAAAAGAAAAAAAATGTATTGAAATTTTTTGTATTGATACATAATATTTTGTCACAATAACACATATTTCGTCACAATATAAAGATATTATTATAAAGTTATAATGATTTATAAATGGTTACAATAAAAGTGTCACAACGGTAACAAAAATGTCACAATATACTTATGACGAATGAATTTAGTAACAATATTTTTACAAATCATTACGAAATATAGTTATAATGATTCGTAACAAATAAAATTTGTAATAAAATTACTAATATTAATAATTACAATATAATTGTTACAATAGCTTAAATTTCTTGTTGTAGTGTAAGTAAATGTAGTTAAAAATGACAAGATTATGAGCTCAGTTACAACTTACATGGTACTGTTAAAGACATCAGTTACAACTTACATCTGTCTATGTATGTCCCAAGAGGAATCAGAATCTCAACTGCAATAACCAAATCCAATCATTCTAGACGACAGAATACAATACTACAATGATTTTTTTTTTCTTTTCTTTTTGTTGTCACGGGTGTTACTGGCACTTAAATACAAAAATACATAACCAAATAAATAATCTAGTCTGTCACAAGAATGTTAATATTAAGTTTTTTTTTTTTTTTGTAAATAATGATTCATGCTTACAAAAACTTAAAATTTTGTAAGGTATGTATAAAGTTAATATAATATATTAAGATAATAAATGAATGTAAGGGTTTTATAGAATTTTTTGAATACAAAATCTTCAAATCATCATTTTTATAACTTTATCTCTTATCTTTAGAAATGTAAACCGATCATTTGCAATAGAAGATAACATATTATATAAACTTTATATATATTAATGTGTTTATGCAGACAAAAAAATATATTACTATGTTTATAATAAATTTGGACTTTTGGTCACTAAATTTTTTAACTTGATATATTGTTTATTATAATTTTAAAAATTTGGTAAAAGTATTGGAAATTATATATTGTATATTATTTTTGATTTCGCGGAATGTCTTGCATTATGGAGAGTAAATTTGTAAAAATAACAATTTTTCAAAGAAGAAACCTTTAAAAAAAATAGATTTTTTTTTTTTTCACTTTTATTATGAATCTAAAGCTGATATGTCATTATTTGATGATAAGACAATATAACAAGAAAGAAAAATAATTCCGACCAATAAAAAAAGAAAAGAAAATTGAATTGTTTAGTTACCTTCATTGATATTAAAAAGTGGGCTTTGTAGGCCTGTTAACAGTCCAACATTGTGCTCTGGATCCCTCTTTAACTCTTATCTCCCGAAAGCAACAACCACGGCTCCGATCACGTGCCGTACCCTACGTCTTAAGCACACTCACGTGCACTTAGTGTTCCATTTCCATTTCTTCAGCACGACGATACTTTTCAAAAAGTAAAACAAATTAAACAAAGTAATAAAAACGAAAATTATTTTTTTATTTTATAATATACATATTTAAAAAATCCAAGTTTAAAAAGTTGACTTTGATTATGTACATATTTTAGTTGGTTAATTTGGTTGAAAATATAATCGAATTGATTTTTGTATGAATTCAATTATTCTCAACTATGAAAAAATATTTATGGGCCAACAATTTTTGTTTGCTAATTCCTCTGTACTTTACAAAATCAATAAAATTTATCATGTTTTAACATAAATGGACCAATAAGTTTTAAATGATGCACCAAAAACCGAAAATTATGGGCATTTTTTTTCTATTTTTAATGCGAACTCATCTAACAACGTAACAATATATTCAATTGATGTAAACATCACCACAATAAAAGCTATAACACATATTTTTCATATCACCAAGTCACGATGTTATAAATGCGATCCAAAATAATCTCACCAAAAATAAAAACAAATTCAATTTGGACCGGTCTAAACCAATTGGTTCAATAACAGCTCCAATCTAGACCGGTTTTGTGTTGTTTATTTATTTCTTGGTACGATGAATCTTCAACGAAGCAGAATTATTAGGTACACTAAAATAAATAGAAATCAATTATCGATCCAGTTAATTAATTTTATAGTTATTGAATCTCTCTGTTCACCAGAATTTTCCAATCCAATTAACAAAGAAAAATGAAATTCTATCCGGTTTAAGTTTCCGGTTTAGGTTTAATTTCCGGTTATTGAAAATCACTATGAAGAGATTTAGAGGTAGAGAGAGAGAGAAAAAGGTGGGAATTTAATGGAGAGTAATAAATGCTTTCAAGCGCTCTCTCTTCTCTTCTTCAACAGACTGTGTTCATTGCTTGTGGGGTCTTTTTCTCTCTCTTTCTCTGTGAAGACGAAGACAGCTGTTTTTGAGTTTCCTCTTTGATTGTGTGTCTATCTTCTCAACAAAGTTTTTATCTTTTTGTGTCCAAATCGCAAAAGAAACGTCTTTCTCTTCTTCCTGTTCACTTCTTTTCATTGATTTTTCGGAATTTCTCACTAGTGGGAAAAAGGCAGATAGACTCAAAAAGTCCACACTTGTCCAAAGTCCAAAGCTTCTAAAGAGTCCCATAAACAGTTGAAAATCTCTTCCTTTTTTTGGGGGCTCAAGGAAAAGAGAAGAAAATGGTGAGAAGAGCGGAATTCGAGCTGAGTTTGTTCGTGATTCTTCAATTCATGTTTCTGTTGGCTCTATGTGAGTTTTGATTCTCTTGTTTATGTTTCTCGAATTTGGGTTTTGAAGCAAAAGAGTCACAATTATATGTTTCTATTTGATAGAAAAAGTTCGTTTTTTTCTTCGCTGAGATACTAAGCTAATTCGAATCAGATTTCATTTGATTTGGCAACCTACTTGTTTACTGTGATGGGTCATTTTAAATTTACCTTCTTTTTTGTAGGCATTAATCGAATTTCTGGTGAAATGTTGAATTTAGCTGTGGTTTAGAAGCGTAATAGTGTTTTGGGAAACTTAGATTTAGGTTTATAGATGCATTTTATTCCTTATGGTGTTTATCTGGTTGACGAATTAGGTTAAAGTTTAAGCTTTTAGCAACCCAAATTCTGTATAAAAAACTTGTGATGATTTGGTTGCTGTTTTGTTTAGGTTCACCTATGAAACTTGAAGAATTCTTACCTGAGATATCACCTGATACTTCTCCTCAACCATTTCTGCCCTTTCTTGCACCTTCTCCAATGGTTCCATACATAAACAGTACCTTCCCAAAACTATCAGGTTTGTTCTAGTTTCGTCCTGATCACATTTATCTATTTGTAATTGTCTTTGAAAAGCTCTGTATTAACCGGTTTCAGTTGTTGTGGGTTTGAATATCTTCAGGGCTTTGTTCATTAAATTTCACTGCTTCTGAGAGTTTAATTCAGACAACTTCACATAACTGTTGGACTGTGTTTGCTCCATTGTTAGCCAATGTGATGTGTTGTCCTCAGCTAGATGCTACACTCACGATAATCCTTGGAAAAGCAAGCAAAGAATCTGGTCAGCTTGCCCTCAATAGAACCCAGTCTAAGCACTGTCTCTTGGATTTAGAGAAAATCTTGGTAGGCAAAGGCGCTTCGAGTCAGCTTAATAAGATCTGTTCTATTCACTCATCGAATCTTACTGCTTCTTCCTGCCCTGTAATCAATGTCGATGAGTTTGAAAGCACGGTGGATACATCAAAGCTTCTTTTGGCTTGTGAAAAAGTCGATCCTGTGAAGGAATGTTGCGAACAGGCTTGCCAAAATGCGATACTAGATGCAGCTACAAATATATCTCTTAAAGCATCTGAACCTTTGACTGATAACTCAGATAGGATCAATGATTGCAAGAACATAGTAAACCGCTGGCTCACTACTAAACTTGAGCCTACTCGGGCTAAGGAAACTCTTAGAGGATTAGCAAACTGCAAAATCAATAAAGGTAAAGGCAATTTGGTTTAACGTTTAACTTTCAACTTTGGCTGAAAATTTCACATTTTTGTGTCTATTGGTTTCAGTTTGTCCTCTTGTCTTTCCGCACATGAAGCATATTGGTGGTAACTGCAGCAATGAGTTGAGTAACCAAACGGGTTGTTGTCATGCAATGGAGAGTTATGTGTCTCACTTGCAGAAGCAAACACTTATAACCAATTTGCAAGCTTTAGATTGCGCAACCAGCCTCGGGACAAACCTACAAAAGCTAAATATCAGTAAGAACATCTTCAGCGTTTGTCATATCAGTCTCAAGGACTTCTCTCTTCAAGGTTTCTACTTTAACACTTTATACCTCAACTCCTCTCTTCTTTTTTTTCCACTCCTTAAATTCCAACATTTATCCTTAACCCATTATGTTTTTTGGCATGCCTGATGATGCATTGTGGTTGGATTTAATCAGTTGGAAACCAAGGTGCGTATTAAGTTTCTTCATTCTCTTTTATATATTCATCATCATTACGAAAACTCAAAAACCATTTTGTTAACTTGAACATTTTGTTCTTTCTGGTCTAAAGAATCTGGCTGTCTATTACCAAGCTTACCATCCGATGCGATATTCGATAAAGACACAGGAATAAGCTTTACTTGTGACCTCAATGACAACATTCCAGCTCCATGGCCTTCATCTGCTCAATCCTCAGCCTCTACCTGTAAAAAACGTATGTAGTTATTGTATTTAGCTTCCTGATTTCTTACATTTCCCTCCCTTTTCACTTAACTTGCACTCAAACTTTTCTCTTATTTCTATTACAGCTGTTAGAATCCCAGCTCTTCCTGCTGCTGCCTCCTCACAACCAGGTAAGTTTTTCCTGTCTCACATTACAGAAAGCATAAGAACTTCACTGGTTCTTTCAGAAAACTGAAACCTGCTTTCTTTTTGATCTATTAGGTCTCTACAATGAGGGAGTGAAACATTTGGTGAACTTTCTATTGTCTATGATTCTTGTGATGAATCTGTCATAATACCAGAACTGAACCGGATCCAGTCCAATGTCAGACCGGTTTACTAGTCAGTAGCTGTGTTTTTGTAGAACAAACCGGTACTGTTGCTGTGGAAGTCGTATGTTGACATGCCGGTTTCAAGTGCTTGAGTTGTTGAGGTATAAGTTTCGAAAAGTCTTTTATCTTTATTAATTGATTCATGATTCTTAAAAAACCGTTTCTTAATGTAAAGAAAAAGATCTTGTAGGGTTATAATGTGTAAGATTATAATATGTTTATTATCTCTACGTTGTAATTTTCTATTATTTAATTAGTCTTACAATTTCATAATTCAAAAGTGCTAATTGAAGGCTTCTTTTCTTAAATATCTTGTCAGAATTTGTTGTTTCTAATCAACATAAAAGTAGTTATTATAGCAATTAGATGCAAAGATTGGTATGAGTGATACAACCATACATGTCTCTTATCATCATCTTCCAAGACCCACAAGTCAAATATTTGTTGTGAAGTTGTGAAATTCAGTGATGGATGTTCATTATTTAACAACAATGGACCCAAAATAATTGTACTTCTTGATCAAAGCTCTTCCAATCTCACCTCAAAATCTAGCCAAGTATCATTCACTCATCCTAGTGTGAACACCCTGTTAGTTTTGGGATGATAATGTATGTAACAGTCTATGTGTCGAAAGAGATTGTTGGTAGATCGGAGTTAGGCCGCATCCAACAAAGCTCTTCTTCAATCTGACCTATAGGCGATTAACTTATGATAGCAATAGATATGTGATATAAGTGAAGTATATACGTCTTTCTACAAAAAAGTTTTTTTAGAAAGTTGGTAATGTCGCCGAGTTACTCTTAGTCTAGTGGTTAGGATGATCCAGCTAATGATTTGGCATCAGAGTTTGATTCCTACCCGTTGCATTATGGTAGCTTAAAAAAGGGATTATAGGAGTGAGCTTTAGGCTATAGATCGGGTATTGTCGATCCAATTGTTGACAAAAAAACAAGGTTGGTAATGTCTGAAATCATACACAATAGATCGAATCTCATAATCCTTCCAAAGACCAAAAATACCTCAATTTTCAAATTTGTTGTCCAAAGAACTTGAATTAAAAATCTCTACTTGAAAGTTACCACTGGACCAAGGCTCCTTGATTATCGTACGCGATAAACTTTTAAGATTTATTAACTTTCAATGTGAACATTTCAATGGATAAAAGCTAAAGCATGCAAATAATCATATACTTTTCTTTCCACTTGAACAATAACTTTAATTTATATTAGTCATCGACTAAATCATATCGGCAAAAGCTTTGGATGACATTTTTGTGGTATATTTATGGACTTATTAGGTTTACATATGGTTCATTGTTGTCTATATCCAAGACTTATCAAACTATATTGACATGATAAGGATAAGATTTGACTAGGAATTGAGTTAAAGGTTTTTTATATTTTATTTTTGGATAACTAGAATTGAGTGAAAGTTGAAAAGATTCTAAGATGAAGAAACTTTTATTTTGTTTTCTAAAAATATTTATGAGTATATCACATTATTTTTCTTAGACCAAAACGTAGCTATCACTCATTTGGACTCCCTCTTAATATATAGGGGTATTATTAATATTATATGACATATTTGAAATATATAATAGTTTAATTTTTATATAAATAATTAAAAATCATTTATGTATTTTTAAATGATCTTAATGACTCCGAAATAATGGTCTTTTTTTGTTAAAGAATCGTAATGGTTTTTCGTTTTATGTGTCACATACTTAGCATTCTCTTTGTTTTTTTTTTGTCATTATTGAGAAAAAGTGAGAGTGACTTCTTCTCCTTTGTCTCCTGAGTTTCATTCTTTGAAATTTCCTTTGGCTTATTAACATATATTGTGAATATTTTTGATGACGAAGCAGAAAAGAAATTTCAAATCTTGCGTTCATTGTGGTAATCTAAAACATTTGAAAGTTAAAGTTGACAAAATATTAATCTAAAACATCCGAAGCTTGATTGTTCATTGGCAAAGTTAATTGTGAATAACCATTTAACCCAATGAATAAGAATTAAATAAAGATAAATTGATTGGAATCAAATAGTTAATTAAATGTCTATATCTAGAATTTTTCTACTAGTTTTTGAGTACAAGTAAGTCATATAAATTTACATAATATGATTTGAGTTATAGATCGATTTAAAAAATATACTATCTAGAACTAATAGATGATAAATTTAAGGGTTAAAGATATATAACTTTATAACTATTTTCCTCTTACTGGAAAAAGAATAAAGAAAAGTCTTCCTTTTAAATTTAAAATAATAATGTAACTTGTTGCAAAACATATCTTACTACATCTCGTTATTAATAAATATATCATGCAAGTTAGATAAATATTGGGTTTTCTAGTTTTTTTTTTTGGTGGGGAATACACATCAAAAGTGAAAGACTATGTTTAGATTTTGGTTTAGAGAAGCTTTGTCGAAAGTGGTGTTTGTTCTGAAAGATCATTCGGCCAGTCGCTGTAGTATTTATGGACATAAGAGAGCATGATTGAGAAGAAGAAAACAAATGTTGTGTTGTCATGTTATGTTGCTCTCTTAAATAACCATTGTCGAGAAATAGAGGTTAGATATATAGAGAAATGGAGCATAATGTACAGAGAAATGGATTTAAAGAGTTTGGCATTTAGAGTTTGACATTTAGAAAGATGAACGAAGAGGTTAGATAATGAGAAATTTTTGTAATCATGCAGTTAGTTTTCTGGTTCATCACTTTTTTATATGAGTATCGACAAAACTCGATTCATACATTAAATCTTATTCTTTAAAATCTCTTTTGATATTTTCAACTATGGTAGGAAGAGTTGAATTTATGATTCCAAAATCATTAAATGGATCATCTAAATCACCAAACTAAAGAGTTTTGGCTACTTTTACATAAGTTTAACATAAATATCTATTTTGACATTAAATTTTTGACGAAAAACTTAAAACATATGGATTCAAACGTCAGAACTTATGGCAGATTTTTAACAGATTTATCTGTTGGAAATCGATTGTATTTTTGTACCGAAGAGATAATGTGTTTTCCATAGCTAAATTTATCTCGTGATAAGTAAATTTACAATTCTGCTAGCTAGAATCCAAGAATATGCAAAGAAGCAGATGATCCAGTTGGTTTGCTTCTGATATAGCTAGACACCAGGTGAAGAGTTCGAATCTTACCAGTTCCAGTTGAAGCATTTAGGCTATGGATTATGCCTTGTTGATCCAAACTGAATGAGTAATGTTGGAAAAAAAAATCCAAGAATATAAGGAAATATTTATATAAACCTACGAGTACTATTATATTCCCCAGAAAGATACAAAGATACTGAATCTGGTTGATCAAATATAAAAAAATAGATCTATAAACCCCAACCACAAATGCATACATAACTCACGAAATATTTGGCTGAGTTTTCATATATATATATATATATGTGTGTTTGGTATATGTCTCAAGAAGATACTAGAAAAGAAGAAATGACAACTATTTGGTAAGCCAAATAAATTTAGTATACAAACCAATGATTGCAAATTACACAAGACATATGTCAGTCACTAAATGGTTAATGATTTAATGTCGACTTGTGAAATCTAAAGACGATGTGTCGAATTTTGTGTAGATGACATGACCATGAATTATTATATATGGCCATGCAAAAAGCTTGTCGAAACCTATCAAATAATGACATATAATTGTTAAATAATTATTTGGTGGATTTGTGTGACACGTCTAAAGTTTAAATTTAACAGTTGCCTAACTATTTTGATCAATAATATCGATCTTTCAACCCTTTAGCAAATAAATAAATAAAATACCGATCTTTATATCCAACCTAATCCGTATATAATATTGTGTATTAAATTTAATAATATAACCAATTTAAAGTGGTTTAGTGGTAGTTTTTTTTGGAGTTAATGTTTATAAAGATTTTTTTTTTTTTGAGTAATGTAAATGATGCCACGTTTTCTGTATCTTAGAAAATTTTTTCAATATATTTAATCTATGTTTGGATTAGTAGATTGAAAATTAGATTATAAAGTGCTGCTGAGGCTGAGCCAATAAAAATGACTAAATATCTTAGAACAAATTCTGGTTAAAATTTATTTTAGTGGATTGATACAGATTTTATGAGTGAATTTGTTTAGAAGGAATTGTAGGTTAGGTTAAATCCAAATATTAATTTAATATTTTTATTAAAACAAAAAAATGGTTTTAATAAATTAATGGTGATATTATTACTAATTAATTCCATATACTTTTTTTTTTGAAATTTATAACAAAAAGAAAAGAGTGTGATCGACAATACCAAAATTTGGGACAATTAGGCAAAAAGAAAAAAGATTGGGGACAATTTTGTAACTTAGAATAAACGTAAAGACGATGAGTCATTGTAGGTTAGTTACTTTAAAGGGACCATCTAATTTTGGTAGTAATGTTTCAGAACCACGTGCGATATTATAACACATCACACACACCAAAATCGTGAGACTCGTCTGGTCAACGCAAGCTTAACCACAAACGCGGTTGTCTTATAAACGCGGTTGTTTAATAAACGCCAATATATCAAAAACAAAATTTATATTACTTAAACAACAGTAAAACCTTCATATATTAATACTTGATAAATTAATAATTTGTATAAAATAATAAAATTTTATAGTTCCGATCAAATTTAATAAATTAATGAGATAGTAATTATTTTTGAAATCCATATATAAAAATATAATCCTAATAACATCATAAACTAATAATTATCTAAATTTATATATATATATATATATAATTTGATATACTAAAGTATGATTTTTTAAAAAATAATATTTTTCTAGAGTTCAACTCTATAAAGCACTTATTGTGTTCTATTTTCAAATTATGATGTTGTAGTACAATATATCATAAAAGTAATCAAAATTTTTTTAAGTTTTTAAATTTTAAATATGTATGATTTTAATTTGTAGTAATATCATATGATGTCGAAATAAAACAGTTTAAAGTCATTAATCATAAATTATAAAATTTATAACTTTCAGAAGATTAATCTAAAATTAGTCTCAATTTATCATTTTAAAATAATTTTAACAACTAAAAAATTCTAAATTAATACTTATTAGTTTATACTATATTAATTTATGAATAAATTAATACCTCTCTAAATTAATAATTTTCAAATACCCAACATTGTTGATTTATAGAGTTTTTACTGTATATTTAAATATACAGTTAATGTCTCTGTGTTTTTTTTGTCAACGAATATCAATTGGATCGACAAGATTCGATCTATAGTCAAAATTCTCCGACTGGAGCTGGATAGGATTTGACCTCACTACCTAAAACATACTTAAATCAAAGGCAAGTCAACTATAACACTTGTTTCTTGGTAATTAACATCTATGCAGCATTCAGACATTAACAAAACTCATTATTAAGAATTTCCTTAACTGAAAGTATTGAGAAAAATTACATTACTCATGGAATTTTTTTTTTGTCAGTGGGCCAAAACTGGCTGGCCTATTAACCAAGTTCCTATATAATATAGACAGTAGGATTCGATCTCTGAATATGCAAGTGCGTCTGTTTTTAGTTGCTACTAGACTAAAGGCCACATGCCATTACTCATAAAAAATTAATGGATTATATAAATATATTTATTTTAACTCAAATTCATACTCTATAATTAAATATTTATAACTTTAAACTAAATATAACAGTTTTTTAATTCTGTAATTTAATTTTGTTTCATTTTTAACAAATAAATAAAAAAGAAAACAATATTAATATTTGTATTTATTAATTTTATAAAAAAACTAAGAAACATGTGACTTAGTTGACTTGTGATTGAGTTGAGTTGTTGACAAAAAAAATTATTAAAAAAAAGAATGAGTGTTAATATAATTACAAGAAAAATAGTATTAATGACATTTTAATTGTGACTATTGGCAAGAATGATTTCATTAAATATTAAATAATTATATTATGACATTTTTGTATTACTTTACTAATCTTAGTCAACGTTTTATTACAAGTAGCAGTAAATTTCTCAAGGTCTGAACATAGTCCTATATAGCTACATTTTTTCGATTTAATGGAACATAAAACTATATGGTTATTCTGTTTAGAAACTGAAGCATGGACGTTTAACAAAATAAATAAAATATGGAAGACTACGTAATATTCTAAAATCAAATTTCGGTAGAAAAATCGATAAATTAAATATTTAACTATATAATCAAAATCATTTTCTATTTAAAAGGAAAAAATTGCTCAAATTTTAGAATCCTAAGTTTTAATCTGTGGTTAGTGAAACGTTAATATTTTAAAAGGTTTTTTTTTTTGCAACTTTTTCTACATATGGTAGTTAGTGGTGAGCACAAATAGATATTTCAACTCTTTTATGTTTAATCTGCATCTACATGACTTGACATGATAGCTAAGTTACTCACATGTTTTTTTTTTTTTGTAAATACATTTCTATCAGTATCAGTTTGATTAGAAGAAATTTTCAAAATGTAGAAGTGGTTGAAAATATATATTTACATGTCATTCATACTATGGTATTATATAATATGTTTAAGAACATATTAAAAAGGTATCTAATATCTTTGACTTAAGATTTGATTAATAAAAAAATTGGAAAATAGTTTGCATTCTTGTTGTATGGTGAATCCATGGTGTCTATAATTCCTTCAATAATTCAAATATATTTGAATTAATGCCATTCTCAATCTCAATTCATACTATGGAGAATTTATGGTGTTTCCAACTGTCAATAACAATTTATAATATTTTTTTTTGTCAACAATTGGATGGACAGACCCAATTTATAGTCTAATACTCATCTCTATAATTTTTTTTAAGCTACCATAATACAGCAGATAAAAATTAAATCATGGTGCTAAATTATTAGCTGAATCATCCTAACCACCAGAGAACAACTCAGGGATTTATAATATTCTTATTGCATTATCACAACGTTTATCTTAACTTTATATTAGTGCTTTTTCAAGTTCAACTTTTTAACGTAGTTGAAGAGATTGTGTTTATATGTCTAGTACTAAGCCAAAATACTGGTCAAGCATTTTTCAAATGCCTAATTAAATTGACCGAAGTTAAAATAAAATATACATTCTTAACTCTAATCTATTGATTATTATTTTTGTTTATTATAACTTTGGTCAATTAAATTAGGCATTTCGAAAAGCTTTACCAGTCTTTTGGTTTAGGACATAAACACAATCTTCATTCTTGTATAAAAAGTTAAATTTTAGGTCTCTTTCTCAATGGCTGCTATGTGACGATAAAAATAATCCAAAATGGCATCATTAGGTTTTAGATAATTAGCATGATTTAAGGGATTTAAACATTAATCTTATCCTAAACAGAATCATAAAATATATGACAACCTTATAAAAATATTGAATTATTGATAGAGGCATTATTTCGCTAATATTAATTTTATTCGAGGTAATATACTGTCCTCGTGGTATGTAGATATGCCGATTATCAACATTTATACCCAAAAAAAAAACCAAAATGTCAACGTATTTTGATTTTGTCCATTTTAAAAGAAAAACGATTATAGTAAAACGAATCTTTTTTTTTTCCTTTTTAGGCAACGAATGATATATGAATTTAATTATTTAATTTTCAAATAATCATTTGAAAATGCAACATTATTGATTTTATCATTGGTATGTTAGCGGATTTCCTATTTCTTAAGTTAGTAAAGTTGAGAATTTTTAATCGCAAAAATAGAGTTGTGGTTCTAATTTCAATAGAAGTCATATGGTTCTTTTGGGTTTTTTTTTTTTAATTTGGAAGTTGTTTTACTCACTGATAACCCATAATTAGTAAATATAGCGAGAAATTGTGACGCTGACAATTTTATTTTGTTATAAAATTTAATATGTACCTTAAAATTCTCTTATAATTTACCAACTATAATGAAATACTTCTAATTAAAAGATTTCTGTGTTTTCTAAAAGGTAATTTTGTGTTTTTTTTCTCCCTAGTTTTTTTTGTGTAATTCTTTCTAGGCGATTTTAATTTTATAAACTATGTTTTTCCATTTGGCTCTTGAAACCCTTTTAAGCAATATAAAGTTTTGGTGACAAAAAAACTTTATACTACTTGAAAATGATTTTATTTTTGTGCATACATTTTCTAGTTGCCTTACATTCATTATAGTATCAAAATATGTTATATATATAAGTCTTAAATAATTAAAAATGTTATTTACAAAAAAGTACAATCACATAAGACATGCGCATTTGCACAAGCAGAGATCGAGTCCCACTGCCTATATTATGTAGGAATTTGGCTAATAGACCGGCTTTTATGGCCCAATATTGACAAAAAAAAGGTTAAAACATGGTTTTAATTGATGAAATCAAGTTTAATTCACGATTATGGTATGATTAGTTTGGTTTTGGTTAAGTGGTATACAGTAGACCAATGTCAATTTGATTTGGTGGGGAAATTGGTATACAAACTTTTGGAGAGGGGGAAATTGAAATTTAACTTCTGTTGAGGGGAAAATTAGTTTTCAATCTTTATAGAGGAGGAAATTAAAAGAGGTCTATAGTTCGTGTAGTTCTAGTACTATATGATATTTCCAAGGGGGATTCACATCGTCGACCCTTATTAATGATCCAAAATTCCAAGTAATCCACATGCATGCATTCTTTTTACTCATTTTATCAATTCACGTGGACCCATGAACCCCACGAGATTCTCGAGTTTTTTTTTAATCTGGGAATTCAAACTGAAATCTAACCAATCAAATCAGTATCACCGACTAATCTGATTCTAAGTTTTAAATGAGGTTTTAGAAATAACTTTACTTTATTTTCATCTGACTAAATAACAATAAATTAGTTTCTAACAAAAACTGAATTCATGCTATTTATTTTTTTAATCAACTTTAATTGGTGTTAACAAATTAACTCATTTGTCAAATTTCTGGATATAAACCTTCGGCAACTTGCAAATCATATGCAGAATCCAAAAACAATACTTATACAAAATGTTATAACGTCACATACTAAAAAAATAGTCTTAGTCATTTATTTGATGCATACTTTTGACTCCTCATATACCCAAGTAAAAGAATAAATTCATAAATGACTAAGAATAATGACAAATTTAGTTCCACTACATTATCTTAACTCTCCACTATATTGTCTTTAACTCTGCAAAATGTAACTTCCTCCTCATTTTCTCTTATAAATGGATCATTTGGTAATTTCAAATAATCATTGTCACTTATTACAAATTATTTCTTCCAAATTTACATCAAATTAAACAAGATTAAAACTTTCAACCTCTCTTTTTTAGAATTGAAAGCTGGTCGGAGTTTACAACATGCCATTGCAAGACTTTTGCGCTTTTGGGAAGCACGCAATGTCAAGAAAGGTGGAGAGCTCATGGGAGTCAACATGTTGCTCATTGATGAAAAGGTATAATGACTTCCACGACTAACATAGAATGAACTACTCAAATACGACATGTATTTCTAAATATTATCTCTCATCCTTGTAATCAATGTAATCAATGGTTATGCAAGATTCTATGTTTTATTCTAAACCGTTCTTATCACCTTACTCCCACCACTTAGTTATTTTCAAGTTCTTAATATCATATATATATATATATATATATATATGTGTGTGTGTGTGATTTATAAAATCTTAGGATACTAAATATAGCAATCTAAAACGTTATGATTATCATTTTATGCAAAAGATATGGCAGATGAATTAGCTAGAAAACAGTTCAGCTATATCGTGACATCTGTGAATCCATTCATATAAATCTATAACTTAGCTTGACATTTATAAATACAAAAAAAATTGAAAAAAAATCTTCAAAGGCAGACAAATTCAAGATTCTGGTTTAAATCTCATAATCAATGATTACAAATATGATTAAATTAGTGTTTTAGTTGTAGAGATAAGTCATTACTCGATTAGCGCATTATCCTATTCTCTAACATAGAGACAAAGTCTGACCTGACTCTTGGTAAGATTAAAGTTAAATCTTATCTTAACTTTATGTTTACTCTTAATTGCTTTTTATATTGCAAATTAATTTACTCTTTTGATCGATACAAACAAAAGCACATGCTGCCATATAATATACTTTTATCATTCAAAAGTTATCTATAGCTCATTATTGAAAAAACTCTAGAATTCACAAAAAATATACGATAAATTTTATTATGATTTGATATTTGATTGATGGTTATTTTAATAACTAGAAATCTTAAGCTTAAGTACTAACTAAACTTTAGAGTTTACAGAATTCTGGGTGATTTTTTTTTATTACTTAAGATATTTTAGAAATGGTTTAAAATTTCTTTTTATAGTTTCAAAAACTCAAGTTATTATGAGTATGCTAGTTATATATATATATATATATATATATATATATATATATATATATATATATATCAATTAATTGTTCAAGGATTTGGAAATTGATATCACCTTACTATATATGAAAATAAAGAAATGAAAGATTTTAAGAATAGATTTTGATTAAAGATCGGATATTATCAATCCAATTATTAATAAAAAAAACTTAAACCGTACAAATAAGGGCAATCAAGTGAATTATCTAACTCATTTTTGATTTATTTGATTAATGTTATAAACCAAGTTGCTAATTTTGTGGTTTCATCTTATTTTTAAAGAGTGTGAATTAATTTTTATTAGGAGTATTATTGGATATAAGGAAATATTTTGGTTAAATGGTTAAAATATTTATTTTTATAAATTTTTCTACTAAAATTTGATTCTAGAAAAATAAGATAATATGCAAATATTATTGGTAATAGAATATGAATTCGTATTTCATTAAATAAATATAGTGCCCCATGTGACATGTGAGATACTGCTAATATCCATGGACTAAATAATTTTAAAATGAAAGAAAATCTACATAAAATACATTTTGGAATTTACTGATATATGGCAGTCATAATCGACTACACCTATGCAAGACTTGGAATATATTAAATACAGTGTAGTCATAATGGAATCTTTATGCTAGATCTTTATTTGTAAGGAAATGAGATACATTTTCAAAATGATTTTCTTACTTTGCTTTTTTAGTTGAAACACAATTTTCTTTAACTTTCCCTAGCTAATTATTGATAAAACAAGTAGTACCAGTTAACTAGGTGGTGATCTTCATCAATATAAAAAATTTAAAATATGAAATAAAAATATATATATTGTAATAATTAAAAATTTCTTAAATTTATGGATTGTTTTAGTGATGTTAACTTATCTTCACAAGTTGCAAAAAAAGGCAAATTAGCAAATCGACAAAGGAAAAATGGAAAATAGAAAGTAATTATTGGAAAATAGACTAGACTGGCCTCATAAGTAATATGTAAAGATAAATATTATATTTTTTTTTCCCAGTCAAAAAATTTATTGCTGCTCAAAAATTCTATGCGCCACCATAATAATTAGGTCAGATGTAGTTGAACATTCTATAAATGGTCACTCGTGTCATGTCTTGATTAGTATTCACAAAATCTAAATTTTGGAAAAAAATCCTTAAGGTTGCATACATTATTCTAAATTCTAAGATCAGATTTAGATTCTTCGAAAACTTTAATGTAATATTATATTTCTCATAATTTTATATCATTGATATAATTTATATTATATTAATTTATAATATTGCATGATTAACTTACTTTGTAAAAGATAGAATTATAAAAACTCTAGTTTTTTCTTTATTACAAACCATTTACATTATATGTTAGATGTTACTAATTCAAGTATGTATATATATATATATAATTGTTCATAGAATTAAAGACTAGTAGACTGACTCACTGATGTATTGTCACATCTTCGTAATTAGCATAAAGTGAAACCCAAGTTCTCTTTTTTTTTTTTTTTTTTTTTTTGGTCAAAGAACCAACTTCTCTATTATTCAACATCTTACAGATTCTCAAATGCATGTATTATTCATGAAACTTTAGTAATTCAATGTAAAAAAGATAAATTAATTTCCTCTTTTTTATATGGATAAGATAAATTAACTTTGAATTTTTGTTTCTAAATGAAGTCGACATTGCAAGTGGTCTTTAGTCTAGTGGCAGACGGTAAGTCCACATAAGACATGCGCACTTGCACAACTAGGGATCGAGTCCCACCGCCTACATTATGTAGGAACTTGGTTAATAGACCGGTCTGTTGTGGTCCAATGTTGACAAAAAAAAAACGAAGTCGACATTAATAGTATGTTTCCGTTTAATAAACTAGAGCAATCAAGAGACCATAATAATACTCTTACAACCCCATGTTATGTGTCATATTCAATTTCTTAAAATCATATTTCTTACTTTTCATAAACACATGTAAAATTTTGGATAACTGATTAATTGCCCATATCTACCGTATTTATCACTGAAATCATATATTCTCACATAATATATTTGAAATTTAAACTATGGATCATGTTTTATCGATCCAATTGTTAATAGAAAAACATTAGAAGAGTTAAGTAATCCAAAGGCTGCTTCTATACAAACAATTTACAAAGGCTTTATGATTGTGATTGTGGTAAACGACAATACAAAGTGTTTGGTATACAATTTGATAGTTTGTATATAGTAAACATCCGACGATGCTTAGATGTTACCAATTTAATTTCTTTTTAAGATTTGGTCTTATCTTGTAAAGATTGTAATAATATATTGTCTTGTGTTATTTAATATAAGTTAAGAGGTTTGAAAGAGACTAGTTTATATTCAAATGGTGTTAGATTAATGTATGACAAGTTCTTTTAATAAGTTATTTAGAATAATGGGTTTTTTAGAAAGAAATATTAATATAGGGGTCTATGTGTAAAGTCTACAATTGTTCATGTCTTACATGACTCCACATGTTTAGTGATTACTGACCAGCTCGATATGTGGTCGCACTAGCATTGAAATATGAAAGGTTTTTATTTTATTTTTAATATTAGATAACAATTAGCCGATCTATTAGTCAAGTTCTTATATAATATAGGTAATGAGACTCGATCATTAGATGTAAGATAGTGCATGTCTTTATTGAGTTTATCACCTGCCACTAGACAGTAAAATTAGATCCATGAATGTTTTTATTTTTCTTTTTTTCATTATAAATAATACAATAAAATATATTATAAGAACAAAATTGGAAATTTCTCTAACTTTGTTCAGTGTTCTCTATGTTTTTCTGTTTGTTAAAGAATACTAAAATTTCATCAAATGCATTATATTTCATTTTGTCAATAGTTGGTTATACAAAACTCAATATATGATGTAACTCTTAAACTCTTAATATGAATTTTTAGAGACAAACTCCAATAAAAAAATAATAGAAATAAATATTTAACGATATAACCAAAACACTTCCCCACAAACTAAACATATCATAAGAACTTCGCAGAATTTCATGTTGCATAATCACAAATATAAAAAATCTCCTTAATGTCATTGGCTTTAAAGACTGTAAATGTGGTTTAAATCATAATTATTCAACTAATTACTTAGAAAAAATGCTTTAAAATGATATTGGAAGTATATTAAATATTGATTTTCTATGGAATTGAAGGACTATTATAGAAGTGATTTTGTTTTCTGAAAAAGACATTCAATTTCTTTAGGTTGATGCAATACATACATGAATTTCAGTAAGATTCTTAAAAAAACCCAATTTTAGGTATGTTTTATTTTCTCTAAATCTTTGGGGTATGTTTACAAAACTAAGGTGGACGGTATATTTATTTACATTTAACAATATTAAATCTACTAAGAAATTATTAATAAATTAAGGAAACACATACATATTTGTTAATATAAAAGAAAGTAAATAAAATTAAATATAAAATTCTAGTAGTTAGAATGATTCAACGAATGACTTGATATCAAATATTTGATTCATCTCTATTACATATAGTAGATTAAATAAAAAACTTATGGGTAGATTTTATACTATGGTCTATCAAATTGTTGAAAAAAGAATTAAATATAAAAATATATAAAATGTGACAGCTAAATATAGTCAGGTTCAAAGTTGAATAGGAAGAAGAATCTGTAGAATATTCGTGGGACTGAGTAAAAGATAGAATTAAATTGAATAAAATATTTAGTGCCAAAAATGAATAAAATCTCTATTGCATGTTGAAAAACTATATAAACATGTCAAAAACTAATTTAGTGGACTAGTGAAGTTTAAAATTTTGTTATAGTTATAACTTATAACATATAATTATATAACAAAATCATCTTTCAGAAATGTGAAAACGTATAAGTTTGTTGAATAATGTAAATAATAAATAGTAGCAGAACTATTTTTCAAAATGTGAATTTGATGAGTCGTCCTAGAGGTTTTTTCAATTATAAATTTATTGCTACTTTATTCAAATATATAAAAATTTAAGAGTTAACAAATCTTTACATGACGAAAAAAAAATCTTTACATATACTCTACTTAATAATCAAATGGAAATTTTAGCATATTTTCTATTACTTGAATTTTAAATTTTAAGTTTTTTTTTTGTATTGTTAAAATTTATCTCTTTTTTAAGAATTAGTTATATATACAACTCTAAAAGATAAAACTAAAAAAAACTATAGTCAAAAACAGTTATTATTTTGACAAACAATAGTCAAAATTAGTCTTAAAAAGGATTTGCACAATAACTCAAAATTACACTCAATTGTGTAAAATTAGACCTCACTAAAAATTTAATGGGACCAACAAAAATATTATTAAAAATAGGTAAAACACTCTTTCCTCGTTACTTCATTTTAAAATAAAAAATCCAAAATAACAAAAAATGTAGTCAAATAAAAAATTAAATAATAATAAATTCGTCAGCATACACGGCAAAAACTCTCATTATATAACTCTGCCATAGTTGCAGAGAGTCACACAGAGATTCACAGAAAAAAAAGCTTTAAAAAAAAAGAGAGCAACGTTTCCAGATTTCGATACTCCCAATTAACTTTTTTTTATATTCTCGAATATTCATCAAAAAGATGAATTCAGAATCATTAGAAAATCTCCACCGTCCATTGATTGAATCATCGAAATCGTTCATCGATTATCGACTCGAGACAGTGTTGACGGATCGAGAATTGCCGTATTATCGCCGGATTTATTTGGCGATGATGATAGAATTGAAGTTTCTTTTTCATTTAGCAGCTCCGGCGATCTTCGTTTATGTCATCAACAATGGAATGTCGATTCTTACTCGTATCTTCGCCGGTCACGTCGGAAGTTTTGAACTCGCCGCCGCTTCTCTTGGAAATAGTGGTTTCAATATGTTCACCTATGGCCTTCTGGTAAATTAGCACAAACCCAGAAAAATAATATGCCTTAATTTTTTTTTTTTTGTTTAAGTCAAAAATAATAACAAAATCGTATCGATAGCCTAATCGCCAAACACTTAATTAACAAACCCACATGCTATTTGCCGGAGTCGAACTCCGGTGGTTAAGATAGCAGATATCAATATTTAACCATTTTTCTTGATAAATCCACAAAACCTATCCATAACTCAATACCAACCTAAGAATTTTTAGAGTCGAACTCAAGTAGAGAAGACTAGGTTTAACAAATTTTCTTCATAAATTCACAAACTTTTTTAGATTTATTGGATTTGATTAATAACCAATTAAGACCCTTTTAAAAAGTCATAATTTTTAACTAAAATCTCTGTTTTTTTACCTCGATCTATTGTAAAGTCAAGAAATTAATTGAAAATTTGAATTAAAACAGTCTAAATCTAATATATTTTTGACTTGATTTGTTTGGCGATGTAGCTTGGAATGGGAAGTGCAGTAGAAACATTATGTGGTCAAGCACATGGAGCTCATAGATACGAAATGCTTGGAGTTTATCTACAAAGATCAACAATTGTTCTAATCATAACATGTATACCAATGTCATTTCTCTTCCTCTTCTCAAATCCAATCTTAACATCACTCGGAGAACCAGATCAAGTTGCATCAATGGCTTCTGTATTCGTTTACGGTATGATCCCAGTGATCTTCGCTTACGCAGTCAATTTCCCAATCCAGAAATTCTTACAAGCTCAAAGTATCGTCACACCAAGTGCTTATATCTCTGCAGCAACATTAGTGATCCATTTGGTTTTGTCTTGGGTTGCTGTTTATCGACTTGGTTATGGTCTATTGGCTTTGTCTTTGATTCATAGCTTGTCTTGGTGGATCATTGTTGTGGCTCAGATTGTTTATATCAAAATGAGTCCAAGATGTCGAAGAACTTGGGAAGGTTTTAGTTGGAAAGCTTTTGAAGGTCTTTGGGATTTTTTCAGATTATCAGCTGCTTCAGCTGTTATGCTTTGTCTTGAATCATGGTATTCTCAGATTCTGGTTTTACTCGCTGGACTTCTTAAGAACCCTGAACTCGCTTTGGATTCACTCGCTATCTGGTAATTATTTCCGATTCATAGTTAAAGTCTATTTCCTAAAACTTTTTTTAAGATAAATTTCTGAAAATAGTTTTAATTCTTACAAATTTGAGACTTGAATTCGTTTTAGTTTAGTCCAACTTTAGTAGAGCATGAAAATCATTTTTTTGTTTTTAAAGTAATTTTGAGTTATATATTTCAAAATTTAATTTCTGTGTCTAAAATGATTTTTTCAATGAATCTGAAAATAAAACAAATAATTAGTCACATCTTTTCTAAATAATAATAATATAAATTGTCGCATTAAGGCGACAATAATGTAATTACTGTAGTGATTAATTATTTGAAGTAACTAGTGAAATTTTAATTATTTCTGTGTTTAAAACGATTTTAACAATGAATCTGGAAATAAGACAAATAATAAGCCACATCTTTTACAAAAAGTAGTAATATAGTCTGTCCTATTAAGGTGATAAAATTGTAATTATTGTGGTTTGATTAGTTAAAGTAAATTTTTTAAACCTTTTTCACTTAAAACATTAGATTTTTTTTTTGCCTTTTAATAGGTTTCTTTTCTAACTTTTGAGGTGTAACAAAAACGTTACTGTTGTGAGATTATAAATTTTTTTTTTCATTTTTCATTTTTTTTCTTTCTTTCATTTTTTTTTTCTGGTCTTAACAAATTTTATTTCTTACCTTTCGAGACTAAACAAAATAAATTCCAGAAAAGGAAATAGAAAACACTAATTTGAGTATGTCCAAAATATAGTAAAATTGTGAAATGAAAATTAGCTGTAAATTTCTTTTTTTTTAATTTCCACTATAATTAACAATGAATCCAGAAGATAGGACAAATATATTGTCGCATTATGGTGTGACATAGTTATAGTAGTTGGTATTTATTTAAAGTGCTTTGTGACTTGTTTTGTTTCTTTATGTAATAATAGCCGAAAATGACGGCGACTCTTAAACCTCGTCACGTCTTTATCTTATTCAATAGAAGATCTTTACGTTTTTTTTTGGCTTCACTTTTGTCGTTTTGTATGTTTTAACTGCGTGTCGTTTCTAGGTAGTAAGAAAAAACGGCATACATTTGCACATACCAAAATGATCAAACACTAATTTTGTTCTTTGTTTTGTTTCTGTTTTGCAGTATGTCAATTTCTGCAATTTCTTTCATGGTCTCAGTTGGATTCAATGCTGCTGCAAGGTTGGTATCAAATAAATAACTTTATTTTCATCCAACTATTAATAATTTTTTTTATTATACTAATATATAATGTTTTTATGTATATATAGTGTTCGGGTGAGCAATGAATTAGGAGCCGGAAACCCAAGAGCAGCCGCATTTTCCACTTTAGTAACAACCGGAGTATCATTCTTACTAGCGGTTTTTGAAGCAGTCGTACTTATGTCTTGGCGAAATGTGATCAGTTACGCCTTTACTGATAGTCCTGCAGTAGCCGAAGCCGTTGCTGATTTATCTCCATTTTTAGCTGTTACTATCATTCTCAACGGAATTCAGCCGGTTTTATCTGGTAAAGAAAAACCCTATATTTCATATTAAATTTTATTATATAATATAATAAAAATAGTGAAATTTTGTAACTTTTTTTAAATATCAAAATATTAATTAAATTATAAAATAAAATGGGATATTTTAGGTGTGGCTGTTGGATGTGGATGGCAAGCATTTGTGGCTTATGTCAATATTGGATGTTACTACGTTGTGGGAATTCCAATTGGATTTGTTCTTGGATTCACTTATGATATGGGAGCTAAGGTAAAATATAATAAATTTAATATTTATATAATTTAATTTTCTTTACAATAATTGTTACAATATTAAATATGAATAGCTGTAATAATTAATGTGTATCTTATTAAATGGTGCAGGGAATATGGACAGGGATGATTGGTGGTACATTAATGCAAACATTAATCTTAGTGATTGTCACATTTCGAACTGATTGGGACAAAGAGGTAATCATTTTAGATATAAAGCATTTTATTGTTTTATAACTAAAAGTGATTAGGCACAAATCTCATTGAATCATTGTAGTAATTAATTACTATTTTTATTTTTAGGTTGAGAAAGCTAACAGCCGTTTGGACCAATGGGAAGAGAGCCGTGAGCCACTTTTGAAACAATAAAGAAAATAAATAAAAGGATTTTATTATTTTATTTTATTTGTTGGGAGTTTTGAGGTCAAATTTGAATCAAATTTTTTGTTTCCCTTAAAATGGCGATAGAGGAATAAAAGAAAAGAGAAAAAAAATGCAGATTCAATTGTTAAACTCTCGTTTTTCAATTGTAAAATGTATTGTCGCTTTGTTGATTAATGACTCTTGAAAATTTGGGTATTTTCAGAGTGATTGTGGTGGGAAAAAAGAAATTGAATTGGTTTTTGTTTGAATGAAATTTGAGAGTTTAGATTAGAAAGCTAAGTTGTATTCTATTGCATTGTAAGAGTGAATATTATATATATATATATATATATATATTAGAGATAATGAGTTTTTTTTTCAACATTGAACTATAACTGGCCGGTCCATTAGCTAAATTCCTACATTATGTAGGCGGTGAGATTCGATATCTGGATGTGCAAGTACGCCTGTTTTTAGTAGATTTACTATTTGCCATTTACTAGCTTTTTGGACGATTAAATTTTTTTTATATAACTCTTAATAAATGTGTTTTTATTAGGATTTGGGACCAATAGAAGATGGAACAATCTTGGTCCCAAGAAAAATGAAAAGGAAAGTAGTCCAATCAATGAATTATTCTTCTTTTTCTAAGTATGAAGCATTTTAAAATCATAAATTAAAAAGATAATACTTGTTTTGTGGATGCGGCATGGTGCACGAGCTCAAAGGTGTGTTGATGAGAGCAATGATCGAGGATACCATTAACAGAGACTTTTCCAACCTGATAATCAAATCTAATTTCCGTTCACTCATTCGAGTCATAGAAACTGGCGCTCTCCTAATACTAAGGATTTGATATCAAATTTGATTCGATCTTCTCTTTTGGTTTGGTCAACATGCGAAATTATATAATAAATCATTTTGGTGTTACAGAGTGGCATAAGCATATCCTAACTCTTTGTCCGAGAATTCACATGTACAATACTAAAATTAAAAAAAACTTATTTTTTCTTAATTGGTAACCAAAGAATTTTTCAGAAAAAGATAAAAAAATTTTGATTAATTTTTTTTTTAATAATTAGATGATAAAATCTAAACATTTTAACCCTAAATAATAGTCTGCGAAATTATGTGACTATAGAAAAAATTTCTTCTTAAATTCTTATATATTTGTTTGTTTTTTAATCACAATCATATTCAAACAAAAAATTAACCTAAAATAATTTCTTTTAATAACGATGACTACAATATTCAACTGTACATTAAACAATGTTACATATTTGATAAATTCTGAATATAACTTTTCAAAATTTTTTTGTAGTCACATATATGTAGTTATTTCTAGTGCTTGCTTTTGCACAAAAGAAAATAGCTTTCTCGATATTGAAATATTAAATTTTTGTATAACATATAATTTTGTTGTTGTTATAAGGCTTTCATATTACATCATAATTTGTAAATGTTGAAATCGAATAAGATTTTATTATCAGTATAACAAATAGTTGGTTTCAAATTTTAAAACAATTATAAAACCACAAAATTCATGTATTATATTCGAAAAACATATGCCGTAATTTATTTGTGCTTCATGTGACATGAATTTTATTCAATTTGTTTTGATATCATGTAAATTTCGTTGTATTCTGTCTATAATACACCGACCACCATTATTTTTCATCATTTTGTATGTTTTCTAAGTCGATTATGAGATTGATCTTCCAACGCAACTGAATAATTATCGAAATTATTATGATGTTTAATTAATATAATTAATTTTAAGAATCCATAGTTTCAATTATTGAGTCCAATTTACAAGTAACGAACATGATTGCTTTTGTCGTTGTTAATATACTTTCCATAGTTTTTTTAGCTCATTTATTTATTTATATAGTTTTTTTATTTAAAGTAATTCTTTTAATTCTTTTACGGCTTGTCTATTTGTTTTTTTCCTTTTTAAAGAAATTTGTTTAAGATTTTTTTTAAGATTTGTTTTCAGGTGCTTCGTTTGTATTAGGGTCATAAGTTTGTACTTTCGGCGATCACACTAATTTGTTGACATTAGCACGTGTTGTACTCTCAAATTATATATTCAATCATTTTATCAAAAATGAAAAAATCTAAAAATAAAAAAGATGAGTAATCATCTTTGTTAATCGGCTCAAAAAATATATAATTAAAAAATAGTTGACATATAAATTGAATTTTGTCGATTTAATTAGTAGCTGTGTAGAAAGATGATAATTTCAGTTTTATGACATAAGTTCATTAAAAAATTGGACTTAATTCTCGAAATATGGAACATATTCTTTAGGTTAATTAGTTCTAGATGTTAGAAATCCTAATTATTCGAATATAATTATTTAACATGATATATGTAAAAATAAATAACAAAGTCCTAAAAATTG
>OY986984.1:16159842-16164842 GCA_963920545.1 Lepidium didymum | reverse complement strand
GAATCTTTTGGTAACTATCATGAGATTTATGCACACTATCTAATAGTAAGAAGTGTAAAAAAAGAAACTTTTTGTATATATATTCGAACCACAGTTGGTCATATTTCTTTTTATCGAGAAATCGAGGAAGCTATACAAGGTTTTTCTCAAGCCTGTTCATATGATACCTAATAATATGGTATTAAAAAAAGTAATTCTAGGACACCCGTGTGAATTTGGACCTCTCCGATTCAACTCGGACCATAGTTCCTGACCTAAAATTCTACGCAAATCAAGATCGAGAAAAGGAAGTTTTGCAATCATTGACTCAAACTCATTGTCGAATCCCATTCAGTAGAATATGGAGGTACTTATGGCGGAACGGGCCAATCTGGTATTTCACAATAAAGTGATAGATGGAACTGCTATTAAACGACTTATTAGCCGATTAATAGATCACTTTGGGATGGCATATACATCACACATCCTAGATCAAGTAAAGACCCTAGGTTTCCAGCAAGCCACTGCTACATCCATTTCATTAGGAATTGATGATCTTTTAACGATACCTTCTAAGGGCTGGCTTGTCCAAGATGCTGAACAACAAAGTTTGATTTTGGAAAAACACCATCTTTATGGGAATGTACATGCGGTAGAAAAATTACGCCAATCTATTGAGATATGGTATGCTACAAGTGAATATTTGCGACAAGAAATGAATCCTAATTTTAGGATGACGGACCCCTTCAATCCAGTCCATATGATGTCTTTTTCGGGAGCTAGGGGAAATGCATCTCAAGTACATCAATTAGTGGGTATGAGAGGATTAATGTCGGATCCCCAAGGACAAATGATTGATTTACCTATTCAAAGCAATTTACGCGAAGGACTGTCTTTAACAGAATATATTATTTCTTGCTATGGAGCTCGTAAAGGAGTTGTAGATACTGCTGTACGCACATCAGATGCTGGATATCTTACGCGTCGACTTGTTGAAGTAGTTCAACATATTGTTGTACGTAGAACAGATTGTGGCACTATCCGAGGGATTTCTGTGAGTCCTCGAAATAAAAATCGAATGATGTCAGAAAGAATTTTTATCCAAACATTAATTGGTCGTGTCTTAGCAGACGATATATATATAGGTTCCCGATGTGTCGCCTTTCGAAATCAAGATCTTGGGATTGGACTTGTCAATCGATTAATAACCTTTGGAACACAATCAATATCTATTCGAACTCCCTTTACTTGTCGGAGTACATCTTGGATCTGTCGATTATGTTATGGTCGGAGTCCCACTCATGGTGACCTAGTTGAATTGGGGGAAGCTGTAGGTATTATCGCGGGTCAATCTATTGGCGAACCGGGGACTCAACTAACATTAAGAACTTTTCATACCGGCGGAGTATTTACAGGCGGTACTGCCGAACATGTACGAGCCCCTTATAATGGAAAAATAAAATTCAATGAGGATTTGGTTCATCTTACACGTACACGTCACGGGCATCCTGCCTTTCTATGTTATATGGACTTGTCTGTAATTATTGAGAGCGAAGATATTATACATAGCGTGACTATTCCACCAAAAAGTTTTCTTTTAGTTCAAAATGATCAATATGTGGAATCAGAACAAGTGATTGCTGAGATTCGCGAGGGAACATACACTTTTCATTTTAAAGAGAGGGTTAGAAAATATATTTATTCTGACTCAGAGGGCGAAATGCACTGGAGTACTGATGTGTCTCATGCACCCGAATTTACATATAGTAATGTACATCTCTTACCAAAAACAAGTCATTTATGGGTATTATCAGGAAATTCATGTGGATCTAGTCTAATTCTTTTTTCGATCCACAAAGATCAAGATCAAATGAACATACCCTTTCTTTCCGTCGAAAGAAAATATATTTCTAGCCTCTCAGTGAATAATGATCAAGTGAGCCAAAAAATTTTGAGTTCGGATTTTGCTGATAAAAAAAAATCAGGGACTCCCTATTATTCAGAATTGAATGGAATCTTAGGTACTAGTCATTATAATTTCATATATTCTGCTATTTTTCATGAGAACTCGGATTTATTAGCAAAAAGGCGAAGAAATCGCTTTCTCATTCCATTTCAACCGATTCAAGAGCAAGAGAAAGAATTCATACCGCATTCAGGTATCTCGATTGAAATACCCATAAATGGTATTTTTCGTAGAAATAGTATTTTTGCTTTTTTTGATGATCCTAGATACAGAAGAAAGAGTTCCGGAATTCTAAAATATGGGACTCTAAAGGCGGATTCAATCATCCAAAAAGAGGATATGATTGAGTATCGAGGAGTCCAAAAATTTAAGACAAAATACGAAATGAAAGTAGATCGCTTTTTTTTCATTCCCGAGGAAGTGCATATTTTACCCGAATCCTCAGCCATAATGGTACAGAACTATAGTATCATTGGAGTCGATACACGAATCACTTTAAATATAAGAAGCCAAGTCGGCGGGTTGATCCGAGTGGAGAGAAAAAAAAAAGGATTGAACTCAAAATATTTTCGGGAGATATCCATTTTCCGGACAAGACAGATAAGATATCCCGACACAGTGGCATCTTGATACCGCCAGGAAGGGGAAAAACAAACGCGAAGGAATCCAAAAAATTAAAAAATTGGATTTATGTCCAACGGATCACACCAACCAAGAAAAAGTTTTTTGTTTTGGTGCGGCCTGTAGCCACCTATGAGATAGCGGACAGTATAAATTTGGCAACATTCTTCCCACAAGATCTCTTTCGGGAAAAGGATAATATTCAACTTCGAGTTTTCAACTATATCCTTTATGGAAATGGCAAACCAACTCGAGGAATTTCTGACACAAGTATTCAATTAGTTCGAACTTGTTTAGTCTTGAATTGGGACCAAGACAACAAAAATTCTTCCCTCGAGGAGGTCCGTGCTTTCTTTGTTGAAGTAAGTACAAAGGGTTTGATTCGAGATTTCATAAGAATTGGCTTAGTGAAATCCCATATTTCCTATATAAGAAAAAGGAATAATCCGCCAGATTCGGGATGGATCTCTGCAGATCACATGAATCCCTTTTATTCGATTTCTCCCAAGGCTGACATTCTTCAACAATCACTTAGACAAAATCACGGAACTATTCGTATGTTCTTAAATAGAAATAAGGAATCCCAATCTTTGTTAATTTTATCATCATCTAATTGTTTTAGAATCGGTCCATTTAATCATGTAAAATATCACAATGTGATAAACCAATCAATAAAAAAAAAACCTCTAATTACAATTAAAAATTCGCCGGGCCCCTTAGGAACAAGCATTCCAATTTTGAATTTTTATTCGTTTTTGCCTTTACTAACTTATAATCAGATCTCTGTAATTAAATATTTGCAACTTGATAACTTAAAATCTATTTTTAAAGTAATTAACTCTTATTTAATCGATGAAAAAGGAAGAATTTTGAATCTAGATCCATACAGTAACGTTGTTTTGAATCCAATCAAATTGAATTGGTATTTTCTTCATCAAAATTATTATCATAATTATTGTGCGGAAACATCCACAATAATTAGTCTTGGAAATTTTTTTTGTGAAAATGTATGTATCGCCAAAAAAGAACCACACCTAAAATCGGGTCAAGTTTTAATTGTTCAAAGGGATTCTGTAGTAATAAGATCCACTAAGCCCTATTTGGCGACTCCGGGAGCAAAAGTTCATGGGCATTACAGAGAAGTTCTTTACGAAGGGGATACATTAGTTACATTTATATATGAAAAATCGAGATCCGGTGATATAACACAAGGTCTTCCAAAAGTAGAACAAGTGTTAGAAGTCCGCTCGATTGATTCAATATCGCTGAACTTAGAAAAGCGGATTAAGGGTTGGAATAAGTGCATAACAAGAATTCTTGGAATTCCTTGGGGATTCTTGATTGGTGCTGAGCTAACTATAGTGCAAAGTCGTATTTCTTTGGTTAATAAGATTCAAAAGGTTTATCGCTCCCAGGGGGTGCAGATTCATAATAGGCATATCGAAATTATTGTACGTCAAATAACATCAAAAGTTTTGGTTTCAGAAGAGGGAATGTCTAATGTTTTTTTACCTGGAGAACTTATTGGATTGTTACGAGCAGAACGAACGGGGCGTGCTTTAGAAGAAGCAATCTGTTATCGAGCCGTTTTATTAGGAATAACTCGAGCATCTTTGAATACTCAAAGTTTTATATCCGAAGCAAGTTTTCAAGAAACTGCTCGAGTTTTAGCAAAAGCTGCTCTTCGGGGTCGTATCGATTGGTTGAAAGGCCTGAAAGAAAATGTTGTTCTAGGGGGGGGTGATCCCCGCCGGGACCGGATTCAACAAAGGATTGGTGCATTGTTCACGGCAACATACCAACATTCTTTTGGAAAAAAAAACCAAGAATTTATCTTTATTCGAGGGAGATATGAGAGATATTTTATTCTACCACAGGGAATTTTGTGACTCTTCTATTTAAAAATAAGACTTTTCTAGGATTTAATGATTCCTAATAGCGGATTCCTATTTTGAATTTCATTTTTTGTTGTTTGCTGTAGTCATTTGTTTTGGTAATTTGTTAACACTAATAAAGATAATAATGAATACAAAATAATGGCTTGGCTCATGCATAAATGGCCCATCCCCGGTACAAGAGAAGGTTCCATCGGAACAAATTTTTATTTTAGTTTGGGGTACTCCCCTTTTTAAGTGTGAAAAGAAATGACAAAAAGATATTGGAACATCGATTTGGAAGAGATGATGAGAGCAGGAGTTCATTTTGGACATGGTACGAGGAAATGGAATCCTAGAATGGCCCCTTATATTTCTGCAAAGCGTAAAGGTATTCCTATTATAAATCTGACTAGAACTGCTCGTTTTTTATCAGAAGCTTGTGATTTAGTTTTTGATGCAGCAAGTAGGGGAAAACAATTCTTAATTGTTGGGACAAAAAATAAAGCAGCTGATTTAGTGTCGCGGGCTGCAATAAGGGCTCGGTGTCATTATGTTAA
>OY986984.1:16147342-16154842 GCA_963920545.1 Lepidium didymum | reverse complement strand
GGCCGATCTTTTTAATGCTGGAATCAGACCCGCTATTAATGTAGGGATTTCTGTCTCGAGAGTAGGATCCGCCGCTCAAATTAAAGCTATGAAACAGGTAGCCGGAAAATTAAAATTGGAATTGGCGCAATTCGCTGAATTAGAAGCCTTTGCCCAATTTTCTTCTGATCTCGATAAAGCTACTCAAAATCAATTGGCAAGAGGTCAACGATTGCGTGAGTTACTGAAACAATCCCAATCAGCCCCTCTCACAGTGGAAGAACAGATAATGACCATTTATACCGGAACAAATGGTTATCTGGATGGATTAGAAATTGGACAAGTAAGAAAATTTCTCATTCAATTACGCACTTACTTAAAAACGAATAAACCTCAGTTCCAAGAAATTATATCCTCTACCAAGACATTAACCCCTGAAGCAGAAAGCTTGTTGAAAGAAGGTATTCAAGAGCAACTGGAACGTTTTCTACTTCAGGAGAAAGTATAAAAAAAGAAACGAAACGGATCATTCTTTTTTTTGATTCTATTCTTTAGTCAATTTTATTCTTTAATTTGAATTAAATTTTTCAGAAATTCTATAATATAAATAGAAGTCTATAAGTTAAGTATATATATAATATAAAGAAGTATATAACTAATATCTGTTTAATATTAAATCTTCAAGCATTCAGAAATTCTTTCTTATTCTATTTCTTTCTTATCTTTTTTTCGAAATAGAATATATATAATACAAATGGAAATAATAGATAAATATCAATATATTGATATCTATATTGATATTGCGTCCAATAGGATTTGAACCTATACCAAAGGTTTAGAAGACCTATGTCCTATCCATTAGACAATGGACGCTTTTCGCTTTTTTTGACTTTCCTTTTGTAAAAAAAAGAATGGGCGAAACCTTTTTAGCAATTGTGTATTGAATTCACTTCAATACACAATTGCTATTAGACAATTCTAATAGAGAAATAGAGAAAGTGGTCTCTATTAAAAAGAGGCAATTTTTAATTTAGAGCGGGTAGCGGGAATCGAACCCGCATCGTTAGCTTGGAAGGCTAAGGGTTTTAGTCGACGTCGATTGATCATTTTTATATTTTTAACGTCTCTAATTCAAAACCGAACATGAAACTTTGATTTCATTCGGCTCCTTTATGATGGATGGAGAAATTCCCAAATAAAAAAAGACGGGAACGAAATCAAAATTCGACGCATAACATCTATGTTAGCTTTTTTTTCCGTCTGGGTGCTTTCACAGAAAATTTTGCTTTCTAGATGATCCTTCTAGAAGATAGATCAGGAGAACTCAACCAATCTTTCTAGTTACTTCGTTCTTTATTTCTATTTAACGGAATTCTTAGGAAAAGTATTTTGTTTCTACCGAGCTAAAACAATATAATATGTCGATGTCTTTAGTAAACTAAAGTTTTCGTTTAATAGCTATTTTGCTTCAATTTTTTCTATACGAAACATAATTTTTGAATTGGATGACTATTTACAATTCAATAAGTATAACAAGAGGATCCATGGATAAAGCTAGAAAAGTTTCTTTCTAATCGTAACTAAATCCTTTTAAGAAATAAAGTTTTTTATCGGAAGATGAATCAAACCGAGAGACCCTTTAACTATTAAAGGGATTAAAGGAACGACTCACACTTTTACCACTAAACTATACCCGCTACAATGCAATTATTGCATATAAATTGACCTTTTGTCGAACAAAATAATCGGGGGTGTAATAAAAAAAATCTGAAAAAAATTTCGAAAATTCTAGCGTTGACTTAATAAAATTAGTAAAAACGGAGTCGATTCCATTTTTTTTAATTTAAGATCTTTTTTGTCTAAAAATCTATCGGATGAGTCTTTTTAACTTTAACAAAAAAAGGCCCGGCTGGGGACTGACCAGGCCAGGCTATTAAAATAAAAAAGATCTTTTACTTGTGTTTTGACGAGACAAAATAAAAAAAAGATTCTCTATTTCTATTATTGTGGTTTTATTTATTTATCTTTCGAGTTCGCGCCTTTTCTTTATCTAATCTTTATCTAAATTTTTTATGTAAATAGAATTACTGAGAAAGTTCTATAAAAAAAGTTATAGTAATATATATAGTATATATAAATATATGATAAATATATTTATATAATAAAAAAGAAATTCTATATATATAATAAAATATAGAAAATTAAAATATATATATATAATATTAAAATATATATATAATATATAGAATAATCTATAAAAAAAGAAAGCTTTTTAAGAATAAAGTGGAGAAGGTTCTTTTTCAAGCCTTTTTTTTGTCTAATGGAACCTAAGTAAGTATCCCTTTTCGATTAGGAGAGATGGCTGAGTGGACTAAAGCGTTGGATTGCTAATTCATTGTACCAGTTAATCGTACCGAGGGTTCGAATCCCTCTCTTTCCCTTTCTCCTTTTGATGATGTGTAATAGAAAAAATCCTAATAAAATTCGAGCATTTCCACTAATTAAATAAAGCAATAAAAAACCTTTCTTTTTTATTCTTCACGTCCCGGATTACGTCCTGGATCATTAGATAGAAATCCAAATATGAAGAGAGAAACAAAGAATATAACTACAGTGTATACAAAAAGTTTGAGAGTAAGCATTACACAATCTCCAAGATCTTACTAAAAAAAAAAGAGAATAGATTCTCTATTTTTATACCAAATATCTAATTTTGATACCAATAAATCAAGTGATTTATTTTTTTCTAGAAAATAAATAAAAAAAAGGTTTCAGAAAGTCATTTGTAAATAGTCGAGTCTTTCATATTCAAACAGATTTGCATACCAACATCTAGATATTTTTTTTGGTGAACTCGAATCTAATTAGGTTCTTTCATTTAGGGAAAAGAGGATAAAATTTAGGAAATAGAATGATCCAGATTTAATATGTCTACCAAAAAAATTCAATGTTTGGATTGAGAGTTCCTTCATACGTCAATTTTTTTTTTAATCTTTTGAGTTGTTGGAAGAATAAAAATCGTGAATTTTTTTAAGACAGTATTAATAATTTCATCGAAAACTTACAGCGGCTTGCCAAACAAAGGCTAAGAGAAGAAAGAAAAGAGGTATTACGGACATAACATCCACGATTGGATTCAAAAAGGCGTAGGCCTCCGGCAATTTGGCGACTAAAAAAGTGCTTGAAAAAAAGGCAGAATTAAAACAAATACAGACCAAATTAAATATATTAAGCATAACAAAAATTGGTGTTCTTGTGGATAATTTAATTTTGATTGAGTTATTAATATATTTTTTTTTATAAGGAAAAAATAAAGATAGTCTAAAAAGACTTTATTGAACTTACTCAATCAAAAATCCTTTCATTCTCTTATGAGAATTAAAGAAATAATATTTTCATACAATATCTTAATTGAATTCTATCTAATGATCAATAAAATAAGTTTACTTTGCTATCTACACGTGTCAAAACTCTAGCACTAATCTAATCTATATTTAATTTGGGCTTAAATTGAATTGACGAACAACCAATAGAAATATTACTCTTTTAGTAGTCTTGAATAAAAATTGAAATGGGGCGTAGCCAAGCGGTAAGGCAACGGGTTTTGGTCCCGCTATTCGGAGGTTCGAATCCTTCCGTCCCAGAGTACAATCATTGCGGAATCAATCTTCTATTGCCTTTGTACACCATCTTTCTCTTTCTGTTTAAAAATCCAATTTTTTAAGAATAAAATATTGAAATGAAAAAAAGAATAAACTTATTTTTCATCATTTCAACCGAATTCAAAAAAATCTATTTGCTTTTTTAATTTGTGTGTGATGCGGTTAAGTAAGGTAGAACCATAGATTCTAAGAGTTTTAATAAAAATATATATATATATATATAGAAATATGGATTTCTATTCAAATTTCTATTTTACATATATACAATATAATATGGGATTCATTTGAATTCTGACTGAACCTTTTACGCGTAAATTCATTATTCCATTCATAGAGAAAGAAAAAGTATAGATTCCGATATACTGACTGAACTATGACTATTCATGATTCCATAATTGAATCAATTACACAAACTAGAGGAATGTTATGGTAAAACTTCGTTTAAAACGATGTGGTAGAAAGCAACGTGCGACTTGAATTGAAGGACATGATCTGCTGTGGATTTTTTGATCCGCCACTTTTTATATAGGAATATAGGTGCTCTTGGCTCGACATTTTGTGTTCTATTTTACTATAGTCCTACACTTTTTTGGAATATAAAAAAGAGTACAGGATGGAGCTCGAGGAGATTAGAAAGTTTTTATTCCTTTCGCAGGAGTAAGGATCTAGGGTTAGTGCGAATCAATAAGTTGGAACAACTTCGTAAGTCTTTTTATTTTTATATTGAAAAAAAAAGTCCTTTCAAGCAATTTTACAATGGAAATTTTCTTAAAATTGTAAAATTCTTTGAATCAAAACAAAAGTCTATCATGCGTGAATCAAGCGTTTGTATGATTCTTTGATAGAAAGAAAAGAAATCATAAACAAAATAAGGGGCTTGTTGCTGCCCTTTTTTAATAAAACGATTCAAGATCACCGAAGTCATGTCTAAACCCAAAGATTTAAAGTTAAAGTAAGGATAAAGAATCCTAAAACAAGGAAATCCAGTTTTCAATTGTTTGAACAACTAGATAAAAATGAAGAATCAAAATTGATTCTAAAAAATGAGACAAACAAAAAAAAGGGTTAGAGACTACTCAATAAAAAAAGTACTTAAGGATTCTCTGTTGAGATATTTGAGAGTTATTTAACTTGAGTTACGAGAGTACGAATGTTACGAATGTTTTTTATGGAAAAAATATTTACGGTTTCAATACTGGCTAGTTGATTTAATGTTTTGATTAATCTATTTAATATTTGAATTTTATACAGAGAGTTAACTTCTACTCATTGAATTTTTTTTCTCGAGCCGTACGAGGCCAAAACCTCTTATACGTTTCTAGGGGGGGTATTATTCATATACATCTATCCCAATGAGCCGTTTATCGAATCGTTGCAATTGATGTTCGATCCCGAAGAGAAGGAAGAGATCTTCGCAAGGTGGGTTTTTATGATCCGATAACTAATCAAACTTATTTAAATCTTCCTGCTATTCTCGATTTTCTTAAAAAAGGCGCTCAACCAACAAGAACAGTTCATGATATTTCAAAGAAGGCAGGGATTTTTACGGAATTAAGTCTTAATAAAACGAAATTGAATTAATGAAATATAAAAAAGAGGATGTGAAAGACTCGTATATAGCTTGGTATCTACTCTTTTCTTTCCTCCTCTTTCGCTCCCATCATATGTATTTTCGTTTATTAGAATTTCGATTTATTATTAGTAATTAGTATTCCTCCTAAGGTACGAATACTACAAAATACCCTGCTAACAACTACTATGTTTTATAATCATAAACAAATTTATGAAAAAAATTTGGGGTCTATTTTACTGTATATAAAATTATATATATAAAATATATATATTAATTCTGAATAAAACGAATATAGATATTAATAGATTATTTTATATATATATAATAATATATTAATTCTGAATAAAACGAATATAGATATTAATAGATTATTTTATAAATATATTATATGAATAAAAAAAATCTATTCATAAAAAATGAATTTAAAAAAGTATAAAAAGATTTGAGATTACCCTAACTGGCTTAGTTGTCATTCATTGTATGAAATACCAAACCAAGGGATTAAGCATTTTTATTTATTTTTTCTATTCTTTTAACTATATGAAAAATTCACAATCATATTGACAACAGTGTATGGACCAAATATAATTCTCTCATAGATAAATAGGTCTATTTATCCCTGACGCACACATTACTGGATTTTTCCTTTTTTTCTTTATTCTGGTTGTATCTACATATTTGCAGTACTTTCTTTTTTTTGTTTTTGGGGGTTGCTAACTCAACGGTAGAGTACTCGGCTTTTAAGTGCGACTAGCATCTTTTACACATTTGTATGAAGAAAAGAATTCGTCCAGATCTGCGGTAGAGTTTGTAAGACCACGACTGATCCTAAAAGGAATGAATGGAAAAAATAGCATGTCGTATCAAGAGAGAATTCCGAGAACTTTTTTTTCTTTTCTCGTCGGTACAACCTTGTTTTCGATGTCGAAAAAAAAAAGGAATTCCAATTTGGGTCAAGTGAATAAATATAAATGGATGGATAAAAAAACCAGTTTTCCTGATTCCAGGAAAAAAAAAGAAACGAGCTTCCATTCGTAATTTGAAAAATTACCCGATCTAATTTAATGTTAAAAATAGATTAGTGCCTAATACGGGTATGGGAAGGAATTTTTTTCTTGCGTGTTATTATCAATTTTTTCATGAGTCCTAATTATTTTTTTCCCTAGTCCGTTTGGGTTAGGTTGGAGATGGATGTGTAAAAGAAGCAGTATATTGATAAAAAATAGATATATTTCCAAAATCAAAAGAGCGATTAGGTTAAAAAAATAAAGGATTTCTAATCATCTTGTTTTGTTATTATAGAATATAACGAACAGAAACCTATTAAAGATAGAGAATCCGGTTAGCAGTTTCCCTGTTTATGAGGTATCTATTGCTTTCGTAGTCTAATACCTTATTTTGACTGTATCGCACTATGTGTCATTTCAGAACTCAAGAAAATAAAGATTTTACCTTCAGTTCAAATCGAATTTCAATCCAAATGGAGAAATTTCAAGGATATTTAGAGTTCGATGGGTTCGGCAACAGAGTTTTCTATATCCACTTTTTTTTCGGGAGTATATTTATGTACTTGCTTATGATCATGGTTTAAATAGATTAAATAGAAATCGCTCTATTTTCTTTGAAAATGCAGATTATGACAAAAAATATAGTTCACTAATTGTGAAACGCTTAATTTTGCGAATGTATGAACAGAATCGTTTGATTATTCCCACTAAGGACTTGAACCAAAATCATTTTTTGGGCATACTAGTCTTTTCTATTATCAAATGATATCTGTTTTATTTGCAGTGATCGTAGAAATTCCATTTTCCCTAAGATTAGGATCCTCTTTCGAAGGAAAACAATTAAAAAAATCTGATAATTTACAATCAATTCATTCAATATTTCCCTTTTTAGAAGACAAATTATCACATTTTAATTATGTGTTAGATTTACAAATACCTTACCCCATCCATCTAGAAATCTTGGTTCAAACCCTACGTTACCGGGTAAAAGATGCTTCTTCTTTGCATTTTTTTCGGTTCTGTCTATACGAGTATTGCAATTGGAAGAATTTTTATATAAAAAAAAAAGCAATTTTGAATCCAAAATTTTTCTTGTTCTTATATAATTCTCATATATATGAATACGAATCCATATTTTTTTTTCTACGCAAGCGGTCTTCGCATTTACGATCAACATCTTATGAAGTCCTTTTTGAGCGAATATTATTCTATGGAAAAATACAACATTTTTTAAAAGTCTTTGTTAATAATTTTCCAGCGATCCTAGGGTTGCTCAAGG
>OY986984.1:16137342-16142342 GCA_963920545.1 Lepidium didymum | reverse complement strand
GGTTGATTGTTTCACTCATGTATCTTACAAAAGGAAAAAAGATCTCTGAGAGTTGTTTCCGGGATCCGAAAGAGAGTACTTGGGTTCTCCCAATAACTAAAAAGTGTATCATGCCTGAATCTAACTGGAGTTCGCGGTGGTGGAGGAACTGGATCGGAAAAAAGAGGGATTTTTGTTGTAAGATATCTAATGAAACCGTCGCTGGAATTGATATCTCATTTAAAGAGAAAGATATAAAATATCTGGAGTTTCTTTTTGTATATTATATGGATGATCCGATCCGCAAGGGCCATGATTGGGAATTGTTTGATCGTCTTTCTCCGAGTAAGAGGCGAAACATAATCAACTTGAATTCGGGACAGCTATTCGAAATCTTAGTGAAAGACTGGATTTGTTATCTCATGTTTGCTTTTCGTGAAAAAATACCAATTGAAGTGGAGGGTTTCTTCAAACAACAAGGAGCTGGGTCAACTATTCAATCAAATGATATTGAGCATGTTTCCCATCTCTTCTCGAGAAACAAGTGGGCTATTTCTTTGCAAAATTGTGCTCAATTTCATATGTGGCAATTCCACCAAGATCTCTTCGTTAGTTGGGGGAAGAGTCCGCACGAATCGGATTTTTTGAGGAAAATATCGAGAGAGAATTGGATTTGGTTAGACAATGTGTGGTTGGTAAACAAGGATAGATTTTTTAGCAAGGTACGAAACGTATCGTCAAATATTCAATATGATTCTACAAGATCTAGTTTCGTTCAAGTAACGGATTCTAGCCAATTGAACGGATCTTCTGATCAATTCATAGATCCTTTCGATTCCATTAGTAATGAGGATTCGGAATATCACACATTGATCAATCAAAGAGAGATTCAACAACTAAAAGAAAGATCGATTCTTTGGGATCCTTCCTTTATTCAAACGGAAGGAAGAGAGATAGAATCAGACCGATTCCCTAAATACCTTTCTGGATATTCCTCAATGCCCCGGCTATTCACGGAACGTGAGAAGCGAATGAATAATCATCTGCTTCCGGAAGAAAGCGAAGAATTTCTTGGGAATTCTACAAGAGCCATTCGTTCTTTTTTCTCTGACAGATGGTCAGAACTTCATCTGGGTTCGAATCCTACTGAGAGGTCCACTAGGGATCAGAAATTGTTGAAGAAAGAACAAGATGTTTCTTTTGTCCCTTCCAGGCGATCGGAAAATAAAGAAATAGTTAATATATTCAAGATAATTACGTATTTACAAAATACCGTCTCAATTCATCCTATTTCATCAGATCTGGGATGTGATATGGTTCCGAAGGATGAACTGGATATGGACAGTTCCAATAAGATTTCATTCTTGAACAAAAATCCATTTTTTGATTTATTTCATTTATTCCATGAACGGAAGAGGGGGGGATACACGTTACGCCACGATTTTGAGTCAGAAGAGAGATTTCAAGAAATGGCAGATCTATTCACTCTATCAATAACCGAGCCGGATCTAGTGTATCATAAGGGATTTGCCTTTTCTATTGATTCCTACGGATTGGATCAAAGACAATTCTTGAAGGAGGTTTTCAACTCCAGGGATGAATCGAAAAAGAAATCTTTATTGGTTCTACCTCCTATTTTTTATGAAGAAAATGAATCTTTTTATCGAAGGATCAGAAAAAATTGGGTCCGGATCTCTTGCGGGAATTATTTGGAAGATCCAAAAAGAGTGGTATTTGCTAGCAACAACATAATGGAGGCAGTCAATCAATATAGATTGATCCGAAATCTGATTCAAATCCAATTCCAATATAGTCCCTATGGGTACATAAGAAATGTATTGAATCGATTCTTTTTAATGAAGAGACCTGATCGCAACTTCGAATATGGAATTCAAAGGGATCTAATAGGAAATGATACTCTGAATCATAGAACTATAATGAAAGATACGATCAACCAACATTTATCGAATTTGAAAAAGAGTCAGAAGAAATGGTTCGATCCTCTTATTTTTCTTTCTCGAACCGAGAGATCCATACATCGGGATCCTAATGCATATAGATACAAATGGTCCAATGGGAGCAAGAATTTCCAGGAGCATTTGGAACATTTCGTTTCTGAGCGGAAGAGCCGTTTTCAAGTAGTGTTCGATCGATTATGTATTAATCAATATTCGATTGATTGGTCTGAGGTTATTGATAAAAAAGATTTGTCTAAGTCACTTCGTTTCTTTTTGTCCAAGTTACTTCGTTTCTTTTTGTCCAAGTTACTTCTTTTTTTGTCCAAGTTACTTCTCTTTTTGTCTAACTCACTTCCTTTTTTCTTTGTGAGTTTCGAGAATATCCCCATTCATAGGTCTGAGATCCACATCTATGAATTGAAAGGTCCGAACGATCAACTCTGCAATCAGTTGTTAGAATCAATAGGTCTTCAAATCGTTCATTTGAAAAAATTGAAACCCTTTTTATTGGATGATCATAATACTTCTCAAAAATCGAAATTCTTGATCAATGGAGGAACAATATCACCATTTTTGTTCAATAAGATACCAAAGTGGATGATTGACTCATTCCATACTAGAAAGAATCGCAGGAAATCTTTTGATAACACGGATTCCTATTTCTCAATCGTATCCCACGATCAAGATAATTGGCTGAATCCCGTGAAACCATTTCAGAGAAGTTCATTGATATCTTCTTTTTCTAAAGCAAATCGACTTCGATTCTTGAATAATCCACATCACTTCTGCTTCTATTGTAACAAAAGATTCCCTTTTTATGTGGAAAAGGCCCGTCTCAATAATTCTGATTTTACGTATGGACAATTCCTCACTATCTTGTTCATTCACAACAAAATATTTTCTTCGTGCGGTGGTAAAAAAAACATGCTTTTTTGGAGAGAGATACTATTTCACCTTCGTCAATCGAGTCACAAGTATCTAACATATTCATATCTAACGATTTTCCACAAAGTGGTGACGAAAGGTATAACTTGTACAAATCTTCACATTTTCCAATTCGATCCGATCCATTAGTTCGTAGAGCTATTTACTCGATTGCAGACATTTCTGGAACACCTCTAATAGAGAGACAAAGAGTCAATTTTGAAAGAACGTATTGTCAAACTCTTTCAGATATGAATCTATCCGATTCAGAAGAGAAGAGCTTGCATCAATATCTCAATTTCAATTCAAACATGGGTTTGATTCACACTCCATGTTCTGAGAAATATTTACAGAGGAAAAAACGGAGTCTTTGCCTAAAAAAATGCGTTGACAAAGGGCAGATGGATAGAACCTTTCAACGAGATAGTGCTTTTTCAACTCTCTCAAAATGGAATCTATTCCAAACATATATGCCATGGTTCTTTACTTCGACAGGGTACAAATATCTAAATTTGATATTTTTAGATACTTTTTCAGACCTATTGCGGATACTAAGTAGCAGTCAAAAATTTGTATCCATTTTTCATGATATTATGCATGGATTAGATATATCATGGCGAATTCTTCAGAAAAAATTGTGTCTTCCACAAAGGAATCCGATAAGTGAGATTTCTAGTAAGTCTTTACATAATCTTCTTCTGTCCGAAGAAATGATTCATCGAAATAATGAGTCATCATTGATATCGACACATCTGAGATCGCCAAATGTTCGTGAGGTCCTCTATTCAATCCTTTTCCTTCTTCTTGTTGCTGGATATATCGTTCGTACACATCTTCTCTTTGTTTCCCGAGCCTATAGTGAGTTACAGACAGAGTTCGAAAAGATCAAATCTTTGATGATTCCATCATACATGATTGAGTTGCGAAAACTTCTGGATAGGTATCCTACATCTGAACTGAATTCTTTCTGGTTAAAGAATCTTTTTCTAGTTGCTCTGGAACAATTAGGAGATTGTCTAGAAGAAATACGGGGTTCTGGCGGCAACATGCTATGGGGTGGTGATCCCGCACGTTCTAAGAAGAAAGATTTCAAAATCAATTTCATCGATATCATCGATCTCATAAGTATCATACCAAATCCCATCAATCGAATCACTTTTTCGAGAAATACGAGACATCTAAGTCATACAAGTAAAGAGATCTATTCATTGATAAGAAAAAGAAAAAAACGTGAGCGGTGATTGGATTGATGATAAAATAGAATCATGGGTCGCCAACAGTGATTCGATTGATGATAAAGAAAGAGAATTCTTGGTTCAGTTCTCCACCTTAAGGGCAGAAAAAAGGATTGATCAAATTCTATTGAGTCTGACTCATAGTGATCATTTATCAAAGAATGACTCTGGTTATCAAATGATTGAACAACCGGGAACAATTTACTTACGATACTTAGTTGACATTCATAAAAAGTATCTAATGAATTATGAGTTCAATACATCCTGTTTAGCAGAAAGACGGATATTCCTTGCTCATTATCAGACAATCACTTATTCACAAACTTCGTGTGGGGCTAATAGTTTTCATTTCCCGTCTCATGGAAAACCCTTTTCGCTCCGCTTAGCCCTATCCCCCTCTAGGAGTATTTTAGTGATAGGTTCTATAGGAACCGGACGATTCTATTTGGTCAAATACCTAGCGACAAACTCCTATGTTCCTTTCATTACAGTATTTCTGAACAAGTTCCTGGATAACAAGCCGAAAGGTTTTTTTATTGATGATATCGATATTGATGATAGTGACGATATTGATGCTAGTAACGATATTGATCGTGAACTTGATACGGAGCTGGAGCTTCTAACTATGATGAATGCGCTAACTATGGATATGATGTCGGAAATAGACCGATTTTATATCACCCTTCAATTCGAATTAGCAAAAGCAATGTCTCCTTGCATAATATGGATTCCAAACATTCATGATCTTGATGTGAATGAGTCGAATTACTTAGCCCTGGGTCTATTGGTGAACTCTCTCTCCAGGGATTGTGAAAGATGTTCCACTAGAAATATTCTTGTTATTGCTTCGACTCATATTCCCCAAAAAGTGGATCCCGCTCTAATAGCCCCGAATAAATTAAAT